>CM052445.1:59163660-59250110 GCA_028533085.1 Varecia variegata | reverse complement strand
GGCAGAGCGCTCTCTGGAGTTACAAGGGCACTAATAGCATCGATGAGGGCTCCACCCACATGACCTAATCACCTCCCAAAGTCACCACCTCCTGATAGCATCACATTGGGGGTTAGAATTTCTAAATATTAACTTTGAGGCAACACCAATATTCAGTCCATAACAAACCTGGAGTTAAAATTCTGAGTAGCATAAATTTTTCATCTCTTCTCAAGTCAACACTAGTAGAAAACATCTCTCTCCATTCAGTGCTTAGAATCTGTCTTGGAGAACAGGAAAATAAATGTTATATTACACACACACATACATATATATGTATGCATGCATGTATGTGTACATATTATATATACATACATGTATATGATACATATACTGCATCTAGCACTAGCAGGTAATTGCTTTGTCAGTGCATATTTACTATAGTTTTCTCTTTAATTCATTGGGAAGAGTATTTTTTTAATCAGTTGTTAATATTATATATTTTTAAAGGTCCTAAATTCTCTCAGTTTTTCCTTGCAAATAAGAGTAGAATAAGAAGAGTTTTACTGTTGACAATTGTGCCCTCAAGTGTTAACAATATCACAAGTGTTTAAGAAATTACTATACTGTACTACAATTAATAACATGACCTTTGTTCTATTTATACATACAAATAGTATACACTGACAGAATTTTTTCTGAGGAAGAAACACTTGATAATAGCCCAATTCCCTAAAAGAAGTATGCAATAGTTCCTAAATGACCTTATCTTTGGAAAAAATTAAATAAAAGACACCTGCATTAGAGATCAATTTCCTGATGTTCAGTTTATATTCATCATGCTGCACTATCCAAGGACACCTTTCTTGTCCTGTCATTTGATGGAAATGATTTCCATGTGTTTTACGATTCCACTCCATTCTGCCTTAGACAATGCAGGGACTTTAAACATTTCAGCTCTTCAATTGACTGGCTGACTATGCCTTGTAAAAATTGTCTTTTTCAGAGTACTTTAAATTGTTAAGTAAGAAGTGTAAAATAAATTTTAGGCAAGAATGGCAGCATGCACATTACAGAGTGATTCCACATTTCAATATTATTTACAAATATGACATCAAATATTAGTGTTTTATTTCATTTTTTTATCAGAAGGATTCTAAATATGATGTGACAACCTGAACGCTGAATTTCCTTGTTTTTGTCAGCATAACCCAGATTTTTGCTATACAGTTCTGAACAGTGCCGTGTTTCTAACTTTTCAATAAGAAACAGGTGGCTAAATATGTACATGTAACTCTACAACTTGACTGTCATCTTTTGTGTGATATTTTGGTAATACTTAAATGTTATGTTTGTAATTGTCCAGAAGCATCTTATTTTCACTTTATGCATTCCATTAAATCACACATTAATAGAAAATTAATAAAACTGAATATCAATAAAGCCTCACTTCCCTAAGCTACCTTCTTAAATAACTATTTTCACTTTTGTTATTGATTTGATATCAGTCAAATGATGATGAATACTTTGAGATTCATCGTTCCTTGACACACCTCAATTTGTGTTGGAATCATTGATGCATGTTCTGAAACTGTGGTCCTTGAAAGTCTCTCTCAATAATGGGGTTCAAACGCTGCCCTGCTTGATCTGCATTAATTCTCTGGAGCTCCAGAATATTGACTGACACTTCAGAAGCATGAAAAGAGTGTTCTGTAGCCTTCAAAGGGTAAATTTCGGTTGTGTGGGGATGAATTTTCTTGCAAAGATCATTTTGTATACTGAATCTCCACATAAATTCTCACAGGTTTTCTAAGTCCCGTTCAGTTGCCATCCCACCACTTGTATGTAAAATGGAGATGATTTTAAAAGTGATGTCAACCTCAAAAACAGTATGAAAAGTTGAAAACATACAGGCATATGTAGTGTCTACATCAATTTATTTCCCGGCTCTCACATCAGTGTATTGTTCCAACAATGGCATACATAATTAAGTCTTTTTTTTTTGTTTGTTTTTTTCTGAGACAGAGTCTGGCTCTGTTGCCCTGAGTAGAGTGCAGTGGTGTCATCATAGCTCACTATAATCTCAAACTTCTGGGCTCAAATCATCCTCCTGCCTCAGCCTCCAGGGTACATGGGACTACAGGTGTGCTACAACACCAAGCTAATTTTTCTATTTTTAGTAGAGATGGTATCTTGCTCTTACTCAAGCTGGTCTCGAACTCCTAAACTCAAGCAATCCTCCCACCTCAGCCTCCCAGAGTGCTAGGATGACAGGGGTGAGCCACCGCGCCTAGCATTATTAAGTTTTTAACTGTTCCTCCGAATCACGTCTTGGTATTTGTCACCAGCATGAAGCTGGTGAGGGTTTCAATAAGACCTTTAGCATCATCTAAGGGCAAATTTCTATTTCCTTCGGATTTCTTGGATACTCCACTGCTCTGTATGTAATCTGCACTTTCTACCTGGTTAAAATGGAAAATGTAGAAGAGAGACGTAGAAAATTATGCAAGAGACTATCTGTGGAGTTAGAATGGAGGGTCAGGTGAAAGAAGGGCAAAAGACTCAGGAAAAGGAGGGCCGGGAACCACGTGGACTGCCTATTGCCGGAGTTTTAATCAGAACTTTTCCCTCCATTAGAATTTAGAAGCTGTGTAAAAAACAGACCGATGGAGCCTCCATATACCAGTTTCGTTATTGATATTAACAGCTCACTACTGTGATCATACAATTGGGTTTTCCAATTTTTGTTCCCTTGAATTAAATGTATTACTAAATTGGCAAGCATTTCTTCTAACAACTGTGAAGTGCTGGCCTTTCGAAGTTTTCAGCACTGAGTAGCAAAGAACAAGAATCTCCCAATGGTGAGGATGGCTCCAAAAAGGAGTGAAACTCAAATTAAACTGAGTCAAGCTCTGTTTCTTCTTTTAATAGAGAAAGAACACGCTTATCATGGAAGTCGTGAGTAGTGTACAAGAAGCTGTTCTTCCCCGGGAGTGCAAGTTCTGTCCCCGGCCATGGAAATATGACAAGTATAGGACAAGTAGCATTTCCCATTCAATAACACACCACAAGAGACTCCTATGATTGTTTCTCAATGTACTAATTTAAATTTGTTCATAATATTCCCCTATTGTTTGTTTGTTTTCTATTTGCATATTTCCACTATTATTTCCTTTCTTTTACTTATTTTGGGTTTACTTTGTGCTTTTTTTCTCCCTAAGATAAAAGCATAGATAATTGATTTTAGACTTTACTTAGTATCTAATATAGGCATTGAAAGATACAACTTTTCCTCTTACAACTGACTTAGCTTCATTCTTCAAATTTTATCCTTCAAAATCTTATATACTCTATTTTCATTATTATTCAATGTGAAATATTTTCTAATTTGCCTGTGATTTCCATTTTTACACATAGATTATTTAGAATTATGTTGCTTACTTCCCAAATATTTGGGAATCATTTTAGGCTTACTATTGTTTGTAATTCCCTATGTAATTTCATTGTAGTCAGAAAAAAATGCTCATCTGATTTTAGTCCTTTTACATGTCTCATAACTTGTTTTATAATTGAGATTATTATCTACCTGGGTGAATGTTTTCTATGCATTGAACAAATAATGCATATTCTGTAATTATTGGATATAATGTTCTCATTATATCCATCAATTAAGCTATTAATAATATTGTACTGATCCTTATTAATTTTTTATCTGGTTTGTTTTATCAGTTGCTGAAGGAGGCATGTTTTAAACATTATCATAGCTTTTTCTGTAGCCTCCTTTAGTTCTTTAAATTGTTCATTTATGTATTTTGAAGACTTGTCATCACATTTACTATATATTTAATTCATTTTTTTTGTTTTAAAAATACCCAGATATTGCTTTAAAAATACCCAGATATTTACCCTTTCTGGGACTTTTCCTTCCTTCCCAAATGGTATTTTTCTCTTGAGCCTGAAGACATTATCTTAACTATCTTAACATTTATACTACAGGTCTGCTCTAAATGATTCTCTCAGGTTTTTATGATGAATATATAAAAACATATATAAACATGCGTGTGTGTGTGTGTGTGTGTGTGTGTTTGTAGTGTTTTTAAGGCATTCTCTCAGAATATAGAATTTCATTTTAATAATTTTGTTTTCCTTTGCTGTTTTTCAACAAATGGTTCACTAAAAGCCACTACTATACAATTCATCCATGTAACAAAAAACTACTTGTACCCTCTAAATCTATTGAAAGGCACTTCATAGAAGATAAAAGCAGGCGGGGTGGGAAAGAAGTCCCATAGTATTCTGGCCTCCATGAATATATAATGTGTGCTTTTTCCTCTAATCTCTTTCAAGATATTCTATTCATTATTCATTTTTTGTTTCCATCATCAATTTGATTACATTTTCCTAGCTGTTGTTTTTTTCAAATTTATTTACTGAGTCTTGCATATGTGGGCTGATATATTTCATCTTTTTTGGACCTCATTTTATGTCCTTTCTTCCCAGGACCCTGAATATAAATATGATTGAGGGCATAATGTTTCCCACAGATCTCGAATGCTCTCTCTCTTTTATCTCTTCTTTTCTTCCTCTTCCCTCTCTCCTCCTCCTCCTCCTTCCTCTTCCTCTCCCGGCCTCCCCCTTCTCCATCTCTGTCTTTCTCTTCTTTGGTTTTTCCTTATATTTCAATGTAGATTATTTCTATTGATTTCTCTTCAAGTTTGCCAATTCTTTCCTTTTGTGCATTTAATTTGCTGGTAGACTCATCAGATTAATTCTCCTCTCAATATTGTAGTTTTATTTCTATCATTTATATTTTGCATTGAGTTTATCTCTCTGCTGAAATTATTCACTTTTTCCACAAAAACTAACAACCAATTGTGCTAGATAATCTAACATATCTATTGCATTTATTATAAATCTCCTGTCTAATAATCTTAACATCTGTATTTGGATCTGCTTCTGTTTCTCTCTCTTTTATTTGTCATACTTATCTTTTTACATCTTATAACTTTTATATATAGCTTCTTCACATCTTTTAAGTTTCTTTTTTTAAATTTTAGGCTGAATATCATGACCAAAAGAACAATATGGATAGAAAGTCATATTATTTAGTTCTACAAAAGATGCATCCCTTCTTTCAGCTACTAATGTCATCAGGAGGGAGGTTAATCAATTGAACCACCTTAATTTCTGTCAGGGCTTTGTTTCAGTTTCCATCATATTCAGCTCATTACTGGCTTCAGATTACTTGAGAATGGGAGCAAGACCTTCCGTTTATCTGGACTTGAGATCTACGTACCAGTGAGACTACAGATTTCTCTTGGTGCTTCATAACCCAACTGCTGGCTTTCTGAGTTGGACATTTCTCGGCTTTACTCTCTCGTATCTGGATTTTGGGGCTGCTGGTGATTCTCTTTTCTCTCCAGTTCACACCCACATTTTTATAACTCAGTATATCTGTTGCCTGGCTGATTTGTGCAGGGCATGAAGTATATTCATTGGAACCCTGGGGAGCCTTGGAGTTGTTTCTCATTGCTCTCTAGCTCCACTCCCAGGTTTTGGCAGCAACTTTACTGCCTGGAGCATTTTCTCCTGGTTCTTTTTACCTGCTCCCAGCCTGAAGACAGCCCCATAAGCCTCTGTGGGGATTGTTTTCAGATTTCTTGCCACGCCCCCAGACTTGGGTGTATCCTGCGCATGTGCCCCCGCTGGGGCAGAGTGGTGCCTGCAGAACTCTTTTTGACTGAGGGTCTTTGGGGATCTAAGTCATCACATCAAACCTTTTAGGCTTTACACTGCTGGTGGGACTGTAAACTAGTACAACCCCTGTGGAAAGCAATATGGAGACTCCTTAAACAGATTCAAGTAGACCTTCCATTCGATCCAGCAATCCCATTATTGGCTACCCAGAAGAACAAAAGTCATTCTATAATAAAGATACTTGCACCCGAATGTTTATAGCAGCACAATTCACAATTGCTAAGATGTGGAAACAACCTAAATGTCCATCAATTCATGAATGGCTTAGTAAAATGTGGTATCTTTATACCATGGAGTATTACTCAGCTATAAGAAATAATGATGACACAACATCTCTTTGGTTCTCCTGGGGAGAGTTGGAACCCATTCTATTAAGTTAAGTATACCAAGAATGGAAAAATAAGCACCACATGTACTCACCAGAAAATTGGTTTCCCTAATCATCAGCTAAGTGCACATTTGGGAATGACACCAATTGGGTATCGGACAGAGGTGGGGGGAGGGGATGGGTGTATACCTACATGATGAGTGTGATGCTCACTGTCTGGGGAATGGACACTCTTGAAGCTCAGTCTCGGGGGGCTGGGAGGGGCGTGGGCAATATATTTAACCAGAACTGTTGTACCTCCATAATAAGCTATAATAAATAAAATAAAAAAAAGAATGTGTTGCAGTTTTGACCTGTTTCCTCACATCTCTTCCCTTGTCAATTCCTCCTCCTCCCGTCATTCCACCCAGGATGAAGGCAGCATTAAGTTCTTCTCTTATAGGAAGGCTCATCACTCTTTAGATTTTAGTTCATTTAAGGTTTTTGTTTTGTTTTGTTTTTTGCATCCTCAGCTCCTCATTGTTTTTTTTTATAAACTATTTTTGTTATTTTTAATTTATCTATCTTATGTTCATTTTTCATTCTCCTGCTAATTCCTAACCAGAAGTAGGAGCTCCTAGTTATTATTTATATTGTGGTCTACTTGCTATTTATAGGGTGGCACATGAGTCCAGTGTGGAAAGGACCAGGAAAAAAAGTTACTGACAGACACAATGTTGTCTTAAAATTTGCCTTGCCTTTGCCACTTAGGCTGTGCTGTTTATTCAATCTTATTGCATCTGGCACTTTCTCATCACACGAGCGCTTTGCCTTCCAGGACTACCATCCACATAAATACTCTAAGGGAAGAAGTTTATCAGGTGTCTCAAAAAATGTCTGAATCCCTGTTTAAGATCCAACTGAGAATCTCCGTGCCTTACTCCAGCCACATCCCCCCACCATGGATTTGAGATTGTATTTAACACATGTGTAGATCAAGCTATCTGGTTATTAAAGAATTTATATTGGGATGGATTTTCAAATCTTGGGGTGTCTGGTCCAGGAAGGTAGTTGTTCGCTAATGTAGATGTTTCATAAAGAGTTTAGGCAAACATATGGATGTTGAAACAGGGAAAGGCCCTAAGAAAGGAATGATATAAGAAGACATCCAAAATGAGCAGATGTCAAGATAATTACTACCATTCATATAGGATGGGGATGACTAAAAGTAATTAGTTGGACAACATCTGTGCAATGATGGTAGAACTCAAACTGGAAACGACTGGCCAAAATTAATAGTAGAAATGTCTATATTTGTCTAAATATAGAACAATGTAAACAAACATGTATATCTACAGCCTATAGATCCAATCAGCTAGAAAAACCATTCCCTTTTATAGTAAAATAGAGATAAAAACAATTGCCTTGATTCTAATCCCACACACTGAGAAAAGCCAGGGTGTCTTTGCAAACCCACACTGCTGTCTGCCCCACCAGGGTACCTGCCAGTGGTTCATGTTCTCGTGGGCAACTCCTACTCTAACTTTTAGTCTTATGCTTCACCCCTTGCAATTAGTATTTCCTTTACATTGTGTCTTCTATTCAGCCACCTGAGTCTCAGGAAATATCTCACTGTCCATTTCTGAGAAAAACTTCACTCTTTCCTTCTTTTTTTCCTCACCAGCCAGCACCATTCCTCTAAAATACACATTAACTTTATTCAGGCTTCACACAGACTGCATCTCTGCCATAAAAGAGTATGACCACAAGTCTGTTTTGCCTAGCAAAAGGAGAAGCTCTATTACTAAAAGGAATCCAATCTTCCTTCCAAGTTGATCAGTCTACGCTTCTGCCAGCTCTTTAAAATAATTGTTTTCCCCTTGTATCATTAATTACTAATACAATAAAATTGTCACTGTTCTAAATACTATATATTTACTAAGACATTTAGTGCCCCCAAACACCACTTATAGTAGGTACTTCTACACCTTGTATTCCATGCTTAGAGATAAGCAAAAAGAGGTCTGAAAAGTTCATGTGTCTAATAAGAGTCAGGAATCAAACCTAAGGAGCCTGACCTCTGAGCATAAACTGTTGACCTCTTTACTATGTCACCTCTTAATCATTAATGGATAGTTAAAGCAGGGTGAGGGGTTACTGTTCTCCTTAGAAATAGCAGAATATGTATTTCATTCAGTACCTAACGCTATTTCATGCTTCTTCCTAAACACTGGCTATAGCAAATAAATGCCAGAGACAGTATTCATAATTAAAGAAATTTGTGTTTTTCCACAATGTAGCATTTTTAAGGTTTGATCAGAGATAAAAATGCCTCTCCAAAAAAATGTGCCTTTTAGTAATAAAACATTCATGTGGTTCTGTGTATTGGGAAGCAATAAAAATAGCACAGTAACAGCTCATTTTACCTAATATAAAATTATTATTCTACCAAAGAATTTAGTAATGAGATTAAATCCATTAATTTCTAAGTGATTAATTTTTCTATGTTTCATGAGACAATATTAGATTAGGTCAATTTTCATTTGTATATATGAAAGCCAATATCAATTGATCTGTGATGACTAGATACTATAACTATTTTTTCAAATAACTGGATGAATGCATAATAGTTTTTTATGCTTGTATAACCATGTAGTTAAAATTGTTTATACCAGTTAGGAAAGTTTTCAAAAAGGAAACCTGACTCACAGTTTTTTAAACAATTAAGGGTCTTTTTTTTTTTTTTTTTTTTTTTATCCTGAATGTAGGTAGCTGTTGGCATTGGATTAGTGACAATGATGCCAGGTCTGAAAGCCAGTGATTGTTGTTGCTTTAGAATTTATGTCCTTATTCAAAACAAGAAAAAGAGAACAGAAGAAAAGATCATTTATTCTGCTTCAGCAGGAAAGCAAAAAGCCTTCCTAGAAACCCTCTTTGCAGTCATATATTTATGCCTTGGTGGCAGAAATTTGGTCATGTGTCCCTGCTTAGGTGTAAGAGAGTCTGGGAAGGTGGGAACACAGGAATCCTGTTGTATTTCATCTCCTGGGTATGGTGGAGATTGATATTGGATAGATAATAAACAATTATTATTACTCTAAGTGTTACTCTGAAATATATTACCTGACTCTGGAAATTTATTATGAAAAGTTATTTGATATTCAATAGTTATAGTGGTAATTCAATAGAAAACATATATGTTGCATATTAAATGGATAAATATCAGCTTTATATCTACAATAATCTTTTTTTCTATATTGGATGGTAATATTCACTGATCTATTAAGTCTCCTATCATTTTTATTGTATTTTCATCAATGAGGGAAAAAAAGAGTAGTTTATTTCCCACTCACAAGTAGAAGTATCAGGTTATAGTTAAATCATCAGTGTTCTTTCTGGAACCACCCCACCCCGCATTTTGATTCAAGAATGGAAGTAGTGTTGACATCCGTGGAACTTAAAGCAAACAGCAATGCCAATCACATCACATCTAAAATATAAGCACATTTCAAATTTATGTGGATTTTAAACAATCTGTTTTCTTTGGCTTATAGAAAAATTACCAAATTGCATACTGCATTAAGAACAAAATGTTCTTTAATCAGGATCAAATTACAGTCTTATAGTAATAACACAATTATAGAGATGGAATATTAAAGTTTATGAGCATATTCTTTAGAGAAAATATCCAAAGACATCAATGTTTTTATTATTAAAGAGTTTCTTTCCAGTTCACTGAATAAATATAAATATTAAGAATTTTGTTTTATTAAGATTAAACTCTAAGTTTTTTACTTCTGTATGCAAAGCATACAAAAAATGGTAACTACATCTTGGTATTATGGTTTGAAAAATCTGGCATAATTTGAAAGCAACTTTCCATTTGGCTGGTACAGTAAGCTAATGGAATTAGAAGAGTTGGTCTCTGTTTCCTGATGTGAATGATTATGATCTGTATGATTTTTCTGGTTTGAATTTATTATTGTTTACATTTCTTTTCTTGGTATATCTGTGTGGATATGGACACAGGAAGATGTTTCTATCATACTATGGCTTAACAAATAAAGTAGAAAAATATGCGTATTTTGCATGTCTGTGTATTTTGGATGCACTGTTGGTTGCCTACTCAACGGTGTCCTTTTTACTTCTTGGCACCCTCCACAGTGTACCCATGTATTTATGGAAGATGACGTTACTACCAGGCCAGGCTGAGTCTCAATTATCCAAAGCCAGTCTTGATAATCCCAGTAGACGAGAAAGGGAACACAACCCTGTTCTGTCAAATGGAGGTGAAAGAAACTTTGCTGGAAGGCTTTTTCAGAAAAGTGTTCTTTTGGCAAATAGACAGAGAGAGAACAGTTTCTTTTCTTCTCCTGGATAGGGTCACGGGTGCATGTAATCCCTGGCAGTACTGGTGCCCTTGAGAGCTTGAAGAGAACAATGTCTGGGGGACAGCCAAGTGGGAACACACAACCCTTGAACCACCTTCCTAAGGACCCTAACAATAAGACAGAATACTTTTTTTTCTCTTTATTAACCTATTTTCCATTATTTGTAGCTGAGTGTGTCCCAACTAATACTATTAGCCATATTTAAATATTCTGAAATCTATGTTAGTTCAAATTAAATTTAGATTTTTGTTTTTCAGTGATCAAAAATACAGAATTTGTGTGTTTGTGTCTGTTATATTATTACATAATACCTTGAAGAATTTTGATCTGGATTCTAGTGGTTACCTTATATCCTGACTATTTGACATTTTTTAGGTTTTAATAATGTCACAATAAATTTATATACAGATTTTTTATTATAGAAACTCTTTACATTAGCCATCATGTATCAATGTTAAATTATATAGTTATTTTGATGTTGATATAACAGATTTTTGCCATTGTCGTTGTTGAGACAGAGTCTCACTCTGTTGCCCAGGCTAGTGGGCAACACTAGTGAGCATCAGCCTAGCTCACAGCAACCTCAAACTCCTGGGCTCAAGCGATCCTCCTGCCTCAGCCTCCTGAGTAGCTGGGATGAGAGGCATGCACCACCATGACTGGCTAATTTTTTCTATATATTTTTAGTTGTCTAGCTAATATCTTTTTTTTATTTATTTATTTTTTAGTAGAGATGGGATCTCACTCTTGTTCAGTGTAGTCTCCAAATCCTGAGCTCAAATAATCCACCTGCCTCGGCCTCCCAGAGATAACAGATATGTTTAAGTTATTAAACATGAAGGAAATAATATTATAAGTAATAGACTTCCTATAGAGTTTATAGATATTCTTGATTATTTGGTAGTGTCATGTTGTTTCATACCTCAAGATAATCAATTATTGGTAGTTTTAAACCAATGACTCTCTTTTTTCCAGAGCTAATACGGAATACCAAGAGTGTTGGTAAAGTATTCTCCACCAATATATTAGCACAATTTTTGGATAATTGACTTTTTGTTTTAAGCATTTCTAAAATAAAATTTCCCAAAACCTCAAGGAAAAGTACTTTTAAAAATAGTAATTTATATAATGTTACTTAATGTGGAAGCTTGGGAAAGTAGTGATTTTAATATAATATTTTTATGTCTAAGTTTATACATCTGAAATTAATAAATTGAACACAATTAATAACATATGGTCATTCTTAAGCTACAGAGTCATACAAATATAAGTGCACATTAAAATCATCTAGTGGATCTTAGCTGCACCTCACAAATTCTTGGGTAGCTTTTAGCAAATGCAAAATAATGAGCCTTAACCCGGGCATTTAAAGGCTCAGATAAATCATCATGATCTTCAGGGAGCCTGTGAAGAATTCATGGAGCTGTAACTTGTCTTAAGAAAAGACTACACGAATGCTGAGAGAGACAGAAGAGAAACATGATTCCGGTGCACTCTTCTCTGCTTATTAAAGGATTCTCTTCCACCTTTAGTAGAGTGCTACCTGGGAAAATGTACTGACTTCATTTTCTGGTTTCTTTTGTCCTTGGTTTTGACATAGCCTTGGTGTCAGGAAATTCTTCCTTCAAAGCCTCAATCTCTTGTGCTCAAATTTAAACACATTTCCTTCTCTGTAATCAGTGAGAAGAGAGCAGCTGGTCACCATCTTCCATGCACTAAACCTTTGAGCTTTTTCTTCTGAATAAATGATCCTACTTCATAGAATCGTAAAATTAGAAGGGGCCTTGAAGTCATCCCATCCTTTCTCTGCCTTTAGACAAGACTACCCTTCCCTTTTACCATCCCGAATGGATGAGCAAATTCATCCTATTTTTAAAAGAGATCAAGAGAAAACTAATCAAAAGCCTCCAACAGTCACACATTCCTCTGATGAGAAACCCTTACTTTCAGGAAATCATCATCATTATCATCAAATAGCATTTTCTAAACACCCACATGTGCAAAATATGTTTGTGTATTCAGACCCTAAAGAGGGCCCCAGAGGCCCGGAAGAAAAGGTTGCAGAAAACTGCAAAGGTGCACAAACGGCACTAGACTCTGTGCAAGGCCCTGGGAGAGTCCAGCTCGTGGCCATCCCTGACCTATAGCAAGCCCATCAAAGATAGATTATTTTTAAAAGACATTCCAGAAACTCCAGGGGATTTTCATTTTTTTAATTTACGAAAATGGCATTGTAATTAAATAATAAATCCATTTCATTTTCTTCCGTTTAAATATTAGGACTTAGTAACTACTGTCAAATTCAAGTCTAATGACCTCAGGCACGGTGGCTCACGCCTGTAATCCTAGCACTCTGGGAGGCCGAGGCGGGTGGATTGTTTGAGCTCAGGAATTCGAGACCAGCCTGAGCAAGAGCGAGACCCTGTCTCTACTAAAAATAGAAAGAAATGATCTGACAGCTAAAAATATATATATAAAAAAAAAAAAAAATTAGCCGGGCATGGTGGCGCATGCCTGTAGTCCCAGCTACTTGGGAGGCTGAGGCAGGAGGATTGCTTGAGCCCAGGAGTTTGAGGTTGCTGTGAGCTAGGCTGAAGCCACGGCACTCTAGCCCGGGCAACAGAGTGACACTCTGTCTCAAAAAAAAAAAAAAAAAAAGTCTAATGACCAAAGGATGAGGAACATAAAGATGCAATGTATTAAGTTTGAAACAAGCTGTATTAAAATCCTAACATTTTCAACATGCATAATACTCAATCAATCGCCTCTATGACAAAGTGGGGGGTAAAAAGTTGTCCCTGAAAACTTCTAATTTTCTCTCCTCTCACCCATTTCTGGCTTTTCTTTCCTGTTCCTGGAGAGCCAGAGCTCCAAGGCTACCCTGAGAGGTTCAAAACTCCTCTCCACAGCTGAAACGCCTCGATGTCGTCTACCTTTCCCTTCCAGTCTAGGAACTCCCAATCTCAGAGTGTCATTGTCTTCTGCTAGGTTTTATTTGAATGAAGCAATTTTCTTGGAGGCAAGCCTTCTCTTCATTAAAAAATATTTGATTAAAGGAGAAATTGTTAACTCAAATTTGCTAGTTGAATGGGCTGGTTGCTGAGGTGGAGCGATTTTGACCAGGGTGGTCCTCTAAGTTTGCCTAAACCCCACCTTTATGCATTCTGCCTGGGGTTGAAGCACGCTGACTAAGGTCACACATCATCCATATTCTCCTTCCTCTTTGTGGGTTTCTCAGCTACACCCCATTGCTTTCCTTTCGAGAAGCTTCCTATAACTGTGAAAGCAATCACAGCACTCAAAGTTTAGGAACTGGCCCTGCCCTGCTGATCCTGAAAGAGCCCTAGCCAAAATTTGTGTTGCACCCCAACAACCTTCAAATATTTTGCTGCCCAAGCTCAAGAATTTGTTATGGTGACAGTTGCTGTTCAGTTTTGACTTGGGCTTTTAAAGTGCGGCAGGCAGCCAATTCCATGTATCATTGCATAATTCCTATACCATGGGGAGTAGGTACTATCTAGTAATACGTTACCACAAATATAAAATATATTAACAGAATATACAACAGTATGGGCACATAGCTCTTTTTATTTTATTTCCAATAGACATTTCTGTTCTATTCCCTAAACTTATTTAAAGCTTACATTTTTTTCTACTAATGATTAACATGTTTAATCTTTTAGGGAAATGGTAAAATAGTAAACTACTCTATTAATATGATTGAATACCTCTTATATTTGAAACACGAGAAAACAGCACTTGGTGCTTTCATGTATTCTCACATTTAAAACTCTAAATTACATTTTAGCTTGGGCCTGTGGCTCATGTCTGTGATCCCAGTTGTTTGGGAGCCTGAGATGTGAGGATCACTTGAGGCCAGGAGTTTGAGACCATCTCTGGGCAGCATAGCAAGAACCCCATCTCTAAAAAAAAATAAAATAAAATAAATTAATTAAATTAAAAACCTCCTAAGGCAAAAATATTTATTATTTCTCTTTTTTTCTGATAAATTGAACCTCCTTTATGATAAACTGAATTCAAATGCAGGCGTCTCTAATTCCAGAGTGCCTGTATCTGCATTTATGTCATAAATTTTGTCTAAGAATAAGCAAAATGAAATAAATGCTAGATTTCTAGAATTTATCACAAAAACTCCCAATGATTGACTATTTGTTACTGATTTCCATATTGTAATATGCAGAATAGAAGTTTAAATTTTGAGATCAGTATGTTCTCCTTATTTGACCTTGTATTTCCACAAAAGCCAATCTATCATTAAATGTATCCAAATTTTTCACCATATCCTTTAAATGTTTTCCACTATTTCTCTGTCCTGTGTATCAGTCTTCATCACTCTCTTTAAGAGCTATACTCAGTAGTATACTTACTATATTAGTAGTTTGAGAAGTACTATATCATATTATATCACTATTTTTAAGTATTACTTCCCTCCGTGCCATAGACTGGGATGTGATTCCTTTGATTTCAATTTCCCAGCAGCATCCAGACATTATGAATACTGCTTCCAGTGTTTTGCATAAAGTTGGGAATCTTCACTTGTCCAACCAGGTCTAAGCCTCATGATGTCGTTGTTGACATTATCATTATTAGAAGAATAAGCAGATCTACTGCACCTGCCTTCCATGACTAAACCCTCAGAGAGCCCTCCAAGTGTCTGTTTCATACAATGAAGGAGGCATTCTGACTTTGTTTTTCTTTTGTGCTATAGGCAGAAATTGTAAACCGACAAAAATAAAAATAAAACAAAGTAAAATAGAATTACAACTTCTGTTTAACCTATTTAGGACATGACATTTTAAATATATATGTATCTATGAAGAAATATATATATTAAAAAGTGATTTAGAACAGAAAATTTGGAAATAAAATTTATTCTTCTTTGTATAGATTCGTAGTCTATTTCTCAGACCTTAATATACCATAATTATTGTCCTTAATTATTAGCATCTACATCTGCAAGAAAGAAAAATTATTACATTGCAGAGATGTGGAACTTAAGATTTATTTGAAATTTTCAAAAGGATATCCCTCAATGTAATATATTTCTGTAAGAACAGTACAGACCTTTGTCCTAGATATTTTTATTAATAAATATTTTCAATTGTTATGAATCAATATTTAGATTAGATTTTGCTTCCACACATCTGAAGTACATTGGGTAATATAGAGGTAATTGATTTCAATTCAGTTTACTTTAATTTCTCAAGTTCATGAGTAGGCAATTTGGAAAAATCTATAGGAAATAATCTTCTATTTCCTTCTAGAATTAGAACTATTTCCTTCTGTATTTCTAGAAGTATTCTAAGGGAACTGATAAGTTCATGAGTAAATTGTCTGAGTGAATTCTGTAATCTACACAAATATAGAAAACTCTTGTCTTTGAGAATAAGTGATTTGAGTGAATTCTGTTATCTATATTATCATTTTGTATTTCAGTGCTGTTATGTGTGAACAAAAGCAGTGGATATAGTCTTTAAAACATTTTCAAGAATTAATGATTGCAAATAATCTTTTATCTTCTTTTTAAATGAATTTGTATAAGTATGTGAGATGATTTTAATACTTATCTTTTTATTTCTTATCTTTTCCCATCCTGTTAATGAGCATAAATGGCTTCCAAAGTATAAATATTCACAGGGGAATATTAGACCACTGTAACTTCAGGTGGCATCCATAGTTGATAGTAGAGTGATGGTGAGAACCTTCCCTCACTAAATGTCAATCAAATTCATCAACATGAGACTTCTATAGGTCTGAATAACTGGAAGAAGCAGTCACTCTTGTTTCATTGTTATGTATATTTATGCTGGTTCTCAATTTAATCAACAACTGGGGTTGGAACCATCCTTGAAACAGATTAGATGATTGGATTCTTTTTAATGTAATTCTGGAAATTGAACTCTATGCTTTTCTTAGACACGTCTTAAATATTTGTGGTCATGCAGTATAAGCAACAGAAAATTTTTGGTCAGCCAGTATAATCTTCTTTTGCAAGCAGTGTATACTATTCTTGCGCGTATACCAACAAAATGATATCTGAACAGCTGAGATCTAATCCAGGAGAATCTCAGGTAGGTTTCACAACATTTTAGTGCCTTAGTCCACTTAAATCATTTCAGCCATCACCTTCAAAACCATCTTTAAAAGGATTCACCATCACGTGTTGTAAAAACTGAATTTTGAGCAAGATGCGTTTTACTAATCAAATCCACAAGGCAGTCAAGACATTACTTCTCTTGGGATGAAAAGGAAAAGAATGATTTCACAGGCAGATGAAAATTACATATGTAACTCTACTTCTCTGGGTAGGATCCAGTACATGGTTAATCTTGAGTTTTTCCATTTTCAAAGGCTTGCCAAGTTAGCTCTCAAACATTTCATGAAACATGTTGCTGTGAAGTTACATCAAATACTAGTCTAATTTCTGACAGGTCACTCTATACAATTGCACATACCTGGCCTACGAAATAGGGCAAACTAAAACTCACCAAAAAAGAATAAAAAGTCTCATATTACAATTCTTAAGGATTTCAAAAATCAATGATCCTTCAGGAGAATAGGCCATTTATCATTACTGTCACTTTGATGTCAAGAAAAAAAAGAAAAACAGAAAAACATTGCCTTTTAACAATCACAGTTGATATTACTAGCTTTAGAATTTACAAAGCACCTTACTCTTCCATTATTTCAATTAACACTCACAATGTCTCATGAAGCCGATATTAATATGGAATATTATAATAATTCCATTTGAAAGCTGAGAACTTGAAAAGAACTTACATAATTTCCCAAGGTCATGCAGGTGATATATGATTATTCTAGGATTCCATCTCCAAAAGAATGAGAGTGAAACCTGTTTTTTCCATTCTATTTCCATGTAGAAATGTACTAATAATACATCTAATTACCAATCAGAGAATAACCTTTATTTATTTAATAAATAATAGGTTTGTTTGTTAATTAAATGCATCTATTCTCAATCTTATTTTATAATTATTTACTTATTTTTACATACTTAGAATGGCATTAAAGACTTTGGTAGGTAAATCTGTCCTCTATAGAAAATGTATATTATCTTTATTCTAAAGGTGAATGTTGTCATCATTGTTACCTGACAGAAGTATATGAGAAAAAAGAAAATCATGATCATATTGCTTGTTTTCAGAATGAATTCCTCTGTAGAATCACATCCACGAACCTTAATCTCAGAGTTGGAAAATGGATCTAAAATATTAGGCAATGCAGAAAAATTGTCAGTATTGTCAGTTATTAATGATACTCGGTGATGTGAAACAACTAAATAAAATAAGAGTGAAAAATGACCCTATTTAATTGGTGCTTCTGGGAAATTTAGGTAGGTGTCTGAGGTCACTGAAGAAACTGGGCCAGTTACCAGATGGTGTAATCAATATCTCTTTCAATTCTGCAAGTCTGAAATATATGGTATTTTAAATGCTTTCTTTGTGTGGTACATTAAATCAAGAAATAGTCCCTTGGCTTCATGTTTGAGGTGGCAGTGTAAAAGTATTCTGGTTTGAGTGCTATAGTACTGCGGATCCCCATACGTCTATGGCATTCTGATATCAGACTCTGAGGAATAAACAGAAAAAGGTTCATTTCAGAGAATGTAGCATTTTTTGGAGAAAATTTAAGATTTTTTTTTAAATTTTCTCTAAGTATTTGTGTCAGTAACAGTAGATAACTTATGCTGGTATTAAACAAACTTTGTAAATCAACCTATATAAATCCCAACACCAATAGGAAAAAAACAAAACAAAAAAAACCCTAAACTAAAAAAAGGCCTGAGTGTTTGGATCTGACTCAAAATGACCATTAAAGTTGTAAATTTTCCCTTTAAATTGATAACAATGTAAGCCATTTCTCTACATCAATGGAAATACCAACATAATTCTGAGTAATAACATCTCTTCCAAGTGGTCTGATATTTTGATTCTAGTTTTTATGAGCATGAGTATATACTTGATTTTCAGGGACTTGTTGATAGATGGTGCTGAATTGGAGGGCTACCCAAATCTAAAGGGATTCTTTGCTGCTGTCCCTGTGCTGGTACAATGCTTTTTCTATTTAGTAGATTTCATTTATCTAAAATGATAAATTTTCTTAGGAGATGTACAGCCCAAGTGAGTTATCTTTTTCCAGATACAGTAATGGTTATTAATGGTCTGCCCTCACAGTTTTCTCTGATGCCCTTTATGGCCATTCAAAGATAGGCATTCAATACATAACTGAGGACATTAGGGACAGAGTACTTTGCTTTGGGACAAATTGAATCAAGTGACTTAGCATCATCATCACTCTGCATAAGAGCTCTTGACTCCTACACACATGATAACTCTTACCCATTCATTAGTGGTTCTGTTGGTCAGACGGTGGGCAGATGGGGCATAGCAAGACACTGTTTTCTGAGGGCTTCACTCTGACTCTTGGCTAGACTCCACAAAAACCATGTGCTGGTTTTATCACCCACAAACGCAGAGTACTTCTGGTGGAATACTTTGCATGTTTTTCAATGACTTCTAAAATGCATGTGAGGTCACCAAACATCATTGAAGGTTCTGAGTAAATGGTTAGATTTTCTTCCTTCGATCTTTCAGTTTTGATGCATTGCCTCTTGTTTTTGTTGCTTTCAAGCTCTTTGTCTGTAGAATGGAAAGAGGAATAGCTATACGCTATGCCCAACATTTTTATTTTGAAAAATTTCAAATCTATAGAAAAATTAAAACTAAAGTACAAAGAATACTAATGAATACCTTTCACTTACATTCACCAGCTGCGAATTTTTACACATTTGCTTTTCTTGTGTCTCATTATCTCTGTCTCTCTATCCAACTACCTACCTATGCATCTACATCTGTAGGTCTATTTGTATTTTACACACACACACACACACACACACACACAGGGCTGTATTTTCTAAACTCTTTAAATGTTTATTGTAGAAATCATGACATTTTTATCACATATATGAAAATCAGTAATAACTTAATAATATTAACTGGTATACAGATTGACTTATGTTGCAATTTCTCCCCCTTTTTTTTTGATCCAGGGTGAAATCAAGAATCAAGGCTTACACATTACATTTGTTTCTCTCCTCCTCATCCTCCTCTTCTTCCTCCCTCTCCTCCTCCTCCCTCTCCTCCTCTTCTTCTTCTTCTTTTTAAAATTTGGTCGCTTTAGTCTTTTTCAATGGCGAGTAGCTTCTTGTTTGTTTGCGTGGTACCTTGGTTTCCATAACACTGAATTTCCATAATATTAGAAAGCCCTGCATTCTAGATTTGTCTCATTGTGTCCTTATGTTAAGAGGTACGTAAAACATTTTGGGTAAGAATACTACATAGGTGACATGTGTATTTGAGGCATCATAACAGGAGTCACTTAATTTTATGTTGTTCCATTATTGGTGAGGCTAGTTTTGATGACTGGGCCATGGTCATAACTGCCAGGCATCTCCATTATAAAGGGATGTGTGTGTGTGTGTGTGTGTGTGTGTGTATTTGTAAATAGTAAGTGAAGAATTGCTGCCTTGTGACAATGTGGACATTCTTTTTCCTAAAAACTTTCACCCAGTGGTTTGTATCATCTAATAGTGGTCCTTGCTGAAATCAGTTGTTATTATGGATTGCAAAATGGTAATATTTCTAATTTTGTCATACCCTTCATATTTATTAGCTGACATTCTTCTGTAAAAACTATGTTTCTCATATATATATAGATATATATGCACACACATATTATTGTTCTAAGTTATATATTTAAGCTATTTTAAATATTTTAAGCATCTTGAAAATTTTAAAGAGATGTACTAGAGTATATTCTGTAATTTCTATGATTTCTTATATTAACACATATTTTGGTATATTACATAAAATCATAAAATTCTTTTTGATTTGTACATATATAATTTATATTTCCTTTCAAAGCAACTTGTTAAAGTATAAAGGAATAAAATTCACTGTGCCTTGAATTTCAATTTTCTATTCAAAATAAGAAATTTTCTATTCTGCTTGTCTGCAGAAATGGATCATTCATTCACTCAGTCAACCTTTCCTGAGGTCCTGCTTCCACCGAGGCACTGTGTTAGCTGTAAAATACTGACTAAACTTGTGTTTTAACCTCCACTCATGAAATAGGAAATGTGTGTGTGTGTGTGTGTGTGTGTGTATACATACGTATAATTTCCTCAAAATAATAATATGTTCTGAAGGCCAATAAACATACATTTCTTCTGGCTACAGGTGACCATGTCACTTGCATTTATTATAACACATTTTTTATTCATGGAATTTAAATGAAGCTTTAACATCAGAAACTCCCATGGAAACCCAGTTGATTTATGACAGTACATAATATGCCTAAACGTCTTTATTTTTTCCTTTAAGGATTATTTGTATGGAAAAGATTTCATTCTATAAAGATTTAAAATACAGTTTTAACTAGCAAAATATGAAGGTAATGGTACCCATTCTGTAATCTATTATCATCATTTGATTAGACTCTTATAACAGTTTTCCTCAAATAACATTATTAAGAAAGAATAAAAACATCATCTCCTTATTGGATTATCTTGTTAACTTGGTTTTGCTTACTATTTTGGTGTCTCTTGGTAAATTTTTGGAATGAGTAATGATAATTTACATAGTCAAATCTAATAAAGGATATTTATAGCCTATGTGATAATAAAGATACACACTTTGGGGACTATTACAGACATACAAATACTTGTTTACTAAAATATTCATCAGATGTAGCAGATGGAGAAAGTACAAATTCTGGAGTAAGAGACATAGGGGCTTAAATTTTTCTACTTCATTTGTTAGATCTATGACTTGGTCAAGTTGCTTAATTTCTCTGAACATCGATTTTCTTATCTATAAAGAGGGGGTGGTAATGTGTCATAGACATTGTAACAGGCTGTTAAATGCTAGAAAGGATGTGTGTAATGCCTGATACATAGTAGTAATTTTTCTTTTGAATCCAGAGGTGCTTGCAACTAAACAACTTTAGAGGTGAATGGTCCCATATTCCCATGAGCCAAACTCCAAAATCTAGTTGAGCTCAATTCATACACTCTTAAAAATAGTAATTCTATTTATTTTACAAATGCCATGTAAACTGAGAGCTAAGTATCAGCATTATAATTCACTTTGAAGACCAGGATTTTAAGGTATAAATTTAACTAACTGTCTGTAATCTTTAGATGCAGAATCCAAGTTTTCTCCAAACTTTATCTTGTTCCAGTCAGGAAAACAGCTGAGTACCTTCATTTTCTTTTCCCGTCAAATGTTTTTATTATCATATTTGAAGCTTTTGATTAAGTTGGCACTGTAAGAAACCCTTTTCTATTTTCTTTCATGTTATTCTTGACAAGCCCAAATCGGCAATCCTGGCTGGTATTACAAGCTCCTGTTTTTGGGTACATTCATTTATCATGGAATGAGTCACTTTGCTGTTTTTGTTTCCACTTTATACTGAAAGGCACCAACAGAAATATTACAAGAATGTAGGGTTGCAGCAAATAAATTCTCATGCCCATCTGCATTGTGTCTCCTCAGCCAATCTAGCCTATATAACATCATCTTTGAACAATAGAGAGTAATGGCTGGGGATGAAAGAACATGTTCAGATAAAACAGAATTTTCCACCACCCCGAATACTCTACATTTAATCTGAAGCCAAATAATCTAACATAAATTTGTTTTTTTATGGCCTTTGTCCTGGTCTCTCCCAGTAGGAAAGTTTTTGTACCTGGTATTTCTTTACTTTTTGTTTTATGGCTTTTACTATTTTCTTAATTTTAAATTCTAAGCCTCTGAGTATTTTGTTTATAAAAAAGATTCTCAATTTTCTACTTTTTATATAGTTTCTTAACCATTTTCAGTTTTGTTGAGATAAGAGTCTATAAAATGTATTTACATGCAAGAAGAATCTTTTTAGATCATTATGTTAAAACTATAATAAAATGAAATTTAATTATTGATATACAGAATGTAAAGTGGGCAATGTCATTCATTCATTTCAATATAGTGGTACAATTAAGCCAATAGAAAACAGAAATTATATGAAAGTTCCAACTCCTTGATTTTGAATAACAGAGGATCTGTTATCTGAAAAGGAGAAAAAGTCTTCATAGGAAAATGTAGAAACTGTTCTAAATGTTTAAGGTAGCAGCAGAATTCTTTTGAAATAAATTTTTACTTGGAAACCTAGCATAGAAATAAAAGCATAAAAGGGGAGCTTTCTATTTAAAGTGTGGGGGGTTGGGTGCCAGGCCCTACCTCACTGGGCTTTTTCCAAATGCTGAGGTGCCATAGTCCCCAATGCTGCCTTCTAGGAGCTCAGATTGAAAACTCCTGCACCAGGAACAACTTGATATAAAAACCATGAAAGGAAACATATACAAAAAAACCATTCACCCTCCACTACCTCACTTGTTACCTGCCAAAAGTCCTAGAGGATGATCTTTAAATCAGTTCCTTCAAGTCTTTGGAAGGGTCTCGGTAGACATTCTCCTTGGGCACTTACTAGCCATTTATTTGCCTCGAGGTGAGCTGAATAAAGTAAAATTCTGGATTGAATTGAGCTTCCTACTAGAGAGAACTGCTTTTTCTCTGTTTGTGTAAAAACGAAGTGTCAACAATCAAGTCTAGGTTCATTCCAACTTTTGTTAGTTTCCTGCACTTCACGGATAATCAAATACTTAATAACCAAGTTGATGATTCTTCCCTCAAAATTGTTGACTTTTGCCTTATAAGGTTGGTAGAAGTGAGAATGTGTATTTTAAATTCTGAAGGCAGACTTTGTGTATCCATAGGGAATAATATAATTTATCTTATTTTCTCACTCTGTACGTATTTGAATAAGGGCCATTTAAAAGTTCTCTCACATCAATAGAAATAACTGAGCTAGAAATTGCTTGTTGAAAAATTTGTAGGCATAATATATATTCAAAGGAATGATATGATTTTTTTATTGTTGTAGAATAACAGAGAGGGAATCATAAACATAGAGCTATCTAATAATGAGCCACGTAATTAAAATAAGAAAAGTTGAATTTCTTATCAGTGGGAAAATAAAATTAGTCAGTGACCACAGATTACTGATATCATTGAAGAGGTTCCTATATTGAGTAGAAAGCTAAGCAAGATGACCTTCAAAGTCTCTGCTAAATCTATGATTGTATCCAAAAGATACATGTGGTTAGCTTATCAAAAATGATGCAAGGTAGTAGATACTGACTTTATTTACTTGTACTCAAAATTTTGGTAATCTTTGATAAACTGCTTCCTTGGTAAAACATTTTGTTGCAAATTTAATACATTAACCCTGCTTATTGCAGTTGGCAAATTAAATCCAAGTCTGTATTATGGCAAGTCATGAAATAAATGCTTTAGAACTGTCATCTGTATTAAACAGCTGTAAAAAAAGCAGACTGTCAAATATTGATGATTACATTCAAAACTGAAATGATTTAGAATAACCTGCAAGTTGGTTAATAAATTTTATTACACACATACACAGAATAAAAACAGAAAACCAAAATTTTCTTTAATAATATTTAAGAAAAAAAACTAAGTTTGGAAAAATCTAAATAGCAGCACTAATTTCAACTTCATGAGTTTCCCAGTGTAGTTCATGTTTAGTATATTAACATAATATTGATTTTAATAGAGAGACTCACTGTTTCTTACTGACTTAAATATGTGTAAGCAATAACATATCTATTTAGAATCAATTTTGACTAATGAGACCGGTGTATCGTCTGTCTTGATTGCTTTCCAATTTTGAGTAAGTCACTTTGGTAGCTGCATTAGCTGTCTTAGGCCACATGAAGATTACTTAGTGAATTAAGCAGTGCCCTGGTAAGCAAAAAGAACTCATGTGACTTCCCATGAAACTAATTTATAATTAGGAGTTATGAGAAACCATTTGAGAATTATTGTTTCTGAATGAATTAGCAGAGAATTCTAATTTAAAATCTTCTAATAGCCTACCATTTTTGTTTTCTAATTTTATTACATTTAAATTTAAATATTTTCCCCAAATATTTTTGAACAGGAATAGTCATTTGATTCTTTAAAAAGATTGGGCCAAAATATGCAAAAGTCCCTTTAGTAATACATTTTTAACTGGAATTATAATTAGCCATAAGGGGAAAGCCATTTTAGTGGAAAATAAAATTCAAAGAAGCTAAACATTAACCACTGAAGTTGCTTTTTGCCCTTTGCAAATTCTTTCTACATTATATCATTCTCTATATATTTTTGAATGCATATTTCCAAAGAAATTACTTTTGCTTAATATAAAATTCTAGGCAATTAGATGCAAAAGTGTAGTAAAGCAACATTAAAGTTGCCAATTTAAACACAGGGAAGCAAAACAGCCCAGGAGTTAAAGTTCTGACAGCTTTTTAAACTAGCACACATGGCCAGTGCCCACTCAGTACACAGACACACACCCATTTTCACAGTCACTGAGGAGCTCTAAGAGTTGATTTTGAAACATACTTGAAATTACCTTTTGTGGGAAAATAACATAAATCTGAGATAAATTCCTGACTATCCATACTTGAAAAATATTTTTCCAAAATGATGAAAAAATGAAAATGTTCTCAGCATGATTACCTAGGATAAGTAATTTGTGATGCTGCATTAAGGCATTTCTTAGGGAAAATTCATGAGTGCCACTTGATGACAGCTATTTCCAGGGTTTGAGACTTTTTCTTGTTTTAAATGAATATGTAAGTTGTTAACAAAAGAACCTTCACGTGTAAACAAATTGATAAACTACTAAACCAAACTCTCCACCCATTTTGCCTCATGTGGCAACCTGCTCCGACCATACCAGCAAAGCCCAGAAGAAGAAAAAATCTACACATATTTGACAATGTGATATTTTTCTATACATAGATTTTTATTGTAATATCCGACTGTTTTTCACCTCCAAGTTCTGCATTGCAATTTAGACACAAATCCTGAGGCCAAATCTTGGCTTGCAACTGGATATTATAGAGCAAGTTTTTGTGATTCTGTTTCCTCACATGTAAAATGGAAATGATAAATCCCACATAATGTCCTAGTGAAAAGTAAATAGGAGAATATAAAGTATTATGCATTAAGGCCTTATATAGGAAATGTACAAATTCCAAAATGACATTGGGATAATCATCATTTTATTATGGCCAAGAATTCTTAAAAATATGGTTCTCTGAGAATTCTATTTATAATGATAACATACATCCAGTGACAAAATGGATAGAGTATACATTCAGGATTTCGTAGTAGGATCAGGAAATAAAGTCTACATAGAAGTTTTCTATCCTGCTGCTAGTATCCAGTTTCCTCTTATTGCACAGATATTCATCATCCCCCATTCTCTGTTTTCTCTCTCAAATTTACTCAGAAAATACCTACTGGGAGTATCTACTATGTGCCAGACACTCACAGATAATAGAGTAGTGAAGAAAACCATGATTCCTTTTTCCACAGTGTCTATAACATAACAGATGTAATGGAGGGCATTCTTGGCTTGCATACTTGTTTATTTCATCTATTTAAGAGATGGTAAAGGGAAAATGTGCATTATAGAAGCATATTCTTCCTTTCTCTGCTAATGATAGTAAAAGTTCAGTGGTATGGAAAGGGTGAAACAGAATATGGAGAAATTATAATAAAAAATAAGAAAGATATCCAAGTCTAAAATAAAACTATGAGAACAATTTTATAACACAGATTGAGAAAATTTCAGAAGAATAAAATTTATGCATTTTCCATTGCCCTATTAAATCAAACATTTTTGTGTTCTATGTTCTCATTCTGTCCTTATATATATAACAGGGCATTTTGAGAGGACTTGGTTGGAGAGTAGACATTAGTAGCATAGACAACTTCTACCCCTCCTCTTCCCTCTATATAACAATGGCAAATCTGTTTTTATTTATTTGTATGTTCAGAAGTTTTGTGTTTATGACAGAGAAAGAGTGGAAAAGTTTAGGGAAGAAAGACATGAAGGACTTAATAGGCCAAAACTGAAGGGAAGCTGAACATAGAAACTGGTATTGCCATGGGCTTAGTTTCCAACTCAGAAAACACTGAATTTTTATAGTGAGTGACTTATCAGACCAAGGGGACAGAATGTAAAACCAAAAGCTCTCAGCGTCTTAGAGAATATGATAGCAGACCTTACCAACATTAAGCAGAAAATTCAGGGATCTCCCTTCAGATAAGTTTGAATCAGAAGAAAACCAAGGATTTGCAACACAGATGCACATTGCCTTGTGAAGTTAAGGATCCTCAAGCCATGAATTTTGTCTAAGGTTGTCTTAGGTTGGTAATATCCAAAGTCAATTAATCTTTGGAATAAGGCAGTTTATTCATAGGCTTCAGATTATTCAACTCAGTTTTCAAAAATGATGTGCAGCATACAGTACAAGTTAACCCAGCACAGGTGAAGATTTCTTTGTGCATGAGAATGAACAATACCAACCCACAAAGTCTACAGATATTGGAATTATCAGACACAGTCTAGAAAATGCTATGTTTATTCTATTTTTAGAGAAAAAGCTAAATATACACAAAGAAACAATGAACTATTTATAAGGCGATCTAAGGTATTCGAAACAGCTCAAAGGGAACTTTTGTAATCTAAACTACCAAAACAAAAAAGTCAATGTATGAAATCAGCAGCACATTAGAAACAGACGAAGACAAAATTAGTGAGTTAGAAGAGATTGGAAGAAATTATATAGAATACAGAAGAGAAATTGAGAGACATGAAGGACAAAGTGAATAGTTATGATACATATTGAATTAGAATCTTTTCAGAAAAAGAAGAGAGAATGGATTGGATAATATTTGAAGAAATAATAGTTGAGAATTTTCCAGAGCTGATGAAAAACACCAATACTCTGATTCTACAATTGCAATGAATTCCCAGTAGTATAAATACAAAGAAATTTTGATCCTGGTGAGACTACAGACCACCAAAATCAACTGAAAAATTATAATGCAACCAGGGAAACAAAGAGTTTATAAGAAATTAACCTGAAAAGAGAAACATTTAAATCAGTAATTGAGTTCTTAACAGCAATATAAGCTAAAAGAGAGTGGAATGATATGTTCATGAACTGAAATACAATAACTCTGAATCTAATGCTTGAATTTCTTTCAAGTATTAGAACAAAAACTGCACACTATTTGACACAAAAATGCAGGTCACTTATCACCAGTAAGTCCACATTATAAGTAATTCCAAATTATGAACTTCAAACAGAAGGAAAGTTAACACTGATGGAAGGTCTGAGATGGAAGAAGAAGGAACAAACAAATATTGAGTTAAATATATAGATAAATCTAAATAAACTTTGATTTAAAAATTAATAGCAATTCTACATGAGGCAAGTAAAAGTGAATAAAACATAAAGTTAAAAGGCTCTCCACCAGAGCATATAGTTCAAGTGAGGGAAAGAAAAAAGAGAAAAGGATTCTACTATCATTGTATTGTTCAGGAATATATAGAAACCAATTTATTTTAGACTTTGATAAATTAAGGATATATGATAAAATTTCTAAATAAAGCATAACAGTGTGGTATACAATTCCCAAACAAGTTGTGAAAAATATTATTCAACCAAGCAAGTAGGACCACTAAAAGAAAGAACACAATTATCATGAGATGTCAGAAATCCCAGGGAGAAGCTGAAGCTCAAAATTGACACATGCGACATCAGGAAGGGAAGATCCAGGGAGCAGAAAAATCATGGCAGACCCAGCTGCTACTCAGTCTTTGATTTTCAGCAAGGACTAAGTCTCTCTTTTTAAAGAGTTTCTACCCAATAGGCCCAGGAAGAGTAATATTTCATTTGGTCAACTCAAAATCAACTGATGGAACTTCGGGTTGGAACTTCAACCCTATCTTCAGATCCCTTCACAGCAGCATGAAGATTGGAGTGTGACTGACCGAGCAGAAGAGGTGTGTATACTGCAAAATGGTCACTGACTGTCCTGTAGGGAATCTCTTTACTGGAAATTGAATTCCAGAAACTGTTCTTCAGCCAAATCGAGTTAGCACACAAAAATGCATCCAAACATCCATGTTAAGAAATTATGAAATAAAAGCAAAGTAAGTCAAAATATTATAAAAAAGAAATAACAAGTGAACAAAATTTCATGAAATTGAAAGCAAAATAGAAAGGATCAATAAAACCCAAAGTTGGCTGGCAACAGAAAGTGAGTTAAAACAAAGAGAGAGAAAGGGAGAGATGAGAGAGAGAGACAGACAAAGAGAAGTAGAAATATTTGGAAGTAATAAATCAACACCTAAAAGTTGTACACTCAAAAAAAAAAATAAAAATTTTATAAAATCCTTATGCCAACAAACTTGAAAATTTAGATTAAACTGATAAATTCCTAAATATATCTTACTTAGACATATTGAAAAACTATATAGTCTAGAGTGAATTAAAAATTTAAAATATTGAAGCAGTAGTGAAAAGTTTTCTATGGGGAAAAAGTCATCCTCATATTACTTCTGTGAATATTTATAGCAAACATCGTATACATATAATTTCACATATGTATCATTATATATACATGGAATTTCAGTTTCACACACACACTAATAAATATGGAATTCATCTTACTATTGAAGACAAGCATAACCTTGCTCCAATTCTTAAGACAGTAGAACAAAGGAAAATTATAGTCAATTCTAGTCACATCATCAATGTAAAAATTATAAAGCAACAATGAGTAAATCAAATCAGCCATACATCATAAAAAGTGATATACATCTAATCAAATTTGGTTTATCTCAAGAATGCAATGTAGGTGTGACATTATAAATTTAATCAGTGTACTTTATCACATTAAAATGTTAAATATAAAAATTATACACATTTGAATAGATGCAGAATGTATTAACAAAATCTACTATCTACTTATTTTTATTATTAAAAAGTCCCTTAACAAACAAAAAATAGAAGATAATTTCTATTCTGCAGATAAACAATATCTTCAAACCAATCCACAGCAAGCTTTAAACCAATCCACAGCAAACCAATCCACAGCAACCAATCCACTAATGGTGAAACAGTAAAGTAAAGGCTTTCCTTGAACTGAAAAAGGAGGATGTCTGCTATTCTCACTCATAGTCAATATTAAATGTGCCAGCTATTATAATAAGGCAAAAAAACTAAAATGTATAATGTTTAGGAAGTTAGAAATAAAAATTTCCTTATTTACAAAGTGCATAAAGATGTTGGTAGAAAACACAAATCGATCTAAATCTATCTTTGTTAATAAAGACAGATTTTCACCAAAATGGTAAGAGAAAAAAATTAGGAAAGCTTATGAAAACCATTATGTAAATATAGACAGAATACTATGAATGAAATAGCCCTATTATATATGATTGCATCTTCTAATACCATACTACTTATAAGAAGTAAATTAATAAGTTAAAGTAGACAAATACATGAAAAATTAAGAGATTAATACAGAAAATACAGATATGTATTGAGCACAGTTATTTATTAAAATTTAAATGTGGCACTTCAAAAAGTAGGAAAAATAATTATTTGTCAAATGGCAAAAGATATACTGTGCATATTCTAGAAAAATAAAATAAAGCTTGAATTCAAACTTATACCTTATACATTCCTCCAACATCAATGTGTGAATGTAAACAAAGGTACTAGAGGAAAGATGGGAGCTGTTTTTGTTTGTTTTGTTTTTAATGATCATATAGTGAAGAGATCATTTTGAGCATAATACATGAAAATAAAAAAGAAAAGAATTATATACTTGACTATATAAAATATTAAAATTTTCCATGGTAAAAATATATATGTATATATATATATAATCTTAAAACAAAATTGAGAAAAAGTGAAACATATTAAACAAATGGGTAATTTCCTTAACACTTTAATATATTAAGAGAATTCTAAAAATTTGGTAAAGACAATTCATAGGTAAAGGATATGGATATAAAACTTCCAGAAAAGTTTTTCAAATATATACAATGATGTTCAAGCTTATTCATATGAAGAGAAATAGGAAAATCAAAGCAAGCATAGTTTACCTATTATCAGCTTGGCAACAAAAAGTAAAGCCTTAGTGTTACACCCTACTCTAAGAGAAAAAACAGATTGTTACACATGAGTGTAAATTTTCATAGTTTTTATGCAGGACTGTTGGACAATATCCATCAAAATTTAAAATACACATGTATTTCACCTACCAATGTAGGTAAATAATCTGCAGATTTATTTCCACACGTGAGAAATTAGATAGGAACAAGAGTAATTACTGAAGCCTCATGTGTGTTGCTAAAAGAATAGATATAACATCCTGGTCATTCAATAGGCAATTGAATAATAATTATGAGATGTCTGTTCAATGAAATATTAGGCATCCATTAAAAAGAATAAGGCAGGTCTTATATATCCATGTGGAATTGTATTCCAGATGTAATTTCGTGAGCACATTGCCATTTGTGTGGGGAAAATATGTTTATAAGTACATACACAAACGTGCGTAAATTTTGCAGTTATCTCTGGAGAGATACTCAGGAAAATAATTGTCTACATGGAAGAACACCAGGTGCTAGGGAATAACAGCCAAGGAAGGGAGGTTATAATTTTTCTACCCCCTTATACTTTTTAAATCTTTCTTCATGTGTACTGTTATTCGCAACATAAATACATTTTTAAAAGTTGGTGTGATTTTATTTTTTAATTTTAAAACATAGTTAAAATTAAAATATCTCCATAGTTAGAAACCACATACATTGGGGAGTACTGTTATGAAATATTCCCATTTTACAGTTGGTTATATTACAGTTCTGAGAGTTTAATTACCTTCTCCACACCATCCAAATACTGACTGAGAGTTTAAATCCAGATATCTCCACAAAATCCATCCTCTTAATTATCTTGTTTAATAACTTCATATAATATTTTTAAAAATTCTAAACATCTGATGTTATATGAAATGTAGCGCTACAGACTGTATCTGTTCCTCCCAAATTCACATGTTGAAAACTAACCCCCAAGATGATGGTATTAAGAGATGGGGTCCTTGGTAGGTGGTTGGGTCATGAGGGCAGAGTCCTCATGACTGAGGTTAGTGTCCTTATAAAAAACATTCCAGAGCACACTCTGGCTGGCCCCTTCCTTCCATCATGTGAGGACTCAATAAGAAAGCTGTCTATGAACCAGGAAACGGGCCCTCTCCAGACATCAAATCAGCCTGCACCTTGATCTTGGACTACTTAGCCTCCAGAATGTTGATAAACAAATTTCTCTTGTTTATAAGCCACTCAGTCTATGGTATTCTGCTATAGCAGTCTACACAGACTAAGAGTTTCAGCAATAACAAAATCCAACAAAGAAGAGTTGTATTTAATTGTTTTATTAAAATTTGCTATGAATCCCTGCTATGGTCTGAATATTTGTGTCCTGCTGAAATTTGTATGTTGAAACCTACTTCCCAGTGTGATGGTATTAGGAGGTGGGGGCCTTTGAGCAGTGATTAAGTTATGAAGGTGGAGCCCTCATAAATGTGATTAGAGCCCTCATAAGGGGCTGAAGAGACCACAGTTCTCCCCTTACACCATGTGAACTTACAGATGGGACTTCACCAGACATGAAATCTGCTGGCACCTTGATCTTGAACTTGCTTGCCTCCAGAACTGAGAGAAATACATTTCTGTTGTTTATCAGCTGCCAAGTTTATGCCATTTTGTTAGAATAGCCCCAAACAACTAAGGCAATCCCCCAAACCAAATACAGTGCCTAGTACATGGCATATATATTCAGCAAATATTTCTTGAATGAATAAGTGAATAAAGGAAAAATGAGTGTCTATTGCCTTTGAAAGTTTTTAATGTGCAGTATGACCTTGAATGCACTTGAGAATTATTTTTATATAGTTTTACAGAAGTAATCTATAATATAGTAGCATTTTTTCAGACTTACTGAAATTTGATAAATATTATATTTATTTTATGTGAATTCCCAAACTAAAAAGAAATGTTTTTCTCTCACTGTCCAGGTAAATTAGTGGAATATATTTATTTCAAAATTTTAGAGTAATGTTTAACTGTATTAGACTATGTATTTATAGATGTAGACTCCATAATACAAGAGGAAATATGTGAGCTTTTTATCCAGATCTTATTATTAAAATCATCAATGATCTCTACTGTGAAGGTGTAGCAACATGACATTACCTTCAGAAAGCTTCAAAGCAGCAAAAGCATGTCACAGATCCAAATGCAGCTCTGAGTGCCAAGAATACAGCTAATATACATGGGAATCATTCCAAGAAACCCATATGGCAATGTGAGTTGAACATCTTTTACAGCAGCAATTCCATTCTAACCCAAGTTCTTTCCCTTAAATAGCACCTCTTTTATTTCCTGTAGTCAAACTGGCTGTACGGTCCTTACTCTTGCCAAAGCCCTTGTCTGGGATGTGCATCTCCAGGAACTGAAGTGCTAAACCTTTCCTTTTACTAGGCTGCTCTGCCAAAATCCATCTTGACACACCTTAAATTATATTAGATCAAAGGCTGAAAATTATATGCCATCAAAAGTAGAAAGATAAAATGTTTATCTACCACATTAGGGGTGTGTGATGTTTTTAAAGCACTTGATGTTTGAGTGAGACATTATTAAATGTATCTGCAGTGCAACATGGCTCACTTCCTTGGAGTAGTTGATAGATATATTGTAAGAGGCTGGTGGCAAATATGAAGTGGCATATTCAGTATGTGCTTAGGATGTTTATGTGTTCTCCGATTCTCGTGGTGCTCAGTCTAATTGGAAATAAGGTTTATGTGGTCAGAGCGGTGAAGCAACGACAGGGCAGTACTATAAAAGCCAGTCCTGCCGCTGGCACACCATTTCTTTTAATGGATTTCTACATATTTGGAAAGTTTTCTAATTTCTCCTTAAAAAATAGACCCATAAATGTCAAGAGGAATGTTTTTCTTCCTAATGGAGTTTGCTTGCCAAACTGACTTTATTGCAGTGTCTGTAGGTGGGCTGAGGTTAAAGTCCAGGGGAATTGAAAAAGTATTTATCTTTTTATTTCCTTAAAAGAAATAAACAAAATATAAACAAGGCATTGTGTACCCAGGCTTCAAATTGGTAAACAGATGATGCTATCATCAAGCATATTTTTCGATGAATCTTTGATGGAAGTCACTGAAATGTGTAAGTTGAAATAATTCTCCACCCACTCTAAAACGTACATTGAAATTACCAAATTAACAATTTGCGCTGTTGCTGAAATTAAAAATTTCTAGTAAAACTGGGCTATTATATGTTCTTACCCCTGATTATGATGTAGGCTTAAAAATATGTGAACCTCTAGGAATATTTTATACATCTGTGTGCTACTTAAAAATATATTTCAAACTCAACAGTCATATAATATTTTCTACTTTTATGGTTTCACAGTAGATAACTAAATAATAAATATTTTTTGAGCATAATTAGATTAAGTTTCAAAAAATAAGAAGTAATTTCAGCATGAATATCTCAGCAAATTCACTTAAAATAATTGTATTAACTTATATCTGGCAAGGAAAAATGAAATCTGTTTGCTTTAACAGTTGTTTCTAAAAAATGCATCAATTTACCTATAATTTCTTGGGAAGATAAACATTCTCAAAATTGCTTTGGAAGTACCTATGGAAAAATCAGTTTTTTCATACAGTCATTTTGAAGTTCACTTTCTAATTTGAAAAATTATAATGAAAACCTTATTCAGTTTTTTTTAAAATAAGAGTTACTAACAAATATATGTTAAGTTCTGTATTATTTATAGGGTAACTAATAAAATTCAGGATGGCACAGCTCAGACTTCTTTAATACACATAGTGTTGAGTGTCTATTCCATGAAGTTTGCTACATTGCTTAAAAGAAATGAGACCAATATATAATTGAATATATCAAACTTAAGGAAAAAAAAACCTCACCACCATATATTTATTTAACCCTTGCAATAAGATGCTTTTGAAGTTACACTGTGAAGAATGCTAAGCATTATTAAGATGCTTATGGTTATGTGATCACAAGAGATACATAAATGATTTCAGCACCCATGGTGGGTGTTCTTGGGTGTGTGGATAAAATGCTTTAGGGTCCTAAAAGATACCTATAAAAGACAGCTAGAGGATGCTTCAGGGAAGATACGACTTTGGAATTGGGGTCTTAAAATTCTTTATGAGCAAAGACATAGCTTGAGCACATGCATGGAAGTTTATCTGAGTTCAACATATTTTGATATTTGGAAAAGAGAAGAAGTTTGGTGCTATGGTTTGGATATTCGACCCCTCCAAACTTCATGTTGAAATTTGATCTGCAGTGTCAGAGGTGGGGTCTAATGGGAGGTGTTTGGGCCATGGGAACATATCCCTCATGAATGGCTTTGTGTCATTCTTGCAGGAATGAATGAGTTCTCATTCTGTTCCCATGAAAGGGGTTATTAACAAGAGCCTGGCACACACACCCTCTTTCCTGACTCCTCTCTGGCCATGTGATCTCTGCACAGACCAACTCCCCTTTGCCTTCTGCCATGAATGGAAGCTGCCTGAGGTCCTTTCATTGTTGATGCCATGCTTCTTGTACAGCCTGCAGAATTGTGAGCCAAATAAACTTCTTTATAAATTACTCAGCCTCAAGCGTTCCTTTGTAACAACACAAATGCACTAAGACATTGGTGTGGTTGGAGTCTAAGTTTTATGGGAGAGAATGGCCAAGGATGAGCCCAAATGGAGTGATTAGGAGTAGAGTTTGAAGGTTTTCCAAGTGTATGCTGAGAAATCAAGGGCTTACTTTTGAGCTTGAGCTAGGGTGAGTGCAGCCAGAGTTAGTTGGAAAGGTGACAGATTCCATTCTGGTTTGGAAGGATAATTCTGCTGATAGGGAAAGAGTAGAATGCCATAGGAAAAGTCAAGAAGATGCTGATTGCAGTGGTTATTGTAAAAGATGACTTGGGTTCATGGAGCTGAAAAAATAGGTGAGTGAGAATAGGCAGGATTAGCGCGTCAACTGGACATCAGAGATGATATACAGAGAAAAGGCAGGGAGAGGCCATCTGGGCAATGGCATCATTAGCCAAAATTTGGGAAGATCATTTTGATAGATTGGATCAAATGAAATCCAAATGAAATTGCCCATATGGGAATTCAATTATTGTGCTTCTTAGGAAATTAAGATATTTAAATACTAAAGATAAAAAATGAAAGTATAATAATTATAACTTTGGTTCTCCCTACAGAAACTAGTTTAAACAATAAAAAAAAAAAAAACTCACACTGTATTTTTGAAACTATTTAACAGGATTTTTGGCTTAATTTAAATGACTCACCCATCAGATATTTCTATTGCGCTTGATAAATTTCCAGTTATTTATTTTTTTGGACAGCACAGCACGGGGTTTTCTTGCCTGAAGAGACAAGAGGTTGGATAGAGATAAAAACCAGAGGCAAAGAAAGTCCAGACACAGAAAGCACTGAGTGAGCTGAAGCATAGTCTAGGATCAGGGGCAGGGTGATGGGAGTGCAGCCAAAGCTGCTTCCAGCCTGCCCTAGATGTACAGAGCCAAGAGGGAGAGGCTTCCAAAGCCATCGTCAAGAAGGAGTCCAATTGAGTGGCATGGGAAAAATGCTGGCAAGATAACTGGGCCATGAGAACAGGCCAAAGGGAGATCCGAGAAGCCAATGAGGCAAGTCATAAATTCATTACTGTAACTTTACAGCTCCTATCATAAAAACAACTTTGATGGTGGGTGGGAGCTGGTGTCTTCCTGTGAAATATATTCCACCTAATTATCTTACTGCAAGATACTGCACTAGCACATTCACGGTGCCTGGTGAGTTTGCCTTGCCTTGTCTTGCCTTTGCCAAGGGTGTGATCCCAAAATAGGGTGGGATGATATGAAATGGGTGGTGCTGTCAATTACCTACATAGTTTGCCTCCTGAAAATCTCCTTTGGTATTTGGACCACAGGAGTGTGAAGGAGCCCTTCATCCAGGTGAATCAGAGCTGGAGGCAAGGGCTGACCGTCCTCACCCAGGGCTTCTGGGATCTCTGCTCTGGGCGTTGGCCTGGGCACAGAAGAACAGTCTAGCATTACAGAATCATGGATAACTTTTTTTTGAAGCTTAGCTGTACTTCTGATTTCTTTTTTGTTTATTAAGGGATTGACAGTGAGAACTACATTTCCTACTAAGCTAGGTTTTACTTCACAGTTCTCAAATGTGTTAAACCTACTTGCGGTTCTCCTTTGAATTCTCATCAAGCTCTCCCTGTGCCTCTGAAGATGTGGAGCTGGACCTCTGGAGATGTTCTGTCTGCGATGCCAACCCAATTAAAAAGCAAAAGCAAAACCAAACAGTTATACCAGGCTTTTCAAACCCTAAAGCATCAAATGTCCTCTTTGACCTTTTAGGGAAAATGAGTTATTTGAATTAAAAATAATTTATTTGCTGTTAAATAAATTATTGGCCAAATAATTTGGCTCTATAATCCAAGTGTAGTAATCCTATGTGATTAACCCTATGTTTCTCTGGAGTTCTATTCTTTGATTTTATGAATTCTAAGATGTTTATTCAGTTTAATTTTTTTCATATCTTCCAGTTTACTTGAGTCAAAGCAGGCTCATCCACAAAAATCACATTCAGATAATTCTGATGAGCCACTTAGTAAGACCTTAAGTCCTCCACTAGCTTCCTGGTATCAGTTTGGCTTTGAAAGTCAACCTAGGCCTTTAAGAGCTGCTAGTGAAATGAATCTCTCTTAAAGATCTTACAGTGAGTTACAGAAAGTTCAATTTCTGACTCACTCTGGTATTGAGAAGCTGTTCCTTAAGGTCACTCCCTAAGGCTGAAATATCTCTCTTAGGGTTAGTACTGTATAAACACTGACAATTGACTTTCTCTCCAGTTCTCCATTCTTTGGTCTAGTTCATCAGTTTCCAAATCCACATAAATATACTACTGTAAAATGTTCTTTAGACATCCCAATTTCATGATATCTTTCTTATGGGATTATTTTCTCAATTTGTGATTATCTCATCTGAAGTGACTCATAGAACCTTTTTAACCACATTGTTATATGCTTACCGTTTTATCTTGAAGTTGATGTAGAATAGGGGCCAACATTTAGAGTTTGAACAGCAGAATTTGAATCCACTTATCATCTTTGAACCAGTTACCTACTGCTTTTTAACAAACTACCATGGCACATAGTGGATTTAAACAATGACCATTTTATCATATTTCTCAGTTTTGTGGGTCATGAATTGGCAGGACTTAGCCAGGTGCCTTCTGTTATGTGTGAATTCATGGAGGCCACACGGAGATGTTCAGCTGGTGGACAGGCTTGTCTGGAGGGTCCATGTCAGAGCCACTCATGTCTGGCTCTTGGCAGGGGTGCTAGACGCCTGGGCCCACCTGGGACTGGGAATTCCAGTAGCTATGTGTGACCTCTCCAGCATGGCAGTGTCAGATCAGTGGCACTTCTCAGATACCAGCCGAGGACTGCGGGTGAGAGTGTTCCAAGGCAGCAGATGCAAAACCACTCATGACGATTTCTGGAAGTCCCAGAAAATTACCTTCCATGGACTCCATTGGATAAGACAGTCACTAAGGCCAGCCAGCTTCACTTCTCAACAGAGGAAGTAGCAAAGAATCTACGCCATCCTAATCTCACACACCTGGGTGATTCGGGAACTGGTATTTTTTTTTTTTCTTCCTACTCTAATTTTCATGATTCCTTAAAGGAGAATAAAATGGTAAATGCCAACCTCATAGAGTTGTTATGAGGATTGAATAAACTTCATGAAATTACATAATTGTTTTTACGTTCCTTATTCACTTGTTCCTATTGAAATTAATTTTATTTCTGATCTCCCTTTTAATTATTTATTATCCTGAATTCGGATCCTATCCTCAAGTTGGCGACAGTTTATTCTTTATGAATTCTTGCATTATATCTCAAGTTTAATAAAATCCTTTTAATTCTGTCTATACTATCCTCTGGCAGGGTGGAGCAGGTCCCACAGTACTAATTATGTTTGCCCATAGATTTGACTTCTCTCTCCAGTTTTTCTTTAAAATATGACCTTTCTATTACATAGGGAGTGGTTGAATGTATTTGACCTTGTTGTTTTCTCTGAAAGAAATTCTCTTCCTTCAGATATCAGAGTTTCTTTCTCTCCCTCTTTTATTTAGATCTCTGTTTTAAAAAATCATTTTATCAAAGAGGTCTTTCTTGATCACCCTATCCTAAATAGCATTGGTCCCCATGCTGGGCTAGGTTACTATCTGTCCTTGTATTCTGCTGCATACTTTTCTTCAAAGCACTTATTATGTAAGGTGAATGTATTTGCTCATTGTATGTCTTCCTCAAATGAATGGAAGCCTCATGGTCACAAGAATGTATTTCTTCCTCTCTGAATCCCTGGGTTATAGACTAGAGACTGGCACGGAGTAGGTGTTCAACAAGCAAAACAAATAAATCACTGAAAAAGATTAAGGGGACCAAGATCAAACATAAGGCGCTAATTCAATTGCTAAAAAATTATTTTATGTAGGCCAATTAATCTTCTGTTACTGATTGTAAAATTTAATTTCATTGAATAGGATATATTTCTAACATAAATTTATGTTTGCTTATGAACACAACTAGACTGCAGATTGTAATCAAAATGTTCTCTCTCTCTTCTTCTCTCATTTTGATTTTTCATTGTTAGCCATTCCCAACACCACTCCAGTGGTTAAATGCTTAGTTTGGGATATTATCTCAGCCGTACACTCAGAATGGTTGATTCGGTGGTTGGTTGCCCTCTGTGCCGTGATGTCAATGGGCTGTTGAATGCTGTGGGGCAACCTCAGATTTGGCTAATGATGGTTCCTCAGAAAGCAACACTCTTCAGAGTGGTTTGGCAAGGTCCAACTCTGGAGTGACCCCAATTGGGTTGGGCAGGCTACATGCCAAGTAGAGTTGTCAATCTGCTCCAGCCAAGAGCTGAGCAGACACATCTGGGAACTTGGTTAGGGAAATATTCACGTCTGACCAGTTTTACCACCTTAATGTGGGTTTGAGTCTTCTATTAAATATTTGGATACAAAGTAAGCAAAATAGAAAAAAAAAAAAAAAACCCAGTTCATTCAACCAAGACATGTTAGTGGTTAGTCATCTTTCATAACAACCACATCAATAATTCACCTTTTTCATTTTCAGATTAGTTTTTGGTTGTTTTGTAGACAGAGACCCTTAGCCACAAATTAAAAGTAATGATAATTACCCACATGTTCTTCATTATGGTGAGGGCTTTGAATGTTTCTTCACATTACTATTAGGCATTTCAACCACATGTAGGAAAAGGAACTATAGGATTTCAGAAATTTTAGGGAAAATGAGCAGTAGAATTTTAAAGCAGAAGCGTGAAATGCAAGTGATGGCGAGTCTCAGTGAAGTGGCAAATAACATGCTCCTTGTGAATATTTGATATTTGTTTTCTTAGTGCTTTTGATCTCAGAACACCTAACAAGGCTGGGTTGGAAGATTTTTGATGACTTGTTGCATCAGTGCTAAAGATAAAAGGAAAGGGTATTTATAGTCACCCTGGTGTTGATTGGCCTATAAATAGAAAACTATTCAGCTAACCTTGCCTGTTGTCATACAAAGAGTTTTATTAGAAATAAGCAGTGTGTGGCAGGATTGGAGAATGTGGGATTTCTGCTTAGATGCCCACGACTTTTTCACATACTTCATTGAAATGTTCAAGAGAACTCCTCCAGCATTGTGAGTAAAAATATCATTACAGAAACTGAGGTCTGTTATCATAGCTTCAGTGATGTTCATTGATTATTTCCTAAATAAGTTTATGTTTGAAAATATACAATGTGATAATATGAATTTATCACCCCCCATCCTATTTCTTTTATTTGACACATATGGAAGATGCTGTTTTGTTTTGACACTCAGAGGAGATGCTCTTTTTATTAAAAATCACTGAACTGTAATGCAATTTTAGTGAATGATTTTGCCAGATTTCCCTGACATAAGGAAATCTGATACTGATGAGCATACAAACATTCTGTGATAAATAATCATAGGTATATGCATAATTTCCAATAGCAGTATTCATTTTTCAGGAGTTTTGTATTTGATCTTCCCAGGACTGAATTCAGAAGGACGTGTGGAGAACACGTGGCATCCAGAAGTCGGGTCTGCTTGCCAAGGGGTGGTTCTGGGCCTGTCTTTCCATAACTCCAGGAGACCATTTTCCAGGAGCAAAAGGAGAGAGAACTGTACAGAAGTCCTAGAAAGGCCCTACCAACATTGAATTTCCTGTGATTCTCTGGTTACCTCATTATAATTTTACTGTAGTACCTGTACGACCTCATGCAAGTTAGTAACTTCTGTGTGCCTCAGGTTTCTCATCTGGGAAGTGGAGATAACCATAGTGTCTAACGCCCATGATTATGGGGCCTGAGTTAAAATGCTTAGCATAAGAAGAAATCAATCATATTAGATATTATTTTTCTTTTCTTTCTTTTTTTTTTTTTTTGTTTTTTTGAGACAGAGTCTCGCTCTGTTGCCTGGGCTAGAGTGAGTGCCGTGGCATCAGCCTAGCCCACAGCAACCTCAAACTCCTGGGCTTAAACAATCCTACTGCCTCACCCTCCCAAGTAGCTGGGACTACAGGCATGTGCCACCATGCCCGGCTAATTTTTTCTATATATATTTTTAGTTGGCCAGATAATTTCTTTCTATTTTTAGTAGAGACGGGGTCTCGCTCTTGCTCAGGCTGGTCTCAAACTCCTGACCTCCAGCGATCCGCCCGCCTCGGCCTCCCAGAGTGCTAGGATTACAGGCATGAGCCACCGCGCCCGGCCTATTTTTATTTTCTTGAACAAGTAAGAAGCCAGTCTGAATCGAAATCATTGGGAAGGAGCACTTTGAGATGACTGTGGGGCTTCTCACAGTGGTTAGTCAAGCTCAGATGAGAGACAAAAAGTTCTATTAGTGAGAGGACAGTACTGCTCTGCTCAGGCTGTCCTAGCAGAATACCACAGACCGGGTGGCGTAAACAACAGAAGTTTATTTTCACACAGTTCTGGAGCTCAGAAGTCCAAGATCGAGGTGGCCTCAGGATTGGTTTCTGATGAGGGCTCTTCCTGCCTTGCTGTCAGCCACTTTCTCCATATGTCCTCACACGGCTTTTCCCAGATTTCTGGTCTTTCTTCCTCTTCTTATAAGGACATCAGTCCTATTAGATTAGGATCCCACCCTTATGATCTCATTTAACCTTGAATGTCTCCTTCAAGGCCCTCTCTCCAAAGATAGTCACACTGGGAGTTAGAAATTCAACATATAAATCTTAAGGGATACAATTCAGTACATAACAGTGACATTTCAATGAATACAACATTTGGTAAATTCCTTTGCCTCTCCTCTACTTTAACATAGTTCTCACTGCTTATGGGAAGATGGATAGCTTCTTCATATTATCCGAAACCAGAGTTATATGAAATAAGGGATGACCAAGATGGGGCCTTCAGCATGTTTCCTCTTGAATTAATAATGAGTTAACAGGAGTTTGATATTCCTTAATAATTTTTCTAGAGATTGACTAATATTTTTATTTTTGCTTTCTTATATAGGTTAGTTTTAATAAAATGTTTTGTTATTATTTAATAATACTCAATTTAGATAATTTTGAAAATATAGATGAACAAATAAATATGGATAACAATGAAAACTTGTTTTAGCACCAGAGGTAATTTAGGCTTATTGCAATTTTGCCCATTATGTATGGTAAATTGGAAGAATTATATGGTCTATTAACTGAGGTGAGTATTCTAGAAAGACTATATGCTATTGGGTTAACACATGCTTTCAGTTTCTGTATCTGTTGAGTTTGTTATACCATTGAGATATTTAAGAGATGTCCACAGGGTACTGGGCTTTCAGATGGACATATCAAAAGTCCAGAAGAGAAACCTGACTTGCAGACCGACATTTGTGAAATGTCTGTCTACAGGTAGGATTGAAGCCCTATGCACAACTGAAATTGCTAAAGTTGAGAATACACTTGTGAGAACAGGAGAAGTCGACTTATCCATTGGGCACGTTAGGCACAGTACCTGGGACCCACAATACTTTTAGGGGCCTTAGGAAATATTTTAATTGATTTTAACATCAAAAGAAAAAATGATTAAATTTCAGGGTTGAAGAAAATGTTTTAATTTTATTAGCAAGTCAGATAATAAAATTTCATTAAATTTTGCCTAAAATAAAAAAAAAATAAAATGTTTAAGTGTTTAAAAAACTTAATATGGATATTACTATGATGATAGGGCCCAAGAAAGGCAAAAGTTCTTAGTGCCCACAAAAGTTATAATGGAACTGTGATTTGATACCATCTGGAAACAGCAACCTTGAAAAGGTTTAGGAAGAATTAAATACGTACACAAGTGTTTAAAAATGTCCCTGGTGTCTAACAATTCACTTTCTTATATCTTCCCCATCCACCAAATATCATTTTTTCTGCATATCTTTCAGATCTCAAAAGGTAACGTGGAGGAGGTCCCCTGCTCTGAGATTGTTATTTTCCTATCATACCTCAATTACATGTATAAAGTTCTTTCATTCATGCCAGCCTAAGTGGTTTTTGGATTTATTAACTTTAATTTTTAATAAACCAGTTGCCATAGCAACAATCATATCACAGATGTTTTGTTAAAGCCTCTCTAAAGCATACACCTTTGTCAATATGTTATTTTGAACGTTTCAAAGGATAAATACTTGAAAAAGTCAACATATCCCTCAAGTTTCAAGATTACAATTTGCATTACTAATTATACAGTCTTTTAAAATAATGAAACATACTATTCAATAGAAGGTTGATGAGCTAATTTCAAGAACAATATAGTAAAAGTTTGAAATAAAACTTATCACTTTTGAAAAGGAAGTGTAAGGTCAAGAAATAAAATTATAATCATGGAATATGTTTTTATCAATGTTAATTACCTGATTAAACATAAGTGGTACAAAGGAATACCAAAATTTTTAAGTCTATGGGCATAATTCTCCAATGAGTGGCACTGACTTTTAATCCCTTTTAGAGCATTCCTGGCCCAGGTCACTGATGGGGAAATGAAAGGCTTAATTCACATTCTTTCTTCATGGCTATTTCTTATCTTGAAATTATGGCATTGAAACTATTGCAAAACCTTGATTATTTTTCCCAAAATTAAGATGGTAATATTTAATAGCCACATATTTTTATGACTAATTAAATGTTTTTGGCTCTGGTTTCCTTTTTAATGTTTTTTGTTATCAAGGGTTTTTTAACTTGCTGTTTTATTAAGGAGGGTAATAACAAATGAAGGCCAGTCCAGAGCCTAGAAAAATACTATATATATTTTTTTTTTCCTTTTTTTCTGATCTTCATCTACTTCTTTGGAAAAGCTAGAATTCGAAACTCAGAGATGACAAGGTTCACACTGAACTCTAAGGAACACATACTGTCACTTGCAACCAGTCACCAAAATGTCTCTAGCCTTAGCTTCTTCATTTTTTAAGTGGATGAGAATTCCTGTTTTGTATCTCCAGGTCCAAATTTAGACAAATGGCCCTAAGTTGTTCTATTAAAGAACTCTAGGCCTTCCTTTATTGAGCTATAGGGGCATGGACTGCAATCAAACCAAGGTGAGTTTTTAATTAATGCATGTGCTGGAGGATAGAGGGAGAGGATGATGCTCCCAGTGGGGGTTTATGCATAGTTATGTGAGCTAAGTGTTGTTCTTCCTCTTTCTCTGTGCTAGAGAGCTAGGACAAGCCATGTCTTATGTCTCCCAAAGGTTGGAACCTTTGGCTCCTTCTAAATACCAGCCTGGCCTATGCTAACACTGGATGAATACATTTCCACAACAGAAACTCAAAATCCATCTGTTTAAGGATGCATGACAAATTTCATTTTGAGCAACGGTATAAGAGTCATATTCAAATGTGAAGCAAGAGTGAGCACAAGGCTTTCACTTGTTCTTTAAGAAAAAAATTATTTCTTATTGAGTTTAAATCATCAACCATGCTGCAGGAAGAAAAACGCATTGTAGTCTGGCCTTCGTTCAGTCTCTTCGTGATGATGTAAAGGTAGACTTTTAAGATCTCACTTAAAGATTACAGACCTGCTCATTAATTTTAAATCTCAATCCTTTGACCTTAGATAATATGAACAAAGGAATTTAAAATAAAAGTGGAAAAAACAAATGAGTCTCCTATCATCTGTGAGAGCCCTCAGGTTATATAAAAACACAATACACAAAACCTTGAATTATTTACCTGGAAGAATGTTATGGTCTATTAAGTCGATCCTTGCAGAGTTAATGGATTGTTTCCCTGCCAATATTTGTATTACAGTAAAAATCAAAATGGGGGAAACATTTTTTTTTATCTTTTTTTTTTAATGTTTTGTGGTTGAGTTGATGCTTTGGGTGCTAACCTTTTATAGAGGGTATGGACATTGACTGTCTCCTACAGGAGGGCTGATGGGCATCACTGGCCAGCGACATGATCTGTGCTGGCCCACGGGCTCTTCCTTGGGATGAGAAATACATGTCTGAGGATGAGGAGCAGCAATGAGAGCTATGGTTTGTGACAACAGAACATGGTTAAGTTGATTGGCCCATCTCAGGACTAAGAAATCTGTGGCAATGTTTAGCATGATATGCTTTCCTTTCATATATATATACACACACTCTAAATTCTTTTGTAGAATGCACAAACTCCACCTAATATATGTACTTGTTTGCATTTACTAGCTTTTAAATAAAGTTTAAAATATGTCCTCTCCAAAGTGGGTAAGACTCACAGCTGAAATATTTTTGGAAGAAAAGTCTTGTTTTAGGCCCATTTCAGAAAAATTATATTACTGTTTTAAAAATAGACACAAAGTAACATATTTCATTATATTTTATAAATCAAAGCCCTTTGGCTTAGAAAATAAAAGGAACATTCTTCTACTTTTCATAACTTACAAGGATATCAATAATATTATTGTATTTTTTTGTGCTTTACCAAACATACCATAAAATTTCAAATGTGTATTCCAAATTACTAATAAGAAAGTGTTGCTGGGTTTTTTTTTTTTTTTTTCCAGTTTGAATTAACTGTCATTCTAATTATAATTAAATAATTGTTTCCCTGAAAAGGTTTGTTTAGGCAACAAATCTCTGCATATTTGAAAGCCTAATAAAAGATTGTACTAAAGCTGTGCATTCAAAACAGACAATTGTGCCATGTTGGGGTGTAGTTTAAAACCAAATCAACAGTTTTGCTATTATGTAGACAAGAAAGTGGTCTGTCATTGATATTATCAGTATTTCCACCAAGTTGAATGTGATGGGGAAGCTGTTAGCTGTTACCTTGGAAACTATTAGGAAGATCTAGGGCTGCTAAAAAAAAAAACAGAAGATTCTCTGTTGCCCTGGGGATTATCTTTCAGATCACCTAAGCTCCCAATTTTGGGAATGCACCCTGATGTCTGAACATGCCTACTTGCCATTTTAGACTGTTGCTTATTTTAAGTTTGTGATGCCATGTCATTTTTCTTACATTTCTAAACTTCCTGGAAGACTTTCCCAAGTCAAGTTTATTCTCACTTTTCCTTAAATGACTACTTTGATCAAGAGTTAACCTTACCCTTCTGCCACAACGTCTCTTAAAATCATCAAGAAAAATTTTATAAGATTCAATGTCTTTTGCTCATATTATACCCTCACTGAGTGATTTAGCCTTCTTTTTATTTTTATGTATTTGTTTTTTGAGACAGAGATCTCACTATATCACCCCGATTGGTCTCCAACTCCTGGGCTCAAGAGATCCTGCCACCTCAGCCTCCAGAGTAGCTGAGACTACAGGCACGAGCCCCTGTGCCTGGCTTTTTTTATTCTTTTGGAACATATCTTAGGTTTTCCTGGTTCTCAATCTATGTCCTTGAACACTCATTCTTTCCTTATTCTGGCTCCTACGACATCTTTTATCAGTGTCTATTTTTGTGTTGATAGCCCAATATCTTTGCTTTTTATATGCAGAAGAAATGGGTTATAAATGTTTAACTATTAGCCAGTTATTTAGTCTCCTAACACTACTGGGTATACTTGTCATTAAATAAAACCCATTTTCTATACCTTTTATTTGCTGTACAAACTACTAAGGACATCAGAGAAATGGAGTCAATCTAAACGAACAGAACCAGAATCCAGGAGACCCCCAGAGAGATGGCCTGTGGGCATTAGGGGTCAGTTTATGTCTCTAGAGCTCAAGTTCACAGGCACCAATAGCACAAGCCACCTGGGTAGAGCCTGCATCTCTGTTCTGTACTGTGCGGTGATGAATGCACATTGCTTCTCTGCCTTAGGTATGTTGGATCACATTAAATGTCAACGAGCAATAAGGCACAGGGACGCTGCATGGAAGATCTGCCTGCTCTGAGTCATGCTGCTTTCAGATGAAATGGCACTGATTTAAATCTGCATGGCAAACTTGCCTGAGCTCGAATTTGACCAAAACCCTGAGGTTAATAGCTTTGCTCTTTGAGAGAGCTCTCAGCTATTTTCATTCCAGGCCACTTTTACGTTTACACAGTACCTATCACTAAAACCCCAAGGTCCTTTGCCAGCAAGAAGCAGATATTTACTTTCTAAAGATAACGTATCTCCCCATTGCTCTCTAGCCTTTGGACATATTTTCAGGTAACAAGGAAAAAATACGTATAAATGGCAATTTGGTTTTTAAAATAGAAAAGGGATATAACCCAAAGCCTAGAATTCTTTAAAAAAATATAATCACAATGGTAGTTCCATTTAAAATCTCACTATAATCTTTCTGCATTTATTATTCTACTATTTTAATTTATTATTATTCCACTTGGGAAAAAAAATCAAGAGAAATCAGCAAGTGGTCAATAACAAATGCACTTAGGGACCACATTCACATCATAAATTAGATGAGACCACAGGGATGTGATTTCCTAACTTTTTAGGTAGGAGTCTTGATCAATAGCAATTATAGAGTGCGTCAGACCATGAGTCAGTTAGGATGCTTTCTGTTAAAAGTGAGAGAAAATCCAACTTAATTTTCCTAAAACAAAAAGCGATTCTGTATTGGCTTGTATGAGTAACAGTTGAGGCGTAGATCACCAGTGTACTTTATTTAAGGGCTAGACGATCACAACCAAAATGTGATTTATCTCATATTAAATTTATTCATTAAGCTTCCTTTATGTGAGCTCTATTTTTAGTCTCCAGCAACTATTTAGGGGAAAGAGAGTGACACTTCCTGGTGGACCTGAGACCCCAGAATGGAGTTACAGAAGATCCTAATTAGCCTAATTTGTGAAGGTGCCCACCCCAGAACCAATCATGATGGCCAAAGACATGGAAAGTGCTGATTTTCAAATTCTGTCATGTCTCCCAGTCTGTGAAAATGATGTCTTCTTGGAGTCCTTGAGTTTAAACTCTCTCTCTGTTTCCTGGGGCTAGAGATGTAGCCAGCTTGACCCAAGTAGGGAATAACTAAGCCACAGGAACGTTGCTTTTGGGGCTGGTGAAATATCAAAATCCATTATTGATAATAATTAATTAAATCTATTGATAATTCTAGTTCAGTTGGGTCCCAAATGGTTGTCATTGCCACATCACAAAAATTAAGACGATAGTACAATTTTTGAGTACTTACTATAAACTGGATCCCATGTTAAATCATTTAGACAGATTTTTCTGTTTTATTTGTCATGGCAATTATATGAAGTAGCTGTAATTGTTTTTTTTTTAGAGCTGAGGAAACTACAATACAGAACAACTTAAGTAATATGCACAAAGTCACATAACTAAGTGAGAGAAAAATCAGGAGTTTAGACACAAGCTTGTCTGACTCCAGAGCCTGAAGCCATGCTCTATAAAAACAAAATAGAGAATGCTGGTTGAAAAAATAGATTCAAATCTAAGCTCTACCACTTAGTAGCTATACTTCATTGAATCCTCCACCTAGGTTTTTTAATGTCTCTTTTTATAGCTAATGTCTAAACACCAAGAGTATTGCTCCTGTAAAGGCAGGCACCTTGGGAGCCTTGTGATCAAACTTCATCCTTAGTCTTCTGTTTTCTAACAGTCTCTTTTTGCACATTAATTCCTCTAGGCAGTTTTAGTTAACTAACCTTTACTTCCAAACGTCTTCCCTGCTATGTCTTTTCTTTTCCTCTAGTTTAGCTTGGCTCAAAGTCTATGAAGTCTTCTAAAGAGGGGTGTCTTCAATGCTGTATCTTTAGTGCCTAGCACACTGCCTGGTGCTCAGTAAAAGTTTCTGTCCTTGCCTAAAGCACAATCTTCTCCCTGAACTTCTTTACTAACCCTGCTTCAGGGTGGAGCTAACTAAATCTTGTGTCCCAAATTGCTATTTACTTCATTTGCATGTAGGTTTGATATCATTAAGATATGAAAAGGCTCTGTTTTAGCCTCAGTTGGATAATCTGCTGTAGTAAATCAAGATCTAACTGGAATCTTGGCTCACTTCACTTTTGTGGGCTACAATATTTTATTTGCACTAACTGTCCTTGATATTGTACACTCTTCCACTGTAATAAATTTCCTTTCTGACTGATTAACTAAGTAAAGGATTACATGAATAAATAAAAGTGTAACATACAAAATAAACAATACTAGGAAATTGAGTTGAGACTTTAATTACTAAGCAAGTAATTATTGAACATTTTGCATGTGATATCAGACTGCTACTGATAAATTCTCAAAACACAGCAGTAGACAAGATAGAAATGGCCCCTTCAAATTCTTGGTTGAGCCATATTGTATTGCTGATGTTCTACGGCTATTCTATCTATCGTTTTCATTTGTTTCAACTAATAGTCAGGAATGTTGGTATTTACATTGGTCACTGCAAAATAGAATGACTAGAGAATAGCAAATCACATTTAGCGAATCATAAACAACATTTAAAGGTCCTTCAGGGGCTTATTAACTTCAAATAATATAATTAGATGGAGCTTGGTTTCACAAGTAACCAGGAACTAAGGCAGGAAGCATAGTAGGGAGGTGGTATGAAAAATATAAAATCTATGTATAAAAAGCTTTTGAGAGTACCTTGTTAAATTCAAGAATTTGACGTAGAACTTAGTGAAAGTACAGCAACTCTTTCTTGTCAGTTTAAAAAAAAAATAAAATTTTATTTTATTAAATTTAAAGCAAGCAATCCCTAAGCAACTTAGTGCACAGGTAATTTAAAATAAACATGGTGCCTATAAATAGTTCCAATTATTTGACCTTTTGTTCAATCTAAATTTGGTAATGTAATGCTCAGGCATATCAAAACAAAGCATGGTTGCTTTGAATGGGTTTTTTGGGGGAGAGGGGAGTCTTGTTTTAATTTATTTCACAAAAAGTTTCTGTATGAGCCTGAATCTTTATAATGTGAGAGCTGTTTGGTTTCAGGTAGGAAATGTGTTTGATCTGACACATACCAAGTTTTCAAAAGTACACCTTTTTTTTTTTTTTATTACTGCTCACCTGTTTAATTAAACCATTTTTGCTTGGTCAAAACTTCTTTCTTTTTTCCTAGAAGGTGAGAATATTCTTTTTGAATTACCTCTGAGGAATAAGTTTGGGAAATGCAAATAAGACTATTACCCATCTAGACTAAAAGGTCTGAAAAAATATTATCAAATTTAGATTTTCTGGTAAGTGAAAATATATCGTCCTATCTCATTTTCTAATTATAAATAAGCATCTAATAAGATTATCATTCTTTCTTTTCTTGCCATCTCTTTCAATGATGATAATTCCTGAACTACTGTCACTTTTTCAGTGAAAGTACATTCATGAAGCTGACAATTATTCAGAAGTAAGTGTTTTACATAACTCTTCCATTTTTCATACCCTTTGTTTGTAGTTTATATTTGGGTCTGACAATTGATAAAGTTACTAGTTTAGAAATAATTAAGTACGACTTTTTCTTTTAGGGAACACAAATGAGGATGTGCTTCACCACAGAACCTGTTTTACATTCTTTTAAGAGCCAAATCATTCCCAATTTCCTGGTGTGTAAATTCAATGTGATCAGTACAAATAAACGAAATGAAAGATTTGTGCCGTTGGAACCCATTGTTTTACAATGTCTTTGTTTAAAATCTATCATAATTCATCCTCAGAAATGGCCTTCCTAGTAATTAGTTACCTTTAATGTCTTCATTTTCATTTAAATGTTCAATGATCAGGATAATTAGAATTAATTTGGCATTGTCATTCTATGGTAATGAAGCTTCTGCCACTTATCATGAGGATCCTGCAGGCACAGTGTTACCAGACAAATATGTGACTCCTTACACTTCACACACTGGTTTATAGTCTTTGGTTAAAGTGGTAACAGTAGGACCTGGCCTGATTCCAGATTAAATTAATGCCATTTTTGATGAAGGGTTGTGGGCAGTCAAGCTGGTATTCTCGCCTGTTGTGGATGGAATCCTATGTCTAACTCAGCTCTCTTTAAGCAGCCAAGACTTTTCTGTCTCCATTCATGTGGGTGTTTTACAGGATTAATTCTATGGTTAGAACAAAAGGAAATATCTCTTTGAATTAAGGAGGAAAAAATGCCAATCCAAACCTTTTAAAGGATTTTAGATGGAATTCAGGAAAGCAAAGTTTGAGAAACTTAACTACCGGAACATCTGTGAAGAAGGAAGTGCTGGTGAATTTTCAGACTGGAACAGCCTTCTTGCATTACCTGATCTAGGATTCTCCAGCCACAAAGAAGATAATTTTGTATTGTCATCCACATTCATTCCTTGCCATACGTCTGCATCAGCAGAAGCGGCAGAGGTTCTTCCATCATTTTTATCATCTCCCTTACTCTTGGGAAACATTTAGATAAGGTAAATGATTTAATTGCCCACAAATCTGAGGTGAGAAATAGTGATCCGATCTAGATTTGCCAAAGGAGGTATTATTTAAGGCTGCTCTGTGAAACTGTGTCAGTTTCAGAATTAGCACTTTGATCTTCTATGCACTGACTTTTTCTCTTCCACACATTAAAACTGTCCTTTATTCTGTGTCTTCTCAAGAAGGAATATTATATTACTCACATCTATATAAGTCTAAATTATCATCTTTAATAAAATACTTTATAATATGTATGAAGGGAAATGCTTACTCTCAATAACTCCAATTGTTGTCTTATGAATTTTGATAAATTAGAAAAAAGGTCAAAACTAGCAGCTAAAGCTAGATGTTGTGGCATGTGCTTGTAGTCCCAGCTACTCAGGTGGCTGAGGAAGGAGGATCGCTTGACCCCAGGAATTTGAGTCCAGCCTGGGCAACAAAGTCAGACCCTGTCTCTTAAAAAACAAACAAAAACCCTTGGTAGCTTAAAAAAACATTATTTTGGGGTCAGGGTGTTGGAAAGGGCTTGGCTCGGCAGAGTTGGAATCTCTCTTGCATGTATATTTAAATGTTGGCTGGCATTGCAATTATGTGAGTGTCACCAGCTTGGACGTCCAAGATGGCTTACTCACAAGGCTGGCAATAAATGTTGGCTGTTGGCTGAGAACTCAGTTGGGATGACAAGTGAGTCGCCTCCACACTCATTGTAGCATGACAGTAACACAGCAGTAGAACTTCCTACAGGGCTGGCATACCCTACACGGAGTGTCCCGAGAGAATGCAAGGTGGAAGTGTGTGGCCTATTTTTAACTAGTTTTAGAAGTTACAAAGAGCCTTTTCTGCTGCATTCTACTGATTACAAGATAGTTACTAAGGTGGGTTGAGTTTTAGGGGGTGGGAATACACACCTCATCTATCCATAGGAGCGAGATGGATCAAAAAATTTGTGGACATGTTTTAAACCTGTCGTAGAGTGTGAAAAAAGTAAGAGGCTCTGTACTGAAGAGGAAATATACTTTAAAGTTCTCTAGGAATGTGGCTCGCAGCGATGCTTCAGGGCATAGAAAGTTCAGTAAGAGAGACTGGAACATGGTTTGGAGAGGCCCAGTGAGAAAATCCTTTGAGGACAGGCAGTGGTGTGTTGGAGCCAGCCCACAGTGGCTTGCAAGAGCCAATTATCCATTTGTTCTCTTAATTCCAACTCTGAGTTCAGTGATGTCACATTGATAGCTTGAAAACGACCACATTAGAATATTTACAACACAGAAATTAGCAGACACTACAAACAAGAATGTTTTTCTTCCCAGAGAACCAGTTGCTAAATAGCTACCAGCACACCACCAATATTGAACCAACCTAAAAGCTCCTTTTAGGAGAGTACTATCTCATAGAATTCTACACCGTGAACTTTCAGGTTGAAATGACCTCCTATTTGTGAACTTTTTAGTAACATTTGCAAGATTCACTACTGCTTTTCGGTGAGTGACTTTTTGGGAGGTAATCTAATGTGGTTCTGAATTTGAGTCAACACTGGCTGCTGCGGGATAGTACATATTATTAAAGAGGGAACCTGATAAAGATTAGATTGTAATAGAGAAACTGCTGGTAATTAGCAGAAATTACAGTGAGCTCTGGACTCTAAAGACTATAAAATTGAGTGTTTGAACCAAATTTATTTAAATCTCCAGGGAAATAATGAGGCCCCACTTGACACCTTGGTTATGCAAGTGCATGTTAATTTATTGCTTAATGCATACTTTTACATACATTTTCATGTTTTAAATGGGTTACTAATAGTATGTACGTATTTAAATATTTTGCATAAGACTGGAGGAGTCACTTAATTTTTCTGAGCTTCAGATTCTTCATCTCTGGAAATTAACTAAAATTATTTTTATATAGTGTGGTTTCAATGGGTGCTGTAACATTAAAAAAAAAAAAGAAGAGTGATCAACACTAGCCGTGACTTTAATGAATATTGCTCAGGTGTGGAATGCCACTTCCGGGTTTATAAAAGCTAGTGTTGATGGGAAATGAGCAATGGTTGATCAAAGGAAAATAGAGAGAAAGGTTGACCCCAAAGGTCTATGCTCAGTACATGAAATAAAAAGAAAGGGGCAAAACTCACAAGTCTTCAGGTTTTTCCAGGAAGAAGAGGGCTGGCTTTCATTCATGCCCTGCTCCTACCTTAGCTCTGCTGCTTCCTGCCTGCTCACTCTGGTAAAAGACAAGTCCCGAGTGGCACCAAGGTGGTCTTTCAAAGGGAGTAGAAAATATTTTTGCAATTTTACAAGAATATTAAAGTTTTTGTCTCGGTGAAAATGGGAGTAGAAAGAAGAACTGTTGACAATATGCCACAGAGTAGTCTATTTTAAATATTTTAGAATATTAACAAAATTTCTTTTGGAAATTAATGGAATGCATTTTATGTCTTATGTGGGTTGAAATAAAAGTGTGGATGAGTTCAGAATTTATGTTTTTAAATGATAAATGTTTAGTACCATTTCATTTGATTGTGGGTCTTGATTGGCAATTCTTAGAAGGGCTCAGAAAGAAAAGCAGAGAGTTGTAGAGAAAGCATCAGTTTTAGGGAAAACCTAAAGGGCCATTAACAGATGTTGATAGAAATGTGGATGATAAAGGCCATTATGATGAGGTCTCAGGCAAAAATTGGGAGTATATTACTGGACAATGGAGGAAAGTCCATCCTTGTCATAAAGTGACAAAAACTTGGCTGAATTTTGTCTCTATCCTAGTGTTTTGGGGAAGATAGAACTAGTGGGTGAAGAAATTGGATATTTGGCTGAAGCGATTTCTAAGCATAGTTTTGAAAGAGCAGCCTGGTTTCTCTTTGCTGCTTATAGTAAGATGTGAGGTGAGCAACTATTTAAAGATGGAATTGTTAATCAAAAGGAAAGCAGAACTTAAAGATTTGAAAAATCCTCAGTCTATTCATATTGTAAAGCATAAGAAAGTATATTTGGAAGAGAATATTCCAAGGGTGTGGCCAAAGGATCATATGATAAGGAGATTATTTAGCCATCTAAACAGAATTCATGACTTATTTTCTAAGACAATGGAAGAATGACTCCAAAAGCAACTCAGAAATCATCAGGGTTGCCAGTCCTATTACAGGCCCAGAATGCAAGAGCTTGGGGAGCAGAGTGGTTTCAAATTTAAAGTAGGGGCCACCACTGCTTGGTAGGGTTTCACATTGCAGGTCCACTCCCCTTACTTTGTCTTCATGCCTCTTGGCAGTCCCAGGTGCTACTCTGGGGGGCTCTGACAGAGACGTACTATGGTGGCAGGGCTACCACCAAAATCTCTACCAGGGGGGAGCATAGCCAAGGGAGAGGGGCTGTCCCTGAGATCCCAGACCAGCAGAGCCACCAGCATGCAATTTTAGGTTGGGAGAGCCGCAGGCATACAATTCCAATGTATGAGATTTGCCATGAAGTTGTATCTGTCAAATCTAGGGGGGCTGGGCTTCCCAGATCCTTGGGGGTCCAAACCCTGCAAGGAACAGCTGTGAAGGTGCTAGCCTAGTGTGTCCAGAAGGAGGGACTAAACAAAGCCCCAGTTTGTTTTAAAAGAAAATGAATGGCCAAGAGTAATAAAGCCTTTGTTCTGGTCTTAACAGTAGTAAGGAGGGTTTTCAAAAGTAGTGAGTTGGCTTCAGGTTGGAATGAGAGAATTACCTACCATAGGATATTTTTTCAGATATCCTAAAAAAAATCTACTCTAAGATAAACAAGGTCTAAGGATCAATGACTTCATTTTTCTACACTAAGTAAGAGGACCTAAGAAGGGCTAATTTAGGTTCTGATTCAGAAATTGCCATTGTGTAAAGTATGTGAAGAAGTTTTTTTTTTTTTTTTTACAAATAAAATATTTGAATAATTACTTTAATGGGCAAATAAGTGCTTATAATAACTTATTGAGACAAGTTATTATTCCATGCCTAATATATCATTCCCTCACAGCTTCCAAATTTTTGTAGGATAAAAATTAAAATTTAACTAAATCAGTACAAAGGTTCCTTTCAAACCATAAAAGTCTATGAATTTCAAAATATGTATTTAATGTTTATACACAATGGCCAAAACACTTATCCTTTTACATAATATGATGCTAATGATTTTCTGGCAATCTGAGCAAATATGTGAAATTTCTTGGCTATTTCCACTATTGTTAACAAAGAAGTTAATGAGATCTAATACATATAACACAATTATTTTATATTAGCTTGAATTTCTTAAAATTGACTATATAGCCTTTACCAGGGTAAAAAATTAAGTTGCCTCACTTTAATAACAAAGATGAGTTATATTTTAAAATTATGGTAGAAGTATATATATTAGCCTTTAAAAATTATGTTAAATGTTCCATGTTCTACTATGCTTAACACACAAAGGTGCTCAGTAAATGGTAATATTAGGTAAAATAAATGAATGGGTAAAATAGATATGTTTATGTTCTATCTACCAAACCAAGCTTAACTGGTCATAGGGTTTATGAATACTTATTTTTGAGAAGCATCTTTTGTTCTTCATATTAAGTTACTTAGTTGAGCTATATAACTCTTGTATATATTATTGTATATATCCTTAAATTTTGTATAAGTTAATAGCAAATTTTATTAAGAGAATGCTTTATCTCAAAACGGCATCCTTTAAACTGGAAAAATATCTATTTTTATTGCTCACTTTTTAGCTAAATACTGAAGAGTAAATTGGACAAGTTCTTTCTGTAATTGTAAAGTAGCAGTAAACTTCTTCCCACAAGTGGCAGAGGTGGTTAACATGCATAACTAGGGTGGTGGCCTCAAATTGTGGCAGGTCTCATTGAAATAATCAACAGAAATTGGGGCCTAAGGTCTAGTAAAAATAGAAACATTTAAATCCATACTTTAGTCATTTCCTCTCCCTGATTTATGTTTTCTTGGTTGTTTACAGGCTCAGACAGCAGAAGTGGAAGAGATAGTTCATGTGTTGCTAAGGCTGATTGTGTACAGGGCAATTATGTGGAAATCAATCAGAATTTTCTTCTTAGAAGATGTTTGTTCTGACATAATGACTGACATTCCAGCTAATTTTTATTCATAGCTTTCTCTTTCCACAACAAACTTTATTTTCCTTAATATTATTCTGTGTCTTTCTTATTTCCTGAAAAAAAAAAGGAAAACAATTCCACACATTTTATTTTGACTTTCAAAGGTGCTTGCTCTGTAGTTTTCCTTTTTGGTTGAGTTCTTCCCTGGCTTTGGTATCAAGATGATATTGGCTTTGTAAAATGAATTTGGGAGGATTCCATCCTTCTCAATGCTGTGGAATAATTTCTGCAGTATAGGTACCAGTTCTTTGTAGGTTTGGTAAAATTCGGTGAACCCATCTGGTCTGGGCTTTTTTTTTGTTGGAAGATTTGTTTATTGCTGCTTCAATCTCGCTGCTCATTATTGTTCTTTTCGGGTGTTCTGTTTCTTCCTGATTGAGCCTTGGGAGCTTGTGTGTTTCCAGGAAATTGTCCATTTCCTCTATGTTCTCGAGTTCATGTGCATAGAGATTTTCATAGTATTCACAAGTGATATTTTGTATTTCTGTGGTTATCAGTTGTAATATCTCCTTTTTCATTTATGATTGATCTTATTTGGGTCACACAGCCAACTGATCTTTGACAAAGCATACAACAATATACACTGGGGAAAAGAATCCCTAGTCAATAAATGGTGCTGGGACAACTGGATTAGCAACATGCAGAAGAATGAAACAGGATCCATATATCTCACCACTCACAAAAAATTAATTCAAGATGGATAAAAGACTTAACTATAAGGCATGAAACCATAGAACTCTAGAAGTAAATGTTGGAAGAACTCTCTTAGATTATCAGCCTAGGCAAAGAATTTATGAAGAAGACCCCAATGGCAATCATAGCAATGGGCAAAAATAAATAAATGGGACTTGATTAAATTAAAAAGCTTCTGCACAGCAAAGGAAGTAATCATCAGAGCAAATAGATAACATATAGAATAGAAGAAAATATTTGCAAGCTATATATCTGGTTAAGGACTAATAACCAGAATGTACAAAGAATTTAAGCAAACCAGCAAGAAACAAATCAAACAACCCCATTGAAAAGTGGACAAAAGACATGAACAGATGCTTTTCAAAGAAGGTAGACAAATGGCCAAAAAACATATGAAAAAATGCTCAATGTCACTAATCATCAGGGAAGTGCAACTTAAAACCAAAATGAGATATCACCTTACCACAGTTAGAATTGCTTTTATTAAAAAGTCCCAAACCAGCAGATGCTGGCATGGATGCTGAGAGAAAGGAATGCTTATATACTGTTGGTGGAACTTCAAATTAGTACAACCTGTATGGAAAACAATATGGAGACTCCTCAAAGAACTAAAAGTCGACCTACCATTTGATCCAGCAATCCCACTACTGGGTAATTACCCAAATGAAAAGAAGTCATTTTATCAAAAAGACACCTACACTCGAATGTTTAGTGTAGCACAATTCACAATTGCAAAGATGTGGAATCAACCCAAATGCCCATCAATTCATGAGTGGATTAACAAATGTGGTATATGTATACCATGGAATACTACTTAGCCATGAAGAAGGATGACTTAATACCTTTTGCAACAATATGGGTGGAATTGGAAACCATTATCCTAAATGAATTATCTAAAGAATGGACAAAGGGACATGACATTGCTCACTATTAAATTGGAAGTAACTGATGCACACACGAGCATAGAGGGAAGTATAACTCAATGGAAATCAGTCAGGGGGAGGGGGAAGGAAGGAATGGGCAAAAACCTACCTAATAGGTACAATGAACACTATGTGGGTGATGGGCACACTTATAACCCTGACTCAAGCATTACAAAAGTGATACTTGTAACCAAAAACATTTTTACCCCCACAATACTTTGCAATTAAAAAAAAGTCACTTGCTAATGTATTCAGAAAAAATGCAACTACACATATTGAATGTTTTATAATATATATTAGAAAAATATCAATTAGGCATCACCAATCATTTTGGACAATACCTGTTATGTAAAACATAGTGAAATTAGAGAAGCAATGCTAGAAATAATGGGTGAAAGAGGGTGTCAGTTAACCAGCATTATCCTAAAATTATATTGTATTTAACTTTAGTCTTGAATGTTGTCACTTATAGTAAGAATTCTGAGATGAAGCGATTGGCCCAGGCCTTATCAAAAATGTCCTCTTCTTAAGTGTGGAGAGTCTTGAAAGTTGCTCCTAGCTACTAGGGTATGGCAAAGGTGAGGGGATAAGATATGTGGGAAAGGTAAACAAAATTCACAGGAATAATTATATTTCCTAATCAGTTGACTTAAAGTTGAGCAAAAGGGAGACTTTCCTGTGTGAGTCTGATTTAATTAGGCAAGCCCTTAAAAGTGGTCAGAGACCATTAATGTGTGAGATAAAAGGAAGCAGAGTCTCCCTCTTCTGCTGGCCTTCAGAGGCAGGTCAGAATGGATTGTGCTAACCACAAGGTGGAACAGTCATTATCACAGCCCTGGCCAATACCTGGATTTTGTCCCATAAAACCTGAGCAGAAGATCCAGCTAATGTGCACACAGACTCATGGAAACTTAGATAATAAATCTGTGCTAAGTTAGTAACAATTTGTTATACACAAACAGAGAACTAAAACATTACTTTTAAAAAATTATTTCTAGGGATAAATTGTTTTATTGATTCATTCATTCATTCACACATTCAGGTACAGATTAACTTTACTGACCTGGTCTTTGACAGGTCAAGCACAGTTCCTCCTCAGAGAGCTCTGTGTGTGCATGCATATTGGAGACAGAAAGAGAGAGACTGAGAAGGAGAGGGAGAAAATGAACAGAGAACAGAGCAGAGGATAGGAGAGGAGGAAAGGGAAAGGAAGAGAAAGGAAGGGGAGAGCAAGGAGATGAGAAAGAGAAAATTGTAGTACAAAGAAATACTCCTAACTCAGGGTTACCATGACTGAGAATGGATGTCTGCATTGAGGGTACATACACTTTTATTAAAAGGAATGTGGATTTCAAGTTCTATTTAGCAATTGTCCACATGATGTAATATGTACTTCTAGAAATGGTATGTGGGAGTAGTTGGAAAGGATGAAGATGCACAAAGGAAAAATCAGGATTATGGCAGATTGTTTTAGCTAAAAATTGCTGCCATAATGTATTGTGTACCAAATACTTCTTTAGAGCCTTCAAGAGGTAGAGCCTAATTGCCATCATTTAAATTTTTTTTATTTTTATTTTTTACATCCGAATTTTACAGGGGCACACACTTTTGGTTACATAATTTGCTTTTGTACAGTTTGAGTCAAGGTTATAAGTGCGCCCTTCATCCAATTAGTGTGCATTGTACCCATTAGTTGTGAATTTACCGACCCCTTCCTCCCTTCTCCCACCTATTTGATTTCCTGTGGCCAAGATGGAAGATGAATTGGCTTTTATAACCTAAACTTAGAGTCAACTCTGCAAGTGACTCATAAACGCCCATATTGAAAATCATGGCACGTACTCAATGTGACTATCTTGGTCACTAGAATACTGGCTTTTGGGGCCTTCAGCTGTCATAAAAGCAGTCTGACCCCATTGAGGCCACCATGTTGTGAGGAAGTCTGAACTAGTCTAGGTGGAGAAACTCTGAGACAAATTTAAAAGATAGAGATGCCCCATCGGCCCTTATCTGTTCTAGCGTCACCCCCTCTTGCCCTCCCCACCCAGTCTAAGACACAACTTAAATGAAATCACATAAAATACTTTGAACTGGAAACACCAAGCCAAGATCCTTTCTAGTTCTGGTCTTCCATAAATACTGAGAGATAATAAAAGTTTTGAGTTTTGAGAGTGATTAACTATACAGCAATAGATAACCTGAAAAGAGCTATGCTTACACTGAAAATTATGAAGTGTAATTAACAAGATAAGCATTTCAGTTATTCTGGCTATTGTGGGGTTTGTGTCATAGCTGGAATGATTACCTAAATGTTCTATTACTGGTTGTGGCTCATTGCTTTCTATAATATCTAGCTGCAATAGCATACAACTGTAGGCACATAGAGGACAGCTGATAAACTATATATAAAATATGGTTCTATTCCTATCTTTAACTTATCTTAAAGTAGCAACTATTTACTTCTTGATTAACTTTATATGTAACCAAAGAAAATAAAATATAACAAGCCATATTTAAAAGCATAAAAATACTTGAATATGAAGGTCAAGTTTCCATTAAGGATGCTGTTACTTCCTCCACATGACACTAAATATATTTAATATCCCCAAATTTTAAGCTTTTAACCAAGATATACTTTTTACTGAAATAGATCAATTTCTAGGGGGTGGAAATTATTATTTGCTATCTTTGAAGGCTATCATCTCTTTACATATTATTTTTATATGGATTGAATCATAATAAAGATAAGAGAAAATATAACCCCATATTTGTGGTTTATATAGTTTGAACTTTCATAATTAAAAAGATACTGAATATATTACAGAATGTCAATATATTATAAAACTTTATATTTGGAAAAAATTTAGATTTTATAGGCTTCTAACTGATTGTTTTATAAATCAATAAAGAAATTGAAGTCTATAATAATCAGTAAACAAAATTCTCACAGATAGTGTATCATAGAACCAAAAAGTTCTGTGACATATTTCTCTTTCCATATTACAGTGATTTGCCTAATTTGACTTTCTGGTTAGCTGTCTAGACTCTAACTCTCACTCCTTTTGCTAATGTACTGTTGAACCCTTTCTATTAACCTGCTTTGGTTTCTCTGTTGCACGATCAATTTGTAACCCGCATATGTGAGTCCTAAATTCATGAGCTGCTTGGCTGAGTAATCTAATTTGATTAGTTTGAGTATAGCTTTTTAAGGCCAATGTAAAGTTATCTTCTGTTTGTCTCACAGCTTTTCAAAAGCAAGAAATAGAGGTTAAGAATGAGAGGAAGCCAATCTTGAATCAGAATTTTACTGGACATAGAAAGTCTTTACAATCAAAGCCCACTGGATAATGAGCAAGCAAGCAAGGCATTTGGATACATGAAATATCTTGTCACAAAAAGTACAAAGGGAAAATAGAATAGGAAGGAAGCATGAAGAAGCCAGCTTATGGTAAAGGCTGGTAAAGATTTAATGCAGTAATGTAAGGAAATCCAGGTAAAAAAGAGTTATGGAATTCTCATAAATGTCATCAGCATGAATTAAATATTTTTTTAATATTCAAAAAGATGTAATAATGCTATTTTTAGAATCAACGAGCTGCCCATTTTTGCCTCTCACTCTGACTACATGTTGTCTATGGAATGCTGTGATGAATACTGGAGATGGAGCCACAAATACACACAATTCTTGCCTTGAAAAAAGAGTTCACAATTTAGCCACTGCATTATGGGAAGCATCTTATCCTCAGCTTCCCCTCCTCTCAGACACCCACTGTGCCCTTCCCCAACAATATATACCCCCTGCTTGTCCTAGCTTTGGTGCACTATTTATGACTCTTCACATATTTCCACAGCTATTTTGGGTAGTAAGGACTATATGAAATTTAATTTCAGAAAAACCGCACAAGAGACCCCAACCTTTCCCCTCAACTCGACCTATTTGGTATTAGCGTGGGCTGTTTATTGACCTTCTTTGAGACGTTGAGCACTATACAAATTATAATACACTACTGGTAAAAAATTACTTTAGAAATTATTAAGTTCTATCTGAGTAATTTGTTATTTCTATGCAGCTGCTCTTCCCTTGGAGCCTATGAATTTACTGTGAATGTTACAAAAAGAATTTTAAGGGTTTTTAAAATTAATATAACAAGGAAAAATTGTGCCTCAAAAAAAAAAAAACAAAAAATGGTCAGAGAAATGTAGGATTTTTTTTTTTATCTTTCACAAAAGACATGTGACAGATATTTAATGATCTTTATACAGGGATTTTTGGGATATTAGTCATAAGTCACAAATTTAATGGCACATTTTAGTGTATGCACTTTTGCTTTTCCATTCAATGTGGTGGGAAAGTGAATGCTCTAACTAAAAAATGAAGAGTACAATGTTACCATCAAACATTTTAGAAAATCTCCACACACTGTTCTGAGATTCACAGTGGCAATGTGACCACCAGGTAGAGGTTTTGTAGAACACTTAGTAATTTTTATTAATAATTCACATGAGTATGTGTAACTTATTATTTCTCCAAAAGAAAAAAAACTCTCACATTTTTTTGTGTGAAAATAAGTTTTCATTAATTTTTTTTTTTTTTAAACATGATTTAGCAACCCAGACCATACTGAAGTCATAAACACTTCAGGACATATTTGTGTGCCCCTAATGTTGTTACTGTGTGGATTCTTCTAGCATGATTGGGTCCTTGTGGCCTTATTACTTTCCATTCTATCCCACTAAGGTTAGCCAAAGTTCACTTGCCTTGTCAGTTAAGTCTCTAAATCAGATGAATTATGTTTTCTATAATTGAGCTAACCACAGTTAATTGCCTAATAGACTATGTCTACACTAACTGAAAAAAAGAATTAATTGCTTGGAAAAAAATGCATTATATATTTCAGTCACATCTACACAATCATACTAGACAAAGTGACAAAGGCACTTTAACAGTGACCAGAACCAATGGTGCCAGCAGGGCCAGTGCTCAAATTAAGCAGGTGCTGAATCTTTTACCTTTTCATGGAGGTTTTGGGTATGGATATAAGAAAAATGAGTTATAAATTGAACTTCTTGTTAAAGCTGAATTACTTATGTATTATTATTATTTTTTCCTTTCATTACATAAGAAAATGATTTTAGGGGCACTTTGGCAAAAGTTTAGGTACAATTTAAGAAAATGTCATTTGTAAAATAAGAGTGTGTTTTTTTTTAAATTCAGAGGTTTTACTTTTAATGATTTAGTTTCACATTTTAAAAATGTATTTTCTAGCCAAGGTCTAACACTAGGTTTCCAGATTTTTCTAAATTTTCTCTGAAAACCTGAGGTGCATGTACAATCATTTGGAATTTACGACAGCCACTTTGACTAGATTTGTTTTTCTATACACGAAGACGTGCCAATACCTTAGTTTACTAAGCCATGATAATAATGCCAGTGAATCCCAAATTTCATTGCTTATGTATAAGTGGTATAGTACAGGAAAAGACTAAAAGTATTGAATATATTGTCTCTCCTTGCAACACTTTAACAATTTGCCCCAATAAATGGAAAATTAAAAAAATATAATAAAAACTTAGATTATTTAAGCATAATTGTTAATCAGGTCAATTAAAAAAAAATCTTGAGTTAGCTGTCCTCTAATGTGAATCAAAGCTTCCTAGTGCTAGAAACTTTCTAGAAGCTGTTTCAACTATTAAATCATTTAGTCAAACATTTTTTAAAGATTACAACCTTAATTAAAGTATTTAAAACTCAATGGTTTAGAAAAGGCCAGAGAAACTCAAGTATATTGGCTATTCCAAAACAAAAAACTGCTGAGATATTTCATAAAACAGTGAAGCACAATGAGCATGTTCATGAATAGGACCCTATTCATAATTCCAATGTAAAAAAAGAATCTGGTAGAATAATACTAAGAAAAAAAATTGTGAAGAACATAAAGCTTATTGTTACCTACAAGGTCTCTCCATCTTTTCCCCATTTCCTCATCTCTATACCCTCTTCTTTCTGCTTTCTCATCAATCCTAAATTGACTTAAGTTGACATTGGCTATTTAAGTATTTCTTATGTATCTTACAATTTCAACAAGAAAATAAAATCTTGATATTATTGGTTAAAAGGAACAAAAGGAAGCTTTTTAAAATTTACACATGGATTGTAATTACCTGTGTTCCTCATTCTATTTCTTGAGGATCAATATTTAAGAGTTTTCCATACTTAAAAATTTGAGTGCTTCCAAAATATTTCCTTCTCTGAGCTTCCCAAATTTGCAGATACAGTCCAGGCAGAGTGGACTCCAGCTACAAAGTCTCTGATGGGACAGTGTGCCTAGCGTGTTCTAAGAAAAGCCCAAATTGTGCCATGAGTGCTGATAACAAGGGATGAGGCTGGAAAGTGGGGAGGGGGATGGGTGAGGTCTTGTGGGTCATTTTAAGGATATTGAGAAATGCAAATCAGCCACTTTTTTTTTTTTTTTTTTAATACATTGCTATTTTCAGAATACACTGAAAGGGGTTGGGGTAGAAGCAGGGAAATCTCCAGGCTGATCAGTTTGTTATTCCAGACGGGGTGGTATTGGCCAGGGCCAACATAGTAGTCAGCAGAGTTGTCATAAAGGTAGAAAATGGTATTATATTGAGGAATGAACCAATGGTATTTGCTGAGAATCGCATGTGATGTGTGAGAGAACTACAAGAGCCACTAGTGATCCCATGTTTTTTAAACCAGAGCAACTGGAAATATGAAATTGCTTTTGCATGCACCCTTCCCTTCTCTGATTGCCTTCCCCACTGTGTACTTTTATCTTTCCATAACTCTCTAACTATGCTTCCCTCAGGGCCATGGCGCTGTGCGATTCCTTCCACCCAGAATGCAGTTGCTCAAGATATCCTCATCAAGTCTCCCACATCCAAATCTTTATTCAAAGGTCACCTTTTCAGTAGAATATACCTTGCCATTATATTTCAATTTGCACCCCCACAAACACACATCCTGTCCAGCTTCCCTGATTGGGTTTTCTCCATAGCTCCTATCCCAATCTCAAGTACTTTACTTGATTATTTTATTTGTTGCCTATTTCTCCAACAGAGTGGCAACTCCATGAGAACAAGAATATCTGCTCATTTTGTTCACTACTCTATTTCCAGAGCCTAGAATGGTACTTAGTATATAATAATAGCACAAAAAATATTGGTTAGATGCATGAATTAATGCAAGGAATTAGTCAAGGTATTTACTATACTCTGGTCTCTAAGAAGATTCCCAAGAAAGAAAAAAAGATTGCTTTATGGAAAAATTTATGAATAAAACCAAAAAACTCTGCTATGGCATATCCAGATGCAGAGTTGTGTATCATAACTCAGCTCATGATAAAGCCTTAATCATAAGGAGCATGAAAACAAAAGCCCTAATGTCGGATCCCTAGTGAAAGAGAAAATTAATATGAGCCCCTTGACAAGATTCACACTTTCTCTGAGGAATTGGATGGCCCCAACTCTCATTAAGCCTGCGTACTGAGGGGCACTCCTCAAAGTCTAGCAGTCTAGAAGGGAGAAAGCAAAAGAACAGTTACAGTAATATTCCCTCTCCCCTATTGAAATTTCTCTCCTATCCTTTATTCCTTACCATAACCTTCTGTGCTGGCCCATTGCTCACTGGACAATGTCCAACAATGTACAATGGTGTACAAGACCATCATACTCTGGTTCCAGCTTCTGCTACTTTCCTTCCTGCTCCCCCAAATCTCCAGCGATTCTGAAATACTACAGCTCTGTAAACCAAACATGCTTTTTGCCCCACCCCACAACCAAATGCTTTCAATTTTTTATGGTACCTAGAATGGCCTTTTCCTGCCTCATTTCTTTGTGAACTCTGATTCATTGTTTAATAACCGTTTCAAGCATTTTTTGATGCTTGTGAAATCCCTGTTACATTTCCCATTCTCTGAGAAGAATTAATTGCTCCCTCATTTATTTCCCATTGATTCTTATAGTTATAACATATTTTATTGAAATTACCAGTTCACACATCTGGTTTCTGCTTTAGGCTATGATGAATTTAAAGGCAAGAAACATGTTCTATTTTCTTTATATTATATAAACTGCACCTATCTCATAATAACAGCCTTTTAAATTGAATGAATGATTAGTATTAATAAAGAAAAATGGTCAAAATTAAAAGCTTCCTTTTAATAAATTATAATTAAAACATCAGTCATCTTGTACATTTTCTAGGAAACTGAGCATTTTTGGATGTGCTTGAAATCACATACAGTCGTCCCTTTTTGCGTTTTTGTTTGCTAGAATAAAAGCTAAGTGGGAAGATTTCCCAAAGGAAAGAAGATAACCAGTGTTTTGAAGTAGAGGGAACAGGTTTTAGTTGAAAAAGTAGAAGTGGCATACAGAGACGAGAAACGAAATGTGTGATAAAGTGGATGTAAGTATCCATGCAATATATGGTGCAAACCGGTGCTGGTTCATGAGACTCAAAGGTGCAACTAACTGGTGATGAGAGACCAGTTGTTGAAGTATTTAAAACTTATGCTCAAAGCTCTCCTGGTAGGATGCAATGTTAGTGATTACTAATTGAGGCAACATTTGCTCAAGATGATTGTATAATTACAGCCAAATTCAAATTTCTGATTCAGTTTAGTCATAGCGCCCTCGCTGACAACATGGAAAGAAAGGAGACAGACTCACAGCAGAATATTTTGCAGACCATGGTGGCTGCAAGCATAGCTTTTCACTGGATTCAGGCTTTAAGTGCCAGATGAATACTCCAAACATCATCCATTTTTTGGAAAGGTATTAATGAAGACACTTATTTCCAAAAACAGTGTATTGTTGCTGCTTTTTGTTGTTGTTGTTGTTCCCTCTCATTGGGGATGTTTTCCATACCCTCCTGACAGCTTGTCAATGGGAAGGCATTCCTCCCTGCATATCTGTCTGCTTAATATGAATCTGGTATCCAGAAGAAAGAAATACATTTAGGGCTAATTAATGTAAAAATGCTCTTTGATGGGCAGTATAATACAAGATAGCTCAGAATTTTCAAATGTCATATGTTGGCTCTTCCAAATACCATGTTATTCATATTTGCTGAAGGTCCCTTTTCTAAGTTTCTACTTTGCAGCCTACAGATATGTGTTTATAGGAATAAACTGGCTCCAATCCCAAAAGGTGTACAGAATACTTGTACAAATCTGTTCTTATAATGGATATTAATTTATTGGACAATTAGAATATGGCAAATGATGTGAAGGTTGTAACATGTTTCACATAATTTTTTCTTAAATTGTTTGTACTCACGCCCCTTCTCCCATTTACAAAATTTTTTAAAGTCTATAGGGATATCATAGTACATATTTATGCAGATTACTTTTTTATTTATGGAAGGGGATTGCTTGTTCCCTCAGGTGGTTATAAAACTGCAATTTCACTTTGACATGATACAAATTGGTTTGGAGAAAACAAATTATTCAAAAGTCTTTAGAAACTAAAATGATGCTGTTGGAGCATAGTAACAGCATAAATAAATCTGGAAGATGGCAATTTTTATCTCTCCAGAACTAGATGGGTTTGTCCTGGATCATGCCTTTGAATTTAGGTTTCTGATTTTTATCCAGGGATGATTTTTGACTTGGATTAAAAAAAAAAATGGAAACCAAGAGCTACCATAAAACAAGAATAGGTTTACAATCTTTTGAAATGTGTATACATAGACCATGAAATAAAAATATTTTGTTCAAGAAAAGTTGTCTTTTTAATGCTATTCGGAATGGCAGACCAAAAATAAAATTTTTAGGAGCAAGTAAGTAGTTTTTGTGATTTAGTCCTCTTCCTAGCCCATCCTATGTATATAGAATGCTGGAGCATGGAAGAATACTCCAAGTTTAGGAACATATTTTTTTAGGTAAGATTTATTGAAAATTAAAGAGCATACAGAAAAGTACACAAACTCTAAGTTCACATCTCAATGGATTTTAAGTGGATACAGTCATGTAATCAGCATGCCAATAAAAAGAAGACCTTAACAGAACCCCCTTATGCAACCCCAAACCTTCTCATGTCCTATCCCAAAAGTAATTACTGTCCTGCCCTTTAATTAATATAGATTAGTTTTGCCTATTCTCTTGTAGACTACTCTTCAAACACATCAGTTCCATTTTAGAAAACCTTGTAAGTGGAATCTGTATTCCCCTACTAGTCAATCATTAACCAACATGGGACCAGAGGAAAATTGAAAGCTTCGAGCCAGTTTTGACATAACGGCATTCTTCATGATTATTGAAAGGAGCTTGGAAGTTGATAATGTGACCCAAGTTGAACGTGAAGATGATGCTTTGATGGCAGCCAAATTGTTCATGCCACAATTCTTCCCTATGTTATTTTGGCCCAATATTAGATTTAACAGAGCAAAAGTTTAATTCACACCATATTCCACTAATGCATAACACAGGAAATGGAATATAGAGATGGGCAACAAGTTTTGAAGATCAGAGAAGAGGCAATCTTGATATTTAAGAATTACATCCAGTTAGAGATCTTTACATAACAACATATTGAAAAAGATTAATTCAGTCAGTTCAGGCTTGACATTTATTTTTAACAATTAGTATTCTATTCCCTATAATCATGTCCTACAGTTTAAAGTGCTTAATGAGTTCTTACTGGAAAGTGACTATTTCAGGAGAGTATAATGGCCTTTAATCACTTCACTCAAGCTATTAGTAAGAAAGATTGTCAGGAAATGTTTTTACTTTTGTTCTAAAATTAATTGAATTAGCAATTGAATGGAACAAGAAGTTTGTCAATACAGTATTCAACCTCCAATGTCTTGCTCTCTCTTCTTGTATCCTGTTTCTGCCTCTTTTCACTGCATATTAAAAATTCATTTGAATAATCTCTAATTCTCTACCTGCTTAAAATAGCCTCAGGGAAGAAAAATAACTTCTAACCAGAAGATGCAATACTCCTATTATCTCAAGTAATATACTTAAAAATTCAGTGAGGTAAATATTAGGCTCACGTTACAATTGTGGAAATTGGAGTTTAGAGAAGATACACATTTTGCTCAATGTGAAACTAGCATAACTTCCAGTTAAATAATTAAAACACAAAGTCATATGACTGAATATTCAATAAAAGATGCTTTTTTATGGTAATAGTATTTAAGGCTATGTATTATGTTAAATATAATATATCAGTTGGTGAACTTCTATCTTTTCCAAAATAAAACACACCATTGTTTTCAGCATGTATATAGTGAGCATTATTCAGGTTCCTGTCATGGTATCTTTGATTATCCTCATGAGGGAGTCAGTGCAGGTGGTTCAGTGGTTCAAGGCACAGTACTAGGACCAGCAGCAGCAGTAGCATCCCTGAGTTTGTCAGAAACACGAATTCATGAGCCCCACCTTAAATCTCTGAATACCTGAGCACGGGACTCAGAAAATTATATATTAACATGCTCATGAGATGGTTCTTATGTATGTTAAAATTTGATAACTATTGGCATATTTTTTTAAAGCATGAACTATAAAACCAGTTGGTGTGAGTTTATACCCACGTTCTGTAAAATCCTGGCTGTGTGACATTGAGCCATTTAGTTCACCTGTCTAGATCTTCATTTCTTCATTTACAAAATGTAAATAACAATGATATCTGCACCACAGAGTTGTTTTGTGTAGTGCCAGGCTCACAAAAAGCACAGCGCAAGTTGTAGTAAATACATAGATTTTTAATAATACAAGTTAAGTAATTGCTATCAAAACATTCATTAAATACCTCAATATTTCTGAGTAACTTATTTAATAATAAAGTTTAATAAATATTGTTATTTGAAGAGGAATAAAATTTCTTTTCATAACTTGTTGCATTATTTTAAAAAATATATGAAACAGAAAAGGGAAGGTGATGGAAAGCTCATATAAATATGATTCAGTAAATTACACTGTTTTGTGGAGATGATTTCACTTAGAATTCAAAGTAGATGCAATTAGTGCTACAGATTAGAAATTGCAAGTGATGATTTAACAAACACATGATTTAACAAACAAATCAGAGAGGAGAAAAAATTTCCAATACATTTGAATCTCTACATGTGGATGTAATCTTGTGATAAGCAATTCTCAGGAGATAGTGTGAGGTGTTATGCTTCACTCCAGAAGGTGGAAGAACATAGAAATTTGGAATAGTTACTGTAAAAGTCAGAATTATCAATGAAAACAATTCATAGAATCATACATATGCATTTAAATGCATGAGAATACAATTTAATGTCATTTGCTTCTTATATACAATGCCATTTTTTTGTTTTGTTTTGTTTTGTCTTGTGTTGAGACAGGGTCTCACTCCGTTGCCTGGCTAAGAGTGCAGTGGTGTCATCATAGCTCACAGCAACCTCAAACTCCAGGGCCCCAGCCTCCAGAATAGCTAGTACTATAGGTGTGCACCAACATGCCCAGCTAAGTTTATTTATTTTGTTTTTTAAAAGTTTTTTAGAGATAATGTCTGGTTCTTTTGCCCATGCTGGTCTCGAACTCTTGGCCTCAAGCGATCCTCTGCCTTGACCTCCCCAAACCCTGGAATTACAGTTGTGATTCACTGTGCCTGGCCTACACTAATTGTTGTAATGACATTCATGCTGTACAGTTGTACCTGTGGGTGAGTAATCAAAACACTTGTGATCCAAGTTGGCGATGGGGGATGATGCAAAGGACCTGAGCAAAGAGCAGCTGATAGTGTGTAAATACCAAGGACAGAGCCACACGTTTACATATCTGCATATTTAGCATGAATTTAGGGTATCAGCCAAAAATGCTTTTGTCTCTTCCAGCTCATACGCACCAGTTAAACACACATCTCAGATACGTGTGTATGTCAGAGCATGACAAGTGGAAAAATGGAAGAGAAAATTCGGTGGAAACAAATTTGCATTTCTCTTTACCAAAGTTAAAAGAGAATATTAAAAAATAGAATAGCAATCCAATTTTTAGCAGCATTCTAGAATACAAAAAGTGCTCTCCATATACTCTGTTAGACCACTCGCACAATAGTGCAAGGCGTTGGAGAAGGCTATTTTCCCAGTTATACAGCTAAGAAAAGAAAGTGAGAATTTCAATGATATGACACGGTCACCCAGCCATGAGGAGACCTCGATGGTGATGGTACCCTTTCTTTGATTTTGTTCCAAAATTTGTGTTCTGCCTACTATGCTACACTCACTTTAATCATTTAATTATTTTCCATCAGAATTCATATCCTAATTAATAAAAACTGAAGTGTTTCTCCAATTACATTAAGAAATACACGTTAAATTTTATAATTATGTCAGTAAATAAAAAGAGTTTAAATCCACAACCACAGGGAGAAGTGATCTTATGTTTATGCTATTTTTTTTTTTTCTGGTCAAAAAATTACATACCTATCAAGGCAGGCTTACATTTTGAAAAGAGAAACTCCTATCCTATTGAATGTAGAAAGATGAGCGCCTCTGGCCGTAAGCAGAGAGGGCACATGTGAGACTGGGTGCTGGAACAAGGCACAGTTGGGTGGTTGCTTTTTAGCAGCATTGCAGCTTCTGCAAGTCATGTCTGCATAGCCAGGAAGCGATCCCTCACCAAAAACCCTCTCTGCTGCACTTTGATTTTGAAACTCCTGGCCTCCAGGACTGTTAAGAAATAAATTTCTCTATTTCAGGCCACCCAGTTTGACTAAGACAGGGAGGTAAAGTATTATAGAGCCTGGGACACTCATCTGTTAGTAAGTTCACTACCTACTCAGCTCCACTCATATCATTATAAAAGTGTGTGAGAGCAACTGAATGAGTGGAAAGAGGCTGTTGCAGATAATGAGAAAAGGGGGCTAGAGACAAGGTGCAGGAAAAACTAGATGCTTTAAATTGAAAAATGATAGTATGATCCATTTATATAAATATCTTTCTGTTCAATTCTGCTCCAGTGGAATTACTCAGCTCTTCTAAAGAACTGCGCCTGGATAGGACAGAGTGCTTTTTAATAGGCTTTAGGATAAACCCTCCAGGCAGATGGGAGGACAGACATCCCTAACTGACTTCAGGGAGCAGCTTCATATCAACACTTAGATGTCCACAATTGTCTCTGTCTTCCAACATTTTAAATGAGAGAATTTAGACATTTTATTCCAGGAATTTATCAACTCAAATGTTACGCTTCCTGTTTTGTACAAAAGTTTTCATGAATAACTTTAGCTTCATGTGGTCTCAATTTTTATACATCATATCATAAATGATCCGTGCCCAAGAGTATATTAACCTAGTTTGATCACAAAGTTTGGTTATTTTTTATTCTAATGCCAAGGAAATCCAACACTTTGTTCTTGCTAGTAACCAACTAATTCTATTGATTGTGAGTAGTTTAGAAAAAAAAAATTAAAGAAATTTTAATCAGATATGACTTTGTTTAACTTATTTATGTTTAACTTATTTATGACTTTGTATAACTTATTTAACATATTAATAGCTGTATATTTTATTCAAAGTGCATCCTGAAATTCTTGTAATGTTTACACTGCAATATTAAAACACAACCAATGAGCTTAAAATGCTCAATATCCAGTTTGTACAGATTGGATGTTATAATCACAATAAACTAAATACAGTTGACCCTTGGACAACATAGGTTCGAACTGCATGGGGCTACTTATGTGCAGATTATCTTCTGCCTCTGCCACCCCTAGTGAGACCAGCCCCTCCTCTTCTTCCTCTTCAGCTCACTCAGTGTGAAGATCACGAGGATGAAGACCCTTATAATGATCCACTTCCACTTAATGAATAGTAAATATATTTTCACTTCCGTATTATTTTCTTAATGAGATTTTTCTTCTCTAGCTTACTTTACTGTAAGAATACAGTATATGATACATACAACATGCAAAATATGTGTCATATGTTTTGCATATAACAAAAGATATAACACATATATGTTTGTTATATATGTGTTATAACAAATACATATGTTCTATTGTTTATTATCAGTAAGGCTTCTAGTCAAAGGTAGGCATTAGTAGTTAAGTTGGGAGTCAAAAGTTATGTGTGTATTTGACTGCATGGGGGAGTGCTGCCCCAGCCCCCATGTTGTTCAAGGGTGAACTATGTATTTTTTAGTGGAATTGTAGGAATGTTCAGTTTGATGCAATCATGTAGAAACATTTTGTAAATATATACAAAATAAAGATTGTGGAACTAAAAATGATATACTTAATGCATTAGTAGTTATTAACAGCTAATATTGATTTAGTTCTGTGACGAAAAATGGACATGCATTATCTCATTTGTCAGACTGTCATACGGGGTCAGCATTTTTGTTTGTCCTTAATTTACAAATGAGGAATTCAAGTCTCAGAGAAGTTTAGGGATGTACCCAGGGTTACACAGCAAAGACATTTGAGAGTTTTAACTTAACCTAGATTTCGCAATTCTAAAGCCCATGTTCTTTTCTATTGACTTCCTGCACGTCTGAACTCTGGGGATCTCACAAAAAGTTGTTTGCTAAATGTGTTTGATGCATTTATATTATGAGTTTCTGGAATTGCATGGTTTTTGTGTATGGCAGAGAGGTTAATTATGGAGCTTAGAGGCAAACATATTTTGTTTGGTTCCTATTTGTGTTACTTAGCAGTTGTGAATCTGATGAGTACAAGTCAGCATCCTCAACTCTGAAGGGTGTGTAAACAAGCCCATTGCATAGAGGTGTTGGGAAAATTAAACTGCAGGCTATACTCTTACCCAATGCATGAACCAACAGTTGACAAAAACTGTGATTTTCATTTCTTTCTCATGTTTATATTTATGGGGAAAATTAAGACTGCCTATTTGTTATCTTCCACTGAAAACAAAACAAGACAAAAAATAAGAAATACATACAGGTTGCTCTTGCTTACTTACTTTGTCTAATTCAAGTTATATTGATATCATCAATTTGTGTGTAACCACAAACACAACTAGTAAACATTGAGTTAGAAAGGTTCCCTTAATTCCAGATTGCTTTCTCTACTGTCTTATTTTTTGCAGTATTACCACAATTCTTCCAGGCTGTAATAAACATTTCAAAATGATATTTTGCTGGGTTTTTTTTCCTTCTGCATCATTTTCAAATCATTATATATTTTTTTTGCAGAATATCTCAAAACATATTTTCTGCAGAATATCTCATAATCCCATCGCTCTAAAATCTATTCCCTGACTGTCCTACTCCTTAGTTCCTTAATACACTGTTCATATAGCACTTCCTTCACTGTTCTTTCATTTAACAAGTAAGTCTTTAGCATCAATACTGTGTCGGGTCTTCTGTGTCACTTAGCAACAGGCAGGCTCTAGAGGAATTCACACTGTCTTTTGTGCAGTTCTTCTTTGTTCCAACCTTTGCCTGTCCTCTTAACACTTCCTTCTCAACAACCTTCCACCTCGGGCCTCTGCCACCCATTCTGGTGGCCACAGTTGGAATGTTATTAACATCTAGAAATTCTCCATCTTTGAGTTATGAAAGATTAGAATCTGCAATCAGTAAATCACATCATCTCTCTCATAGTTTTATTCCCCCCAATACTTTCTATTCAACCTCAAATTTTGTTTTTACTTCCTGCTGCTTCTTCCCTCATTCAGTCAGCGCATAATTTGATATCTTTCCTGGTAGCGTTGTCAGGAACATCCCCTCTTTCTCCTTTTTTCTTCAACCACTGTTTTGTAAAGACATCTTGACAATTATAAAATGCACTTGTAGAGTTCTTAGACCGGTGTTGTTAGAGAGGGTCGTGTAACAGAAAGTGGGGATGCAGATTGGGGGTCACTGGATTCTGAGGGTCTCCAGCTTCAGCTATGGGATAAAAAGCCAGGTCCTTAGCATTGTTCTAACACTCACTTCTCTAATCTCTTCTGCTACAGTTTTCACCCATACATCTTGTTCCTTAGCCATATTGAAAGGCTTTTCATTTCCTGGATAAGCCATTTTTTTTTTCCTCTGGACTCTCTCCCTGCAATTCTCTTCTTCAGTTTGTTTGTCTTCCAAACTTTTGCATCCTTAAATTCTCCATTTAACATCCTTGTCTGTGAGATTTTTGCTTTTTCTACTGGACTAAGATTGAGAGCCTGTCTCTGGGCTCCAATAATTTCAAATGCATATTTAAATTGAAAGCATGACTTCATTTTATGGGAATGCTGAGATTTCAGAGACCTAAGCAATAGAAATATGGATTAAAGGCAGACACTGGAGTTCTTGGGGCACAGTAAGTGTTTAGTAAATTGATAGATATTTGGGGACTACTGTAATTGATAGAGATAAACATCCCTAGTGCATTGCAATACAAGTCTCTAATACAAGTAATTAAAATGAATTTGTTAAATGCAAATATGATTTCAAGATGGCAGTCTAAATATACACATTTTAAAATTTATCTTTCCATATCTTTGTTAAGTTTTAAATGAATACATATAAAACACTAAGAATATAGGAATCAACATGAAAAGTAGCAAGCCTCCTCTAAAGTATGTATGAGAGATTGAAGCAGAGGAAGTGAGTAGTAAACTAAAAGGAGACCCAGAGAGGTTTTGAACTTACTGGTCTGAGAAAGAAAATGAGAACTGGGTTCGAAAAGAAGGTGGATTAGTGAAGGTGAATTCTTGAACAGTTGCACTGGCCAATCTAGCTCCGTACCTCATTGACAAAGAAGAGACCAACCTGGAATTTATGGCCAAATACTGCAGGGGTGTTTGTGACAGTAACTGAGTGACAGTCAAACTGCTAGTGTGTCAGGTGGGACTCCAAAGTAAAATTCTCCTTATGTTTTATCAGTCGGTAGAGGAAAGATATAAATTGTCAGCCTGCTCTACATGTGACCTGACTTAAGCTATTTCTTTCATTCACAATTGTTAGGTCATTTTTAGTACATGTAGGGCCATGTGAGAATCAAAGGTCTCTTTCCCGCAGTCTCAGACAGAATTTTGCTGTACATGCAAACCTGTATTATCAAGCAGGAACAAAATCAATTGTGCTAAGCTTAATGAAGTCCCAGCTCTCTGCCTTTTATGTCCTCTAATTGCACGTAGCATAAAATGTTTCTTTACTCAAGCCAAAGGACAAAATATTCTAAAAACGGAGTTCAACTAAACTCACGGTCAGATAATTATACCAAAATTATTGAATCAGCTTTGGGCACCATCACAAAGTATGCAGGCTCTTGAACTTGCTAGGTCTTTATAACCTGTGTTTGAAATGTTAGAGTACCTGTGTGATATTCTAAGGCAATTGACATAACTTGAACATCAGTATTTCCTCAATTAAAATACTTCTTATTTTGCCAATTATGTTATTTAACCAAACCTCTGGTCTCATCAGGGATAAAAATAGATGGCATGTTTTTGCCACTTCTCGTTCCAGACTTCTGATTAGAAGAATTCCTGCTAGTCAACCATCCCCAGGGTGTGTGTCCCTGATTAGATCAACTATTGACCCAGAGTTTCAAAACTTACATTAGACTGAAACTTACAACATTTCCTTTCTTTTTTTAGGTCAAAGAATGTCAAATATTGGGAGGTCATATGGTTCATACTTACATGTCATACTGCCTACACTGAAATATTTGAGGTAAATTCAAAACAACACAAGAGACCCTCGGTCAGGCTTACTATTCCAGTTATCCCTTGCTGTGTAAACAATTACCCCAAATGAACAATTTAAAATAGCCATCATTTGATTCTACCTCACCATAGTGTCATTCAAAACTTTGGGACTCATCTGGGAGTTTCTTCTGTTTATGTGACAACTGAGGTCCCCAGGTTTGTGTTCAGCTGTTAAATGGACTCCTTTGGTTTCTGGCACCTGGTAAGGATGGCACAAAGGCTGTGCTCAGTGACACTGTTGATGAGCATCCACATGTGGTTTCTCCAGCACAGATATCTAAGGAGAGCCAGACTTGTATGGTAGCCAGGGATTCTGAGACAGAGTTTTTCAAAAGACAGAAAGTAAAAGTTGCCAGGTTCTTAAGGCCTGGGTACAAAAACTGGTCTAGCTATATTACCACCATATTGTATCAGTTAAACACTGTCACAGAGCTTGCTCACATGCAATGGAACAGGGCCATGGTGGCCCCATCTTCCTCACATGCTCTGCTACAAATGAGTCAATCTTTATGTTCCGTCTTTCATTCCATGTCCAGTCTTTCCTTAGGTTTTAGGCTGTTTGGTTTTCTGGCAATCTCAGTTCTTTGATGGATTTTCAAGAATAAATTTGATTTGGTAGTATATGCCACTTTTTAAAAATTATTATTAGGGTGTTAGTAATACTCCTTCAAGTTGTACATCTCAAGTGGAAGTGGGACACTCTGTCTTTAGATTTAGTATTAGCAATTCTAGACTCTAACTACAAAGGAGTTGTACCTGCTAAAGTTCTTAGGGAAAACAATTATGAAACTTAAATTCTAAGAATTCCTTATTTAGCCAAATTATCATTCTAATATAAAAATAAGAAATGACAGTTTTACATTTACAAGAACTAAGTAAATCATTTGTACATAAACTTCTGAAGACAGTTTGCAGAGAATATATTTCAGCAAAATAAGGAAAAAGCCAAAACAAAACAGGGGCTCTACCCCAGTAGATAAGTGGTAGGAGGTTCCAGAATCATTTTAAGCAGACTTACAAGCAGAATGTGTAAAATATATCATATAAAATATAAAATGACACAGAGGATATTTAGGGTCATTTTGATTGTTGATGTGGGTTTAGTTTGGCCAAAGAATGACACAATAACCATACCTGTGTCATCAATACATATACTTTGCACTCCATACTGCATCTAAATATGCAATTGTTTTATCTTCCTAACTAGACAATAAGCTACCTATTCATATTCTTATTAACCATAACTTAGCAGGAAATCTTTTATGAGAGTAGAGAAAGGTAGTGAATCATTTGGTAAGTGTGTGAGTTTGTCTATGATTTTTTTTTTCATTTGTGTTTTCTTTTTTTTTTTTTAATTTCAGAATATTATGGGGGTACAAATATTCTAGTAACATAAATTGCTTGTATACATTTAAGCTCAAGTTATAAATGTGTCCATCACTCAGATAGTGTGCATGTTACCCTTTAGGTGTGAATTTAGCCGTCTCCTCATCCCCCCACTCACCTGCTTGATTTCCTATGAAAGTTATTTCCATATGTGCACATAAGTGTTGATCAATTGGTTCCGATTTAATGGTGAGTACATGTGGTGTTTGTTTTTCCATTCTTCTAATACCTCACTTAGAATAATGATCTCCAGTTCCATCCAGGTTAATACAAGAGGCATTAGTTCATCATTTTTATGGCTGAGTACTATTCCATGATCTATGTATACTACATTTTATTAATCCACTTATGTATCGATGGGCACTTGGGTTGTTTCCAAACCTTTGCAATTGTGAATTGTGCTGCTATAAACATTCAGGTGCAGATATCTTTTTTATAGAATGTCATTTTTTCCTTTGAGTAAATACCCAGTAATGGAATTGCTGGATCAAATGGTAGTTCTACTTTAGTTCTTTAAGGTTTCTTCATACTACTTTCTGTAGAGGTTTACCAGTTTGCAGTCCCACAAGTGTGTATGTCTCTCCACATCCTATCTCTCCACATCCATGCCAACATCTTTTGTTTTGGGGCTTTTTGATAAAAACCATTCTCACTGGAGTTAAGTGATATCTCATTGTGGTTTTGATTTGCATTTCCCTGATGATTAGAGATGTTAAGCATTTTTTCATGTTTATTGGCCATTAGTCTATCTTCTTTTGAAAAGTTTCTGTTCATGTCTTTTGCCTACTTTTTAATGGAGTTGTTTGATCTTTTCTTGTTGATTCACTTGAGTTCCTTATAGACTCTAGTTATCAGCCCTTTATCAGCTGTTATAACATACAAACATTTTCTCCCATTCTGTAGGTTTTCTGTTCACTCTAATGATTATTTCCTTCCCTGTGCAGAAGATTTTTAATTTAATCATTTCCCATTTATTTATTTTTATTATTTCTGTGATTGCTTTGGGGGTCCTCTTCATAAATTCTTTGCCTGGGCCGATGTCTATGAGACTTTTTCCAACATTTCCTTCTAAAATTCTTATGGTTTCATGCCTTTGGTTTAAGTCTGTCATCCATCATGAGTTGATTTTTGTGAGTGGTGAGAAGTGTGGATCCTGTTTCAGTCTTCTACATATGGCTATCCAATTTTCCCAGCATCATCTGTTGAATAAGGATTCTTTTCCCCAGTGTATGTTTTTGTGTGCTTTGTCAAAGATCAGATGGCTGTATGTGGATGGTTTTATATCTGGTTTCCCTGTTCTGATCCCTGGATCTATGTCTCTGTTCTTGTGCCAATACCATGCTGTTTTGGTCACTATAGCCTTGTAGTATAGCTTGAAGTCTGGTAAATTTATGCCTCCCAATTTGTTCTTATTGCTTAAGGTTTCTTTGGCTATATGGAGTCTTCTCTGGTTTCATAAGAAGCTTAGAATTATTTTTTCTAGATCTGAAAAAAAATGATGTTGGTATTTTAATAGAGATTGCATTGAATCTGTAGATCACTTTGGGTTGTATAGCCACCCATATGCTTTTAAAAGAAAGAACAGACACAATTTATAATGGTAGAAGTTGTATACTGCAATTAAAAACATATTCTTCCCAATCTTAAATTTCAAGAATGTTCTTGAAGAATGTGCTTGAATTTTATAATCATTAAAAATGTTGGCAAATTTGTTTGGCTGAATGTGAATTAAGATTTTGATATCAGGATGTTGTGGGTTTTGCAATAGAATTCTAAAACAGAAATATATTCACTTTGATTAACATGTAGGACATGCAACATGACTCATTTGAATATATAATATGTTGTTTAAAGTCCATCATTAGTCAAAATATGACCAGCTTTGAAATTGTGTCATAGACCTAAAGAGTGAATAAACTAGACAAAAGAAATATAAAATTAAATAACATTATCAATGAGGGGTTGATACCAATGAGGGATAACTGTGTGTCTCCTGTTCTGATAATCTGATAATCTGATAATCACATGACTTAAGTGGTATATGACAAGTATGCATAACCTGAAGCAAATTATTAGGAAACATCATACATGCCCCAAACCAAGAATATTGTACTGTTAACATTTCTCCAACTATGCCAATGTCATGGATGCCAGCGAAAGGCTGAGGACCCATTCCAGTCTAAAGGAGCCTCAAGAGACTTTACAACCAATTGCATTAGGTGATGCAATAAATGTTCTAAAAGACATTCCTGGATCAATTCATAAAACTGAAATATGGATGGTAGATCAGATAAAGTTGTTATATCAATGCTTCAGTTCCTGAAATGATAGGTGTACTGTGATAAAGAAGGAGAATGTCTTTGTTTATAGGACATAAACACTAAGTATTAAGGAATATAGGGGCCTCATGTCAGCAAGTGGCTCCCAGATGGTGAGTGCATGGGTGTACAGGCAAATGCGCGCGCACACACACACAGAGCACATGGAAACAATGCAATGGTCAGTGCATCAAGGAAAAGGGTTTATGGGAGTTCTCCATACTATCCTTATAATTTTTCTATAAGCTTGAAATTATTCTCAAATAAAAATTTAAAAATATTACCCCGGGGAAGATTGGCATAACATTGGTTTAAGTTAATACTTCCACAATTCCCTTTATTTATTAAAATCTACCCAAGCACCCTGGCTTCACACTTGGGGCTTAACCTCTTTGCCTTAATTATAGACTTAGTAGGTGTAAGTGTGGGCACTCGGTTAAGTGATCTTGAGAAATGCAAAAGTCTAATTATTACACAGTTTTCTTTTACAGTGAATTGAAATATATTTCATCAAGCCACACTGCTGTGTGATGGCTTTGAATTATTCATAATCCTTTACAAAACTTAAAACAAAAACCCTTCTTTGAGTTCACACATCTCTTTAAACTAAGGAAACTGAAAATTTTTATCTTATGAAGTTTATTTTATCACATTATTAGATCTGAGAAAATAATTATTGATAAAATTGTCAAGAGGGATCATTATAAATTACATATTTACAATGTTTTTAAGAGAAGGTGTTTATATAAAGGATTGGAAAAAATAAAATTTTACTGGCTTGCATTGTGTGTAGACTTTTCCCCTTAAATGTAGACTGTCTTCTAAACACCTAACAGAAGGCATTCAAACTAACAAAATTGTGCTATATTGGCTAGCCTAGAGAATTTTCTTTCTTGCTTTTCCCTCCCCCTTCTTACTTACTCCTGAGGCATTAATATCAGAGAAGACTAAAATTCATCTGCACTCTACTTAATATGTGTAACCAGCTGTGATTTTATTTTTTGATGCTTCCACATGAAAAAAAAGTTGTTTTTTTTTTTTTCCTGAGCTATAGGTGTTAATTGGTATCTTTGTATCTTGCTAATTAAGTTCTAGCAACACCTTTTCCTTCTTTCTCGTTTGCATTTAATGAGCTTGCTTGTTGTATTAATTTATTAGATAATTAGATAAAACAAAAAAAAGTTCAGTTTCTTTAGGAGTGGCTTTGAAAAGTACATCTTAAATATTCCAACAGAGATAAAAATATATACATTATAAGAAAAAAAGTCAGCTCAGGAAGAAATATACTTAATGTTAGCCTGCAAACTCATAACATTTTTAACAATGTGATCATTAGGGTATATACAGAAAAGAAGAGATTGATTCAAAATCTCAGGCAATAAAAATTATTTTGGTGTAAGCAAAACAGTATCACATATGGTACAACATGATGTGCATACCAGAAACCTTTGCAATATTTAAGCACAACAAACAAATTATCAGTTAAGCAATGTGCCCTTTGGACTCTAATTATCATTTTTATGAGCATGTTCATTTTCTTTCTAAAATTCTTTTAAACCATTGGCCAGCCATTATTGAGTTCTTTGCTGTTTATTATGATGCCAGAATTTATTTGACAAAGAATGGAAACAATCATTGGCTTATAGTGAAACTGATCATTGTTTAATAGCATAAAACTTTCAGTTCATCAGCAGTTAGGGAATTGTGGAAATCATTTTGAGTGAGAACATCCAGATGCTATTGATTCCATTCCCCTGCTCCAACTCAAACTAGTTCAGGCCATCATTAGCTTTCTAAGTTGTCCAATATCATCAGAATAGTCAATGGCATCTCTCGTTGCTCTATTTTCATCTTTGGTTAAGCAACGGATTCCCTTGGACTGACATATTCTGTCTGACCTTTTGGAAATCTAAACATTTGGTGTCAAAAGTACACATCTTTTTAAAATAACTATCAATCCTTAAGGTAAAGAAAACGTCCAAAATTCAATATATCAAGCTATAAATGCTAATACTTAATATGCAGGCACCTATCTAATCAATGTTGAAATTGTATGTAGTGAACAACTAAAGGTACGTTAAAGCTGAAAGGCACAATAATATGCAATCCTTCAGGTATTCTTTGATTGATAGATACGATGACGGAGATGACCACCTTTCTGTCCCAGTTTTAGTTACGTTCCTAGCTAGGATTAGTACATTTTAATAAAAAGCCTTAAAAAGTGCAATAACTACTCTTCCAGGAGGCAATGCTGTCAGTACGTCCTAAAAGAATAATACTAATATTTTCAGACTGTTAGCATTACATCGATGTTTTGCTTTAAGGTAGAAACAGGTTTGTAGAGAATTTGTGAGCTCAAGAGTAAGATGATCTTTCACTGAAATGCGTTTGGGGTTAAAGCTCTTCCTAGTGTCATTTGTAGCTCCCAGATTAGGGGAGGGGAAAAAAAAACCACCTTTTTTTCCCACGTATTCAAGAAGAACCAAACCCGGGTAATTGACATAGCAATCTAAAACTTCCATAGGTATTGTTTTAGGTTTTGCTCTGCCTCAAATGCTAACTTAAATCCCTTATGACTCTTAAAAGTATAAACAGGAAAAAAAAATACCCAGAGAGGCAATTGAAGAGACAGAGATAGCAGAGCTGTGAGAAGACTGTTTGCAGAAAATATTCTTCCCCTGTGTGGACTTGGCCTTTGAAGCAAAGAATTACAACAGGAAATTAGGACTAGGCTGGTGCAGCCTCATAAACAAGTACAGAATTGTGTCAGCACACCAAAATATTTCACTAGACTGCCCTTCCCCTAGGAGGTTCACAGGTGGTATAATAAATGAAATCAGCAATCCTTCTACATGTGTCGCTTATATGGTTATTTTGGCTCAGCCAACCATCAGTTATTTGTAAGCTGGGGCATAAATACAGACACTAGTTGAATATTTATGTACAGCTCCAGAATCCACCTTCATTAATTTGTCTCCATATGGGGAATATAGCTATGGGGAGAATGGAAAATATTTACTCTGGGAGCCTTTAATGTAATGCATTAAATATGAATGTACTCTTGGTGTGGGGGGTCCTGGAACTCTTGATAGGTGTGGGATCCCTAGTGACCCTTTATCATTTTCTCTTTTCCTATAACTGAACATAAAACTGAAAAGCTTCCTTGAACAGTTAGCAAATGGTGATGTCACCAGACTCATCCTATAAGAAATTCCCTAAATTTTTATCCAGACATAATATTTTTTATTAGCTTACTTGTAGAGAGTCTCTCCTCAGAGCCCAACTAAACATGATACTAAACATTCTTTTGTCTGTATAGAAGCATAGCATTCTGAAACTCCTTTGTTTTTCACTAAACAATAAAATTAACTAGCTTTTGTATTCATTCCTACTCTCTTTAGAGTCGTTGCTGCTGTTCTTTAAACAAAAGAAAAACTCAAAGAGTAAACAAACAAGAACAATTTTGGAAAGAATATCATCTATGTTCAACTTTCTTTTCTGAATGGATGCATAGAAAATGATCTGAATATCAAAGATTTAATGCTGCAAGAGAAAGCTATCACCAAAAGAACACCTTCTTTAATTTTAAACTGTCTTCCCATTTATTGGATAATGTCTATAAACCTCACTCCCTCTTTTTGCACAAGGAATAATTAACAATTTTTCACCAGAGTACTTTAAAAGTACTTCCCAAAATTTGGCAGAGAACCTTCTTAAAAGTTTATTCCATTCTGTATATTTCTGGGTATCTGTCACTCCTGAGATGGTTTTTCCTAGGTTTAGATTAGTTTCCTAAATCACTCAATTTTTTCTCATCCCAAGGGATACAGAAGCTATAGATATAACGAGGTGAACCCTGACTCTTGAGCCTCCCTAGGAAAAAAAAACCTAAAATTTTGTAAGGTGATTTATATTTAAGAGTAGAGAAATGAAGTGGCATTTTAAACTACCCACCCTATTAGGAGGTAAACTTGGAGTCATAAAATGATATATTTGACCAAGCCCTAAGAAATGACTAAATTCAACAGGCTTGCCAATGGAGGTGTATCCTAGAATTACCTGGGCAGTCATGTTAAAGTGCAGATCTTGGCCTCCACCTTTGACCTTCCAGGTGGATAAGTGTTGATGATTTTGAAAGTAATTCCCTAGGATTCTGTTGAATCTCCACCATTCTAGTGTGACCCCTTGGTTTCAAGAAAAAAGTATTTTGTTTTCCAGTTTAAGTCATTTATCTAAAGTCAAACATGCTATAGTGGTGGAAAATGTCTACTTTTAAATGTGTTAAGAAGAATTAATAGGAAGCATGTTTCTTATTGTCTTCCTGTATAAAGGTCATCAAATATATATTTTCTGAAATTATAAACTATTCAAATACCCATAAAAATATTTACAATGTTATTTATAGTACTTCTATCTTCTATAGTAATATTATTTAAATAAAATGAAGTACTATTTCAAGTGATTGCTATAATTAACAAGAAATCTTAGGCCTTTAAAATATCCATATCATATTTTTTGAAGACATATTAATAATATTTATATATTTTTTCATTTATGAGATGAAAAGTTAGCTCTTGCTCATTTCCTCAGACCAAATAGAGCAATAGAAATAATGAACAGTGTAGAAATGTTTGGAATACTACCTAAACTTTAAAAAATAAAAAAATAAAACCTTCAGTTGTATATGTGAGAGACAAACAGGCAGACTTTGTTGAAATGCAAAGTGGGCTTGGAAAATCTCATGGAGTAAAACTGAATGACGGCACATCACTTTCCCAGATGGGGTATTCTTGTGGCTCAGATCATGGGATTGATATCAAACACTTCCAAAGGAAAAATATAGTGGCAGTCCAGCCCCTAGTTCCTACAGAATGTAGGATCAAAAAGATGTATTTTTTTTTAGTTTCTTAAAAGGAAGAGCTATTATGGGTTATAGTAAGGATGTGTCTCAATTACAATATCCCAGAGATGAGATGACTCTGAAGACAAAGTGAGGGTTTTGAGGGTTATAGCAAACATGCAACATGCTAGATGTCTGTATCTATTAGTTTTTTTTTTTTTTTTGGCTACAAGTAACAGATATGCCAAAAGACTGGATTTTAATATATAATGTGTTTTCTTTCTCATGGAAGAATAAATCAGAAGTTAGGCAGTCCAGGACTGGATTTCTCAGTATCAATTCTTATTCCTTTTCCTATGCCTTTGAGTGTTTTCCTATTATAGGTCCTGGAAAGTATTAATAAAATAATGCAATGCCCTATCTTCTGCCCTTTAGAAGTAGGGAAATCATCACATAATTATACTTTTAAGATGATTGGACTGGATTCATCTATGCATGAGAAGTACAGCTTATAGACCAAAAGAGTGTGAAGAGAGGGAGATAACATTTAAAAATAATTTGTAAATAATATTGTAGCTTAAAGTAGTAAGAAGCAAAGCTCGATGATGGCAGATAGAATGAAGAGGGCACTTTACATCAGAGAGACAATTTGAAAGAACTAAATACTTCTGGTTTAATTTAATTAGTTATATGTAGATTAAAAAGTCACATATAAACAAAAGTAGGAACAAGAACTTACAGTGTTAAGTTTCCTCTTTCAAATATTGCTGCAATAACGCTGCGTAACCACTCATCTAAAAATTTTGTGGCTTGGAAGAATTTATTCTGAAGCTCTCTCTTCTGCAGGTGGCTGAATTTTGGATACTCTTGACTTGACCCAGCTGGGGGGGTGGATCTGCTGCAGGCTGCAAGGTGGCTGGGCTTGGCTCATCCTACTGCATTCTGAGGCATAGACCAAAATGCTCAGAGCAACCCAACCCATGGTATATTCAAAGAATGCAGTGAGAGAAGCTTAGAGCAAGCCCAACTACATAATTGCACTTGACTATGTCAAAGAAGAGGACTGGGGAAGTACAG
>CM052445.1:59121382-59163160 GCA_028533085.1 Varecia variegata | reverse complement strand
TGTCAAGTTTTTGAGTTTTGCAATCCCTTCATGCTTATCAGCTATCAATTCTTTAGACATTCCTCTCTTTTCTTCTCAGCCTGAATATCATAAATACCAAACAATTCTCTCTTGTCAACATAATCAATTCCATCATCTTCTATCCTTCACTTCTGCCTGACTCTGAAAACTATACATCAGTATCTGATCCATGATGTCTCTTTTTGGTCTGCACATGTGTGTTGCTGAACACAATGCCACAATTATGTGAATTGCTTCTAAATCTAATTCTTGCCATCTAAACTTGTCTTGAGGCCGGGCGCAGTGGCTTACGCCTGTAATCCTAGCACTCTGGGAGGCCAAGGCGGGTGGATCGATTGAGATCAGGAGTTTGAGACCAGCCTGAGCAAGAGCGAGATCCTGTCTCTACTAAAAATAGAAAGAAATTATCTGGCCAACTAAAAAAATATATATAGAAAAAATTAGCTGAGCATGGTGGTACATGCCTGTAGTCCCAGCTACTTGGGAGGCTGAGGCAGGAGGATCCCTTAAGCCCAGGTGTTTGAGGTTCCTATGAGCTAGGCTGACTCCATGGCACTCACTCTAGCCCGGGCAAAAGTGAGACTCTGTCTCAGAAAAACAAACAAACAACAACAAAAAAAAAACAAATAAACTTGTCTTGAGCACACAGTGCCGTGCAGAAAATACCTTCCCATTCTTGGTCAGCCCTTGTTATGCATTTCCTGCAGGGTTATACCTTCCCTAATTTTAAGGCTATTCCCATACTCTCCTGAGATTCAGAATATACCTCACATGCTACTTCACAGAGATAGTAAACACTATCAGCTAGGAACACACTCATCTGTGGTCCTGTCACCTGCAATCATGCCTAGAATCACAGCATCTTTCCATTCCATTCCTTTTTCCTTTGTCCAATGCCAATTCCTTTCAATCTCTCCCACTGTTTCAAGAATATTTCTTTGTCCATCATTATGCTTCCCTTGTAGATCTCCAACATCTTACCCTTAGCCAGTAAATATAATCAAGTTTTATTTTCAAATAATGTACATTTCTATTATTTTATGTTAGCTCTAGCTTATCACTCTTCTTTCCTCCTCTTCCTCTTTCCTCTTCTCTTCCAAGGCAACACATCTGAAAAGGGTCCATTCTCATTGTCTGAACTTTTTCACTTCCAAATCACTTCTCAATTCACTGAAATTCGCTGAAAATGGCTGCCACTTTCATTAAGACCAAGTCAATGTGAGTTCACACATGCAGACTTGGCAATGTAATTTCCATCTGTGGCTATCAGATAATATTTGGACAGCGATGAAATCAGTCTAATCAATGGTTCTTAACTCTGAACCCTAAAATTATATGAGGAGTTAATAATGTGCTCAGATCCACAAGATCAATAAAATGATAACCTCTTTTGGTTGGTCTCAAGCATTAGTGTTTTTGGAAATCTCTTCCATGTAATTCTCATACACAGTAAAGGCAGAAATCCCATGACCTAAATATTGACACAGAATAAAGTGAAGAGAAAAACTATAACAGTTCCTAAGTAAAGGATCAATAGCTGACACCAATGCAAAAAGGGAAGATGGAATATACAACAGAAAGGTTTGCCCATGAAAGTGAACTGTTAATAGAGTTTAAAAGTAGGAATGAGGAGAAAAGAGCATGTAATATCTTCTTCTTGCCCAAAAATGAGGGGAAGATTCCATAGATGTAGTTAGAGAAAGAGAAATATCCTTGAAGGAAAATCAAATTTCATTCAGTATAAAATGGTAAGGAGATTGTTATAAAGTTTGAAAATGCAAATCAGTTCTCTCACAGTAGAACAGATTCCAGAAGTCACAAATTTAAATGTTGTGGGGGAGCTAGTCTGTAATGCAAAGGTGATCACAAAAGAGAAAACCTAGGCAAATGTTGTGATCAAAGGAGCAGACAGCAGATAGGAGATATGTAGGAATAATATGGTTTTGACCTTCATATTTCTAACCAATGGGACCAATTGTTCCTTAGATTCTAATCCAGGTGTTACTTGATGAAAGAAGATTAAAGACGTTTAAAATTCGTCTCCCATGTGGAGAAGAATAGCTCCTGAGAGAGGATGTCTACACGGTATGCAGTACTCCATTTAAAGTGGAAGGTAGAACAAAACAAAGTAGTATGCAATTGAGTGTAGGGATCTTGCAAAGTCTGTCATCAGGAGCACCCTCCACAAAAATGATTTTGACAAATACCTGCTACAAAAAGTAGGGTTTAAGCAATTAATATAAGTATGAACAAAGAATTTCTAACATAATATCCCTGATAGTCTGTATGTGTGCGTGTTTGTGTGTGTGTCAAGAACAGTTTATTTATCCAAGAATGGGAGACTCACAAAACAGCAGCAGAAGTTGAACATTGACTTGAGAATGCTCATGAAACAAATTTTCTGGCCCATACCTGTTGAACTGCTTTTCCATAGTTTTTGTTAAGAAACACCTGGAGGTTATTGTCGTAACTCTGCTATGTGGTATTCACTATTAATTTGGATACAATGGGCCTAAATAAGGGTAAAAGCTAGTATAACAGAGTGCTATATAGCAGGTACTGTGCTAAGGGCTTTATGAGGAACTGCTAAATTAGTCATATAATATTATGCTAAAGGCTTTCATTTCATAGTGGGATAATTCACTCTTATCTTGTGTCTACAATTTTTGTATAATCCTGAATTAGCCTTTCAAGATGTCATTAAAGATACGTATTTTTACTGAGTGAATTCTATCTGACCCTCTTAGTCAAAGAGGCTTATGCTGAAAATTGGCTAAACCCTGTTAGTGGTGTGGTTTTCTGCCTGTTGTTTTAACAACATTTATTTGAGGATAAGATGGGCTATAAATTATGTTTGTGTGACTGATGATGATTAATTGACAGCAAGCCTCCAAATGAAATTTTTTTGCTGGAGATTAAGAAACACAAATTCCTGAAAGACAACCGTATGTAATATTGCAATATGAATGGGAAAATATCATCTCCTACTGGAATTTTCTAGGAAGCTTCCTGATAGCCTTAAATTCTTAAAGTATGCATAAAAAGATCAGCAATTTTCAATGGCAGTAATATGGGGAAATAAGTGTTAGCAAATATTGAAGAGTACCAGTAATCTGTATTGGTCAGAATGAACCTTTCGCAGAGGAGAGAGTGAAAGTTAAGGTAAGAAAGTAATTGAATAATAGATTGCAGTCTCTCTAAAATAAGACCAAGGAATTTGAGTTTTATTGGCAAGAAGGAACCTCTGAAAAATCCTGCAAATTGATTCTACAGAAGCAAAATAGTATCCTAGTACCAGCCACCTGGTATGCATGAGAAGTTGGAGAGAAGTCACTGGTCGGCAGTTTTCTGCAGGTGTCTAAGTCTTGCATACTAGTTTAGTGTGTTGGCATGGGGTTGCTGTGAGGAAATTTAAGGAGCCTGAATGCACAGTTCTTAGCAAATACGTGAAAGGATGAACATGTATAAAAGAGAATCAAAGGTGACTCCAAAATCTTTATTCTGATGAGTTACAGAGACCTGATACAGAGACCTGATGCTGTTAAGAGGTAAGGTAACACTTTAATGTAACTGAATTCTCCTGTACAGAGTGAAAAACAGCTTTGGTTATTTTCCAAATACTCTACATATTAAGAGACTTAATTTGAGTTTCCTGGAGACCCAGGTCTGCTCGTATTGATTTTACTAATTAGGAAGATTGTACCAACCAATATAGAACGTCACTGGCTTATATATGTGATAGGTCCTATTTATCAAATGGCTGATACATAGCTTTTGCAAATGGTTTTTAAATTGAGAGGACTTGACATCTAGCTTTTAATATTTAAAGGGATGCGCTAGTATAGCTATTCAGCTCATTTGAATATTTTGTGACATTGTCTCATGTTCATTATATCATGTCTACATTCTTGCTTTTTCATATAACTCAACCTTAGTTTTGAGTATCATGATTTAAATACTCATAAAATATTACTAAAGAAACCTTGAGGCTCTAAGTAATGCAATAATCAGTGTCCTCAATAACTCAAGATAATATATGAATAGTTTTCAACCTACTATTTATTTCCCCTCAGGATTTTGAAACCTCCATCCAAATTCTAAAAACTGCTAGTGAGCTAGTCTGGCTACTAGACCTAGTCTGGCTCTATATTGGAAATGATAATAAATTTTAAATTGCACCTATAAAATATATTTAACCAGTGTTTTAAATGGTTTGAGGATCTTATTCTTGCTCTGGGCCACTTGATTAGGAGCTTTGGATTCTGTTGTAATTTTCCTTCCTCACCTGCTCTTCTGCTTTCCAAATAATTCCCTAATAGCTCATTTTTACCTTTTATATTTTTATTTCAGAGCTAAAATTGGGGATTAGTTAATTTCTATATTTTTTTAAATCTCATTTGAAATATTTAACAGAATAAGTTAGTTCTGAGTAACTTTGTATCGTGAGGTTAATTAATACATGTTTCTAATATAAAAGAGTCCGAAATCTAGTATATTCTCATCTTCCAAAAAAAATCTGAAAGAATAATATGATACACACACACATTCATGGAGGATGATTATGTAACAGTAAGAACCAAAACTGAACAATTTTAGCCATCTTGTCCTACAAAGCCTCTGACAGGATACAAATTTAAAATTTCCTCCGGGAAGTCAGTATTAATTAAGGAAATCCAATCTCTTTTAACAGATTAAAACCCATGGTCTCAGTGGAGTAACATAATAAAACTTATTTCTTGCTCATGTCAAGTGGTCAGGTGTCTTCTGGGAATTTAGTATTCTGTGATATCTCTGTTCTTTTATATCAACTCTGTAAGGACATCTTATTGCATTACTTAATGTATGTTTCTGTGTTGTCTTTTTGGTGGGAAATTTAAAAGAAAGGGAAAGTTTAAATAATATCAGAATTATTAATATAACCTTCAAATAAAACATATATTCATCAGTTTACACAGATTATCTTCCCATTCATGTGATATATTGACCACTGCTCCACTAAGACTTTGATCCCTGGGTCTTTGCTCCTTTTGGATCCAGGTTGAAGGAGCCCATCTCTTTGTGACACTGAAGTTTTCCTGGTTAAAAATAAACAGGAGAAATGGTGAGACCACATGGTGGCTCTTGAAGTAATATACACCATTTGCCTTCACATTTCCTTGACCAGAGCATGTCACGTGGTCAAGCCTGTCGTCCTCAGGATGAGGAATTATGATCTTCTTACAGTACAGGTAGCAAATATTTTGAATCCATCATAAAACCTGTTGCAATAGATTAAATTATTATAAATAGGATATTTGTTGAATCTATGTTTCTAAACACACATGACTCTATGCGAGGGTTTCTTTTTGCATCATTGGTAATGTTAATGTATAAAAACATTAAGAAGAGTGTGTCTTATTCCCATAATAAAATTTTACTTTGTTTTTTCTCTATTATGGAAATCTCAGTGGTCTTATAATGATCTGTATATATATTTTTCTGAATTCTTGGATAATGATAATGGAGTCTATTTCAGGTCTACATCTTTCAGAGTTTTGAAGTCACAGAAGAAAAATATAAGAAAATAAAACATAATTTTTAATCTAAAAATGAATAAATTTGGGAATAAATCCAAGCATACTGTACTTCATGCTTAGTGCTTTTATTGATTTTGGTTTCTCAGGAACACACAAATATATTATATTTGTGTTCCCTTTCTCATTAAGGAACCATATTTTACAATGCTCTCCAGACTGCATTCTCAGAGATGGTAATATGAGAGCATGGTGTTAAGCTATCCTTGCTAATCACTTTTAATATTTCAACCCCCTGTTCATAAAGAAAACAAGGAGCTCCTCACTTCCCATCTGCCCTGTCACAAATCATCCTTCCTCCATCCTTTTAGTATTGGGAACTGTAGCAACCCGTCTAACCCTGTCTTCCAAGGGTCATTATGTTAAAGTTTTAACCATCTCACTCTTTTATCTGCAACTTTTCCCTATTCCCATAAATATGTCAATATCACTCTCACCCTGAAAGCAAAAGCAAGGGAATGAAACCTTCCCCTGATGCTCTGTATTAGTACATGTTTTTGGCTTTGTAGACCAAAGCCATATTTTGTGTGTGGTCTTTGTCACAACCACTGAGCTATGCGGTTGTAGTGAATATAGCTGTGGCAATATAGGACTGAATGGGCATGGCCATGGCCAATAAAACTTTATTCACAGAAATAGGTGGCCCAGTAGGTGGTCTTACTTTTCTGACTCCTTCCCTATAGTCTTCAAGTTTATTTGTTAGACCACTCCTTTAAGTTTTTTTAGTCAACCTTTTTAGAAATAGGTTCTAATTCTCATGGTATCCAGGTTCTCACCTTTGTTTCATGCTTCAAAACTCTGCAATTTGATTTCAATGCCCAAAGTTCCCTGACAGTTACCTGGCAAGGGTGACTTGTGGATTGGTCAATGTGAGAGAGAGGACAGTTCAGTTTGGCCTTTCTCACCTTAGACAGGTGTTCTCCTCTGTTGGATTTTGTGAAACCACACACCCTCAGCTGTCCTCCACTTTGTGATGTTTCTTCTCAATATCTTTATCGTTAAGAATGCTTTTAACCATAGGTAACTAAAGATAAATAATAAATAAAACAACAACAGTGACTAAAACAAACAAGATTGTTATTTTCACCAAACCTGAAATCTGGAGTTAAATTCAAGGCTGGTGCAGCTACTCAACAATGTCATTGGAGATCTTGACTCTCCAACTTTCTGCTCCATCCTCCATGTCATTATGACTTTTGTTCCCATGTTTGTTGCCATATGGCAACTGCAGGGTTGAAACACCATGGATAATCCTCATGTCTATATCCAAGACAGGAAAAAAAGGACACAAATTAATTTTAAAAAAAGAAAGAAAACCCCTCCATTCCCCTGTCTCAGGATAGAAAAAAATGCTTCTAAGAACCCTGGTAGCAGATTCTCTTTCCTTTGGTATCACTGACCTGAATTATGACAAGCCTGTACATTGGCACTGTCTGGGAGAGGTGCTGGAAGGTGAGTGTTTCTAGCTGTGCACACTGCCTACATTTTCAAAGTTGATTTTCATTAGGAAGAAAGAAGAATTGAATCTATATTAGTTAAACAATTAACGTTGCCTCCCATAGTGACCTTTGCAGGATATTTTCCTCCAATAACTCTATAAATGTTAGTGTTTCAGGAATTTGTCTTCTGATCTCTCTTACTGTTAAGCTGCATGCTTCTCCTGGAAGGTCTCATATAACACGATGGCTTTATGCATGACACATCACCTGCTGATGCCCACGTATTTCTGGCTTAGACTTTAGTGTTCTATGTCCATCTTCTATAGGATTTCTCCTTCTGGTTTTCCCACGTGTATTTCAAACAAAAGATATTCTAAATTTAATGCCTTTTCTCTAACTCACTGTCCCTCATGCATCTCCACCTTGACTGTGACAGTAGAAAACCTAAAACCAACCCATCCAGAAACACAGATTTCCCACTTTCTCTTCAACATCGATACCCAATCAACTGCCAAGTCCCATTAATAAAGCCTCAACCTCCTTTGGAGCTATTAACCCCTTTTCACACCCACTGTCCTTCTTGTGACCACTTCCTTAGTTAAAATCTGTAACATTTCTCACTCTGTCTATTGGGGAATTAGTGCTCATCTGGTTCTCCTGCTCCCTATTAATATGGCCATTGGAATAATCTTTCTAAATCGTTTCCTAGCTTAAAGCCCTTCCATTGCTTGTCATAATTAACAGCAGGCAACTCAGACCACCCCTAAATTAATCTTTTTTATTCCACTGTCTTCCTGAAGACTTCTAAATCTTCTTCTGTCTTTTCAGACTCACTTTTTAAAATTATATTTGGTCAACTGGACATATTTACTTGATGTCTACCAGGCATTTCAAACTTCAGAACTGACATCATTACCTTCCAGCACCCTCCAAATCTATTCTTTGTCCTTCATCCGTTCCTTAGGAGAGGCTTTGCCAGCCACTCCACCTCTCACAGAAGTCACCTAGCGTCATCCTGACTCTCTGCTTCACCACCAAGCGCCCTGCTTCTTTTCTCATGAGATGCAACATCCTACTGATTCAATCTTCCTAACTCAAATATATTCACTCCCTTTATTCTGATGACTGCAGCCTTCCTTCAGCCTACTGAAATTTGCCTGAAATTGAATGAAATTGTTTTCATCTTTTCCACCTGTTCATTTTTTAAACAATCATTCTGGAGGTTTTCTTTTTCCACAATGGAACTAAGATCGTATCATTCACTTATTTAAATGATTCAAAGTCTTACCATTGCCCTTCAACTAAAGTCTGAGCTTCTTAACTGTAGTTGACAAAGCTTCCCAGACCCGGCTCACACCTACCTCCACAGACGTTGCTCCAGCCCATCCCCATCTGCAATCCCCTTCCACACCCACCCTTTGTTTTTACAGCACAGAGGATGCTCGGCCATGGCTTCCCTGTTGCTCTGCCATCATGGTTTCCACTGTAAACTGTAATTGGCAGATTGCTTGTCTGAATCACACACTCCTCCATCAAATTATGGGCCTTCCTATTCATATGATGATGGCCAATGTTTCTCCCCTGCCTGGCTCTGTGTTTAACAAATAGTGTCACCATATGCCCTTTCCATAAGTGGATGACTCATCGTGACGTAGCCTGTGCTCATTTCTCCCATCTCATTCCCCGTCTTTGCACATTACTCACTGGCATTTTCTCTTCCCTGAACAGGATATTCAATTCATGCTTTAAGGCCTTTGAACATTGTGTTCTCTCTGCGTGTAAACCTCTGCTTTTACTGAACTGAAAAAAGGAGAATCATCACCTTTTGAAACAGAAGCCTTCTTCATGTCTGAGTGAGAGTATTAAGAGCCCTTGCATGGTTGGGCTATCACACTTTTGCCTTTTCCCTGAGAACCACGTTTCAAATAGAAGCTGCATTTTCAATCTGCATTCTAGAGTAAAAAGGCAATGGGAAGCAAAATAGCCAACTCAGAGCTGAAATACAACGTGAATGAGACATAAATTATTGCTGTGAGCCAGTGAGATTTGAGAATTATTCAATACCATGCCCTAACCCAGAGAAAACTGACAGAAACAGATAATCATATTTGCACATTTGAATTCAACCTCCACCTGGCCACTTAGCATTCTGTCAGTGCATGCTCGCAGGACATTCTTCCCACAGAAAGAAAAGGAGATGAAGAAGAAGATATATCCCTTCCCTCTTCTTAGAGGTGAACTATAAGCTTAAATTTCCTTCCTGTGTGATTCCTATCACCTTCAATCATGTATAAGTCTCTTCAATTAAAAAACAAACAACAAGCTAAAATCCCTCCCTAAATCCTGCTCACCACTCTACCTACCCTGTGCCTATTGTTTACCAACAGTTTATAAGAAATTTTACAAAAATAGTTTCCTTCTCTCCATTTTCATTTCATCAGCTTCTTCAGCTCCTCAACCTTCTTCATTCTGTGTCTCCAACCCGGCAAAGCACTTAAACACCATTTAACGTGACTAGCGATATACATGCCACCAAAGGCAACAGAAACTCTTTCAGTCTTCAGTTTAGCAGTACACCTGTTGATATTTAACTTTCAGGAACATTCCAAATTTTATAAAATACTACCGTCATCCAGCTTTAGTAACTATGATCACATCTTTCCATTAATATTTATTTTTTGCTTCTGTTCAAGATTTATCTCTATCTTTTAAATGTTGCTCCTTCACAAATTAATATTTAACTAACAGAATATGTAACGTTTTCAGTTGGTCGTCTCAAGATACATCTCAAACTTAGCATTCCCCAAACAAATCCTACAATTTTTCTCTGACAAATGGAAATCTGTCACTATGAGTTAGTTTTTAGTTGTAAAACTTCACAAAAAATTGAATCATAGGGTATGTACTCTTTTGTGTCTGGCTTTGAAAAATACAATGTTCTGTGTTTTAGTATAATGTTTTTGAGATTTATTCATGTTGTTTCAAGTTTTCTCTTTTTTATTCTGAGTAGTAATTTATTGTATAGATATACCAACTGAATAAAGTTCTAGAAATTCATCTACAATTTTTTGTGGACTTAAGTTTTTTATTTCTCTTGGAAAAGTACTTAGCAGTGGAATTTCTAGGCCACGTGGTATGTGTAAATTTTACCACATTTGAAAATGCAGAACCTTCTCTAAGTGATTATTATTAGGGTCTGGGATTGTAACCTACTTAGAAGCTAGTAAGTTAGCCTGTTAATGCTTTATGGATGCAGGCTGAAGACATGAGACTCTTGGGTCAGAGAAACAGGATTTTATTATCCACAGTAGAACAAGCAGCATGAAATTCGTGTTTGTGTTGGTTTACTGTATCCCTCAAGTCCTACAGGAATGACACAGAGAGCCCAGACCAGATGGATGCCTGAGCATTTCAGAAAAGGAACGGTAATCTTAGTGAACCCTCGATTCCAGAGTAAGTAGTAAGCAAGCCTGAACTTTGTCTTGGACGAAAACATTTCCTCATCCCTCAAAGTTGCTCATTGCAATCATAACCCTGAGAGACAGCCCAGGTAAAAAATGTTGTGAGACTTTGAACTCTTAGAATACTCAGAAAATACAGAGTAGTAGGAGACTCATGAGGATAATTTCCCAACAGTTGAATAATTTTCACCTCCATTAGCAATGTAGGAAAATTCTTTCATTTCAGTCAGTCTAATAGGTGCATATTAATTTGAATTCTTTGATGAATAATGATGTTGAACAGCTTTTTTATTGTTTATTCATCATTCATATATCTTGTTTTGCAATATGTATGTTCAATAATTATTTTTAATTGTGTTTTGTCTTCTTATTTTTCAATTTTAAGGGTTATGTACATATAGTGGATATATTGCCTTTGTCAGATATATGCACTGCAAATATTTTTCTTTTAGTCCATGGCTTGTCTTCTCATTCTCTTAGTGGTAGCTTTTGAAAAGCATTATTTTATCTTTTGGAATGTTATTATTATTTATTTATTTTTTTTACTTTCATATGCTCAGTGCTTTGATGTACTAAGAAATATTTTTCCAACCCAAGAGTCTGGAAATTCTCTTCCAGGCTTTCTTTTAAAAGTTGTATAATATAATTTTTGTATTTTATTCGTGTTTAATTTTGGATTATTTTGTGTATTATGTGAGGTAGTATTGAGGTTCATTTATCCACTTGTTCTACCCCCATTTATTAAAAAGACTGTCCTTTTTCTGCCTACTCTTTCTTTATTGAATTATGTTTGTCCTTTCCCCCACTGAATTCTAATTTTTGTCAAAAATCAAATAACAATATATATTTCCATTTCCACTCTCTATACTGTTCCATATATGTATATACACATATGTATATATGTCTTTATGCTGATATCATACTGTTTTGAGTCCTGCATGTTTAAATTAAGTACTCTAACCATGTAGTATTTGATGGGTTCCAATCCATTGCATTTATTATTATTACTATTATAATTATAATGATTATTATTAGTGGTTGTTTATAGCAGGAAGAGTAGTCTTAATAGCAGCCACTTTGCTGTAACTAAGGGTGCAATTTTCTATTCACTCACAATTTGATATTTTTCCCCTAGTAAATTGAAGATTGCCACAAGTCCTTTGCTATTCCTTTCATTGAAATATGGAGGCTAATTCACTTCACCTTGAATGTGGGCTCATTTTAATGACTCCTTGTTCAACAGAAACTGGAAGACAAAATGATGTTCTGAGATTTGCAAGAGTAGGTCATAAGAATTTTTGCAGCTTCTTTGCAGCTCATTTGGAATAGTTTCTCAGTGAGATCCAGATGCCATGTAAGTCTAACAACCTCAACACTGCCATACTGAAGAGGACACAAGGATGTGCCATGCCGGACAGTGTCAGCCTGGCCTGGATTCCAGCTACCCCACCAAGATGCTAGATGTGTGAGAATAGCCATCTTGGACCTTCCAGGCCAGTCCACCTGCCAGGTAAGTATTAGTGTGACTTCTAGAAATGCCATGCTGAACAGAAGACCCACATCTCTGCTAACAAGTAGAACACAAGAATTGCTGTTAGCAGCTGTCAGGGAGAAGTGGTTCTCATGTGTCAGATTCTGGTGGAAGTTTTCAGTGTCTCTTTTCCTTAGGAGATTAATAAAGTTCTCTACTATTCCCAGCAGGGGTTCCCAGCATACTCCAGAGAATACTGACTTTGAGATCATGCCGAGCAGGGTTCAAATTCACAAATTTCCATTTATAATCTATAAAACTGAATCCTGTTGTCAGAGTTTCTGTCATTCAGTCTTGTCATCTTTATACACAGGGAAAAAACCCATCAAGGGTCATCCTATCTTTGCTGCCTAAAAACTACATTAGTGCTACCTGGCTTCCCTGTGCTATGCATTATCGATAATATGGGGACAGTATCACCTGCCTCTGGATGGATTGTGAAGATCCAGTGTGATCATCCATGTAAAAAATTTAATGTTAGGCACTGAGAATTTGCATAATAAATGTTAGGTATTATTACCATGAGGATTTGATCAGAAAGGTAAAATCATGTATCATATAAAAGGGTCAAATAAATGCCAATTTTCTTGTTTCTTTCCTCGCCTTCGAGGGCACTTTGAATATATGGAAAATTAGTTTCTGCACAGCCTCAAGGAGCTCATGGTTCACTAGTTACTTTTATAAAATTAGTCTAATCAAGGCTCAGGTTGTAGTTGTTTTACAAAATTTAAAAATTATTTAGATAATAATTAGTTATTTACTGAACAATTTTACTTTAAGGAATTTAAATTCTGTCATAAAAGACCCATAAGCCTCTCAACTGAAAAGAATTTAGCATTGCCTTGTTTTCTTCAAATCTGAGAAAGGCAATAATCTGAGTATGGGCTAAATCATGGAGAGTGTAGTACAATATTTTAAAGAGCTATGCAATCCATTGATCCATGGAGGCACACTAAAGGCACAATTTTATTAAAGATACTAGGGGAAATATAAGGTGAGTGTGTGGGAGGGGAGCAAACCCAAAAGTCAAATATAAGTTTTGCTACAAAGAATTTTGTCTAATCAATCTCTGGAAATGCACATTTATTTGACTCTATTTTCAAATCGTCATTTTTTTCCCCTAAGAGTAATATGGAGTGTGGAAATGCTTTCCTATGCAAAAATATTTTTGATTCATTTTGCTGAGTTTTAGGAAATGAAGCTTAGTAGCTACCTTGCATAAAAACACCACGCTATAGCATGCACAAATTTAGCACAGAGTCTGCCATGTAGAGCAATTTTGATACTGCTACCTACAATTCACATTTACTGCATCCATCCAAATACACTCATATCATCAATGCACAGCACTTAGAGCAGGCTGGGAGTTCACAAAAGTGCAAGAAACATCACATAGTCTGCATATCAGTCAACCTGCTTCCTGATGTGCTTTAAGAAGGGATCTCTTTTTCAGACTCACCCAGAATGCCAGGGGCCAGGGCCGAGGAAGATGGCCCTGCGTTTTCTCTTGTACCCCTAGGGCAATTCTTGCTACCCTTCTCATGCAAACAGCCTGCAGCTCTCTCAAAGAAAGTAAAGGCAAAGCCAATCAAAATGTTAACAAATCTCAACCTTTTTTAAAAATCAGTCTGATTTTATGTAAGAACTGAAGCCCCAACTGCTTCAGGAGGCCATCTAGTTTATTTCTTCTCCCTTTAAAACCCTCCCTTTTTGAGTAGGAGGGCTGCAGCTCATGCTTCAGGTTAATGGGTCTCTTGGATACTGGGTTCTCTGTCTTCATGTCAGTTAGTGATACCTAGAGTTGGTGGGATTCAGATCAGTATCTCAGTCAAGTGTTTGAGTTTGGGGGTTCTCTTTCAAAATATACTCCACTCCCTAGAGCCTCAGCCTGTTGCCTGTTCACTTTTTTTTTTTTCCCCAGATGAGATTATGGGAAGAACCAGACTCTCTCTAATGTATTGACAATGTGTTAATATCGAGAAAGACAAGACACACTCCCTGGGCTTGAGAACTCATGAACTAGTAAAGAAAGATAGAAATTTAGGGAGAAAAATAAAAGTTTTAGCTGCTATGAGAGTGATATAGAAAGGTATAGTGATGGGACAAAGGAAAAAATGGAAAATCATCAGAAATGGATATAAAGATGGGTTCATAGTGGAGGTGAACTGAATCTGAGAAATTATTAATAGAAAATGCCCAGAAAGATGGTGAAGAGAAGGGCATTGAGAGCTAGAAGGAATAAGCCCTGTTAATGAAGGCAAAGAATTATGAAATAGGCTTTGGATTTCTAGAAACTAGAAAACTGGGAGAATGGAGTAGGGCATGGGATATTGGTAAATGACCATTTAATTTTTTGTCCAAACTGGGACAAGTCAGAATATTAAAAGGTATGCTGTAAATTCTTATCTCAGAATAACACATGTAAAACAGAACTGGCCCAGGCAAACGGGCATGTATTGTCTCCCTAGGCAAAAAGTTAGTTGCAAACATAGAAGATTAATAAAGCAGGAATTAAATCTCAGTGGCTGCTCTTACATGTCATATTAAGTGGTTTGAACCTTACAAGTGCTGTGGGCAAAATTTTGTGCCCTATGACCTTCACCTGGTGTTGTCACACTGTGATTATGTTATGTACATGGCAAAAGGGACTTGTAGATGTAATCGATGCTACTATTCATCTGACTTAAAGATATCCATAAAGTGGATAATGCACTTGGGCCCAATGTGAGTTTATAGAAGCAGAAGAGAAGGCAGAAAGATGAGGGCCAGGTGTAGGATGGGGATGTCTGAAGGGTGAGCAGGACTTGTCATGCTGTTGATATTTTTCAAGGTGAAGGGGAACACAAGTCGGGGAGTGCAAGTGGCTTCTAAAAGCTGATATGACCCCATCTAACAGCTGTTGACCCGGAGGAGAGCATTTGACACAGTAAATATAGATGATGATGATGGACTTAGAAGGAGAGGGGAGAAAGTAACTTCTTAAGAAGGATGAGATATGAATATGTTTATGTGCTGAGGAGAAGCCATGTGGGAAGGAATCATTACAGATAAAGCAGTAAAAAGGAGCAAAGTTTTGAGGTAGAGGTGAGAGAGGGGCATGAGCTCAAGAATGGGTGGAAAGATTCCCTCAGGCAGAGTTGTCACATACCTTTTTCTATTTCTCATTGAACTCCCAGATGCCAAATAGACCCCTTTCCTCAGACGCCCATTCAGTTAGTTATGTGTGGCCATGTGACTGAGTTCCAGCTATGAAGATGGCATGCGGCATTTTAGGGTGAAAGTTTTTAGGTAGTGGCTATGCCCCATGCTCTGTTTTCTGCCAGCTGGATGAAGCCGCTGAAGCCATAGGAGAAGACGAGTCATACAACAGAAGGAGGCAGAGTCCCTCAACGCAGAGCAGCCAGAAACACGTTGCTGGGATGATATTTGAACAAAAACACCCTCCTATAGGGTTGAACCCTTTCTCAATATTTTAGACTGTTTATTTTTGCAACCTTGGCCATCACAACCATAATGCATGTGAAAAGGAGGTGGGTCTAGGAAAAAGTAGGTGAGGGAAACTACAAATATTTGTAGGTTTGTTAGTGGGGACCAGGAAGGTGAGATGGATTTCTGTTTTCTCAGTGAGGCAGGTGAAAATGGTATCTGCTGAATTCCTGGGGGTGTCGGAGTAGGGGTGCAGATTGGGGCACCCTGAAAGCAGAGATTTATGAGGAATGGTGACTGCGAAGGGTCGGGGAGGAAGACTACTAGGGACAGAACTGCAGTATGGAGCTATGCTGAGTGTTCAGTGGCCCTTGGGCACTGGACATATGCAGTGACTCCACGTCTCAATATCATTCATATGGTGAAGGCATGCTTTGAATGTGGGAGGCTAGAACAAATGCATTTTTGTAAAGATTTTTGATTAAGGCATCTGTAAATAGTTCCAGCAACCAAGGCTGTTTTTTAGTTTCTACTGACTGCAAAGATATCCCAAGGGTTTTTAGCCCTTGGAAGTTCAATTCATCCTGAGTTACTTTCTTAATAGTTACCATGAATATATGTAGGTCCATCCATAATGTCACCGCCATACTTGACATCTCGGAGGTGAGCTTTGTTAGGTAGGCATCAGCTCATAATAAATTACCTGGTCCAGATAAGAATCTTTTGTGTCTCCAATAACATTCATCAACCACAAGTTAAGATTAATTGCACAGATTACTCAGTCTGTAAACATTTATCTGCCATCAATGGTATGAGTGACCATGTTAAAGGAACTTCCTAAGTTTAAGAGCAAAGTACTACCTTCTTTGAGTATAGATAGGTCACATTTTGCAAAGCTATAAGTACTGGAACCCATAAAGAATGGATTCTATATAGTAGGGTCCATACAGAATTTGTTCAAAATGCTCAGATTGAACACAATTAGTATATTCTAATTTATAATGTACCACATAAACTCATAAAACACACAAGCAGCTCACCATTTAAAAAACTGTTAAATTGATAAAATGGAAATCCGGTACTTATTTTGTTAAGAATTATGCGGTGTGCTTCATTATTATACACTAGATTAGTACTGTTTCTGCTAAAATCTGCGGATGTCAGTTATCCAGGATTCTTACAGAGCATTTTCTAAGCAGTACATAAATGCATGAATTATTTCCAAATATGTGTTAAATTGCAAGTCCACAATTTAGTTAGGTAGATTAGGGAATAGAAACAAGTGATGTATTTTTATAACAAACTTAAGCAAGTGAAGGACATTGATCAGACAAAGGCTAAATTTTGTGAAATGCACATTTGCAAGATTTCATTACATTTATCTAAATTTTAATTCTCTCAACACAATTCTCCTTCCCTAACAATAGAGGAGACTAGGTACTCTAACTCATCTTTCCACTAATTAAAAGAAAAGCCTGGGAAATATGTTTCATAAGTGAGTCAATGCACCATAAAAAAAATTAAGAATTCTCAGTTGCAAACTAAGTACAGAAAGAAACCTAGATAGGGAAGTAAATTTCTGAAACAGGTTTCACCTTGAGGATATTAACCAAAAATGTTGAGTTTCAAATTGGTTTGCACAGCCTCTCAGTGTGCAGGAAATAGAACATCCAGGGCCCTGAAAGGGTGGGAATCTATCAGAAGTACTCCCAAGAAGCTGCAACCACTGAGTGTAATTGTGAACTGAAACTAGAGTCGACCCATTTCTCCAAGTGATACAAGGTAAATTGTTGATAAACTCGACAAGGAATGGAAGGTAAACACATAAACATAAGCACACATTCACAGATACAGCACAGATACGCATACACACACAAATACCTCCCATCAATCCTTTGAGAAGAAAGAAAGGGGGAAAAAAAAAGCTTGACTTTATATTCAAACTCCTTACATAATTTAACAACAAACTTAGAGTTTATTTTAAAGTTAAGTATGGCAAAAGCAATCCAGATCCTCTTAGGAGGATTTCACTCTCGTTGTTGAACGCAAAGAATTCCTCCAGAGAATATTCCTAGGAAAATGAGCACTCATGGTCAATTTTCACTAAAGAACCGATAGAGTGAGAGAACCATGAAGGGACTCTACAGATACAAGAGAGACCAGAAATAAAGCCATTTAATAAAAATCAGACACCAACGTAATCACACACAGAATATAAGTATATGCTTAATATGCTCAAATAAATGAAAGATTAGTTTTAAGATAAGATCATGAAAATAGTATATGATAAGAAAATATTTCTTTTTCAAAAAGAAAACATAAAGAATAAACAAGCTGATTTTTAAAAGAATCCTGTAGAACTTCTAGATGTGAGAGAATAAATGGCATCAAGTGTGGCAGCAGGTGGGACACAGCTGAGAGCCTTAGTCACCTGATGGAGCTGAGGAAATTATCCGGAAGGCAGCACAGGTGCACAAGGGAATGGGAAGCCCGAAGGAGAACCCAGCACGGAGGAGGGAGTGCGAGGGATTGACATGGCCCTTGCTGGAGGTCCACAACCAGAGATGAGAGAAAATCGTAGAGATTGTAGCTGAGAACCATTGAGAATTGATGAATGATAATGAATATATTCAAGAAAACATATAAATCCTAAGCAGGATCATTAAAAAGAAAAAAAATTCACACCTTGGCACATTATAGTAACATTGCAGAACACCAAAGAAAAAAGAGAATATCATAAAAAATAGCAAAAAAGACAGACAATTGCTAACTCTCCAAGAGCTAAAGGGACAACAGCATAAAATAGAATGATGTCTGTATTGTTCTGAAAGAAAATGACCAGCAACCTACAATGCTGTTGCCTGTAAAACTTGCTAGACAAGACAATAGAAAACTGAGAGATTATGTCACAAGTCAACTGTGACGCAATTAAGTTAAACTCCAAATAAGCATAAAGTGAACCCAGAAAGGACTCAAATGGAAGTCGAAAGAAGTAGGAGCAAAAATTTGTTAACATGGGCAAATGAAAATTAAAAGAAAACAAAAACAATCATTTCTCTTGGGGGTAAAATACAATGAAACAAAATAGATTAAATTGTGCTACATCCATAACATGTAAAGCGGGGAAAATGTGCAAATAAATTATGTAGTTTCCTGTATTGTCTAGCAAGTTACTAGTCCTTTTTAGGTAACTTAAGTGTGATGAAAACATTTCCTAAGTAACTGAATAGTTTCTAAGAAACTGACTATAATGAAAATATAGTGTATAACTCCCCAAAGAGGAATAAAACCTGAATGAGAAAAAATTAGTAATCAAAAACTATAAGAAAATATGGATTCTAGTTATCAGTCTTTTATCAGATGTGTAGCATGTGAATATTTTTTCCCATTCTGTAGGTTGTCTGTTTGCTCTCGTGATAGTTTCCTTGGCTGTGCAAAAGCTTCTCAATTTGATCAGGTCCCATTTATTTATTTTTATTGTGGCTATGGTTGCCTTTAGGGACTTTTTCATAAATTATTTGCCTAGGCCAATGTCTGTAAGAGTTTTTCCAACATTTTCTTCTAGAATTATCATAATTTCATGCCTTAGGTTTAAGTCTGTTATTCACTGTGAGTTGATTTTTGTGAGGGGCAAGAGGTGTGGATCCTGTTTCATTTTTATACATTTGGCTATCCAATTTCCCAGCACCACTATTGAATAGAGATTCTTTTCCCCAGTGTATGTTTTTGTCTGCTTTGTCAAAGATCAGATGGCTATATGAGGATTGGTTTATATCTGGGTTCTCAGTTCTGTTCCATTGTTCTATGTCTCTGTTCTTGTGCCAGTATAAGAAAAGTTACTGTTTTAGTTACTACAGCCTTGCAGTACAGCTTGAAGTCTGTTAAATTGATGCCTCCCAATTCGTTCTTTTTGCTTAAGGTTGCTTTGGCTATATGGAGTTTTCTCTGGTTCCATACAAAGCATAGAATTATTTTTTCTAGATTTGAGAAAAATGATGTTGGTATTTTAATAGGATTGCATTGAATCTGTAGATCACTTTGGGTAGTATAGACATTTTAACAATGTTAATTCTGAAATTAGCAAGAAAAAAATCAAAAAGTAGGCAAAGGCTATGAACAAAAACTTTTCAAAAGAAGATAGATTAATGGCCAATAAACATATGAAAAAAATGCTCAATATCTCTAATCATCAGGCAAATGAAAACCAAAACCACAATGAGATATCACTTAAGTCCAGTGAGAATGGGCTATATCAAAATGTCCCAAAACAATAAATGTTGGCGTGGATGTGGAGAGATGGGAACACTCATACACACTGTTGGTAGTACTGCAAACTAGTATAACTTCTGTGGAAAGTAATATGTAGATACTTCAAAGAGCTAAAAGTAGAACTACCATTTGATCCAGAAATCCCATTACAGGTCATCTACCCAAAGGAAAACACGACACTATATAAAAAAGACATCTGCACTAGAATGTTTATAGCAGCACAATTCACAGTTGCAAAGATGTGGAAACAACCCAAATGCCCATCAATACATGAGTGGATCAATAAAATGTGGTATATATATATATATATATATATACCATGGAGTTCTACTCAGCCACAAAAAACAATGGTGATCTAGCACCTCTTGTATTATCCTTGATAGAGCTGGAGCCCATTCTACTAAGTGAAGTATCACAAGAATGGAAAAATAAGCACCACATGTGCTCACCATCAAATTGGTATTAACTGATCAACAGTTAATGTGTGCATGTAGTAGTAACATTCATTGGGTGTTGGGCAGGTGGGAGGGGGGAGAAGAAGATGGGTATATTCACACCTAATGGGTGTGGTATCCACCATCTGGGGGATAGACATGCTTAATGTTCTGACTCAGGTGGGACAAAGGAAAAATATGTAACCGAAACATTTGTACTCCTATAATATGCTGAAATAAAAAAAAATAAAATAAAAAAAAACTATAAGAAAATATTGCATATGAAAGGTCAAAGAAATAGAAAGAAAAACAAAGATTCTAGAAATCAGTTCTACCATATGAATAATTAGAATACATATAAATTAACTAAACACTCCAGTTAAAAAGTCAAATCTATGCAAAATTTGGAGCCTTAGCAGAATACAGGCGGCACACTCAACTTGACCAGTCTGATGACATTAAAATAAAGAGATTGTTTTAAAAGGTAAAGATATACCTTGTAACAATAAGAAAAAACCTCAGGGAAGGGTATGTGAAATAACCACAGTCACAAACACTGCTAATGACAGTGAAAATTGGCATGACTTTTCTAAAACACACACACCAAGAATATTAAAAATGTAATACCCTTAGATCCTAAAAAAAAAAAAGAGAGAAACTAAGAAAATATGTATATGTAGCATAATTGACAATTAGCATAAACTTAGCAAGGACCTACATTTCCAGCAATAGGAAAATAGTATTAAAAAAAAAAAGAAAAATCATTAAAGACATGGAGCACTACTCATTTCATAATGTGAAAAATCAAAGAACAAAATTGTTTATATGTGATCACAAATTTGGATGATATGTCTCTTTCTAGCTATCAATTTACCTATGTTTAATCTCAAGCTGTTTGATATTAATGAAAAAAAAACTATTAATAAAAGTATGGGCAGATTGGAGGATAAACACAGAGAGCGATAGGATATCCTGGGGCATGACTCTTGACTTTTTCTTGGTCTGAAGGGTTGAGCAGAGATGTACTTATCTGACACTGAGTGGGGAGTTGGTGGTGGAGGGAACTAGAAGAATAATCACCTCCACCTTCCTCTCACCTGCTCTTATAAGGCCATACATACGCTCTGTTCTTATACAGCCATGCAATCACAGCCATGCAAACACAGCCATGCAATCACAGCCATGCAAACACAGCCATGCAATCCCAGCCATACAATCATGCCATAAAACCAACTTCATGGGGCCATACCAGGGAGAAGCAGGACTCTGGAGGGCCAAACAGGAGATGAGAAGCACACTCCATCAGATCGATTTAATAATCTCTAAGCTATTTGTGTGAAAGAGAGATGAAATATTAATATAAAGATACTAAGAGCTAAAATTAAAAACAATGGAAAAAGATAAATTACATGAACTCTAATGAAATGAAAACTATTGTATTTAATATATTTCTTTAACTATGTTATATTTGAATAAGACAAAATAGAACTTAAGGCACAAATTACCAGCAATAAAGACATATAGTACGTAACAGGTTTATTAAAGAAAGAAGATAAACCAAGATAGGATAAATTTTAAGCCCATATCCACCTGATTATACAGCTTCAAAATGTATACAGCAAAAGTTGATAAAATTCACGACTATATTGAGAAGCTTTAACACATTTCTTTTGGTAATTTAAACATCAAGAAAATACTTATTAAGGTTACAGCAATAATCATTAGCAGGATTATATACACATAATACAGTTCAACATGTTTTACATGTTATTTGACATGTGGTTATATGTATATATATAAATGTACTCAATTACAAGATACAGATTCTTTTTTCAAAATTCATAGGACACCTATCAAACTGACAGATATGGAGGATATTTGCACAGAAGAAACTTAAAAGATTATGTTTTGCAGAGAACTGTCTCTGATTGCAAGAACATTAAATAACAAAAAGAGACCTAGTTTATAAATGAAAGAATGTGACCTACGCAACTCTCTTGTCAAAGAAAAATCAAAATAGATATTAAAAAATATTTTCTTAAAAATAGATAACAAAAATAACACATATCAAATCTAGTAACTTATAGTTAGGCAAAAATGTGCTGGATTTAATGCTGATATTAGAAAAGAAGATAAACCAAAATGAATAAACTTTGTATACATTGAAAACGTTAGAGCAAAACAATGAAGCAAACTCAAAAAACAGAAGCAAAAGAAAACTAAAAAGCTAAGACCAAAACTTAATGAATCGTGGACGAATATAAAACAGAGAGGATTAAATCTTAGTTATCTGGAAATACTGAGAAAATGTAAAAGACTTTGGTAAGATGGAAATGGATCAGGAGGGAGGGAGGGAGAGAGAGAAAGAGACAGACACAGAGAGAGATGAAGAATATACCATAATTTGACAGAAATTCCAGTCAGGCACCGTTAACAATCCCCCATCTTGTCTGTCCTGGGTTACTGCAAAAGTTGGACCAGCATCCCTGCTTCAGTTGCAGTCTCTTCTAGAAACAGTCACAATAGTGGCCATACGATATGTGAGTATGCTATTCACTCAGCTGAAAACCCTCCTTGGCTTCTCCTCTCACTGGGAATGAAAGCCAAAGGAAAAAAGACATTCTATAAAAAAGACATCTGCACTAGAATGTTTATAGCAGCACAATTCACAGTTGCAAAGATGTGGAAACAACCCAAGTGCCCATCAATACATGAGTGTATTAATAAAACGTGGTATATGTAACAATAGTGATTTAGCACCTCTTGTCTTATCCTGGATGGTGCTGGAGCCCATTCTACTAAGTGAAGTATCCCAAGAATGGAAAAACAAGCACCACATGTACTCACTATCAAATTGGTACTAATTGATCAAGACTTACGTGCACATATGGAAGTAACTTTCACCGGGTGTCCCACAGGTGAAAGCGAGGAGGAGGAGGGGATGGGTGTATATACACCTAATGGGTGTGGTACTCACTCTCTGGGGGATGGACATGCTTGTAGCTGTGACTTGGGTGGGGCAAAGGCAATATATGTAACCTAAACATTTGTACCTCCATAACATTCTGAAATAAAAATATATATATAAAATAAATTAAAAAAATCAAATTTACCTTGAAGTAAATTTACAAGTGTGATCAGGGATATAGACAACACTGGTTATAGAGCTGTGAAAATAAATCTTGGTGATTGTCTAGGCATCTAATATCTTTTTCACCAATACTGTGTTTCCAAAAATTTAAATTTATATGAATAATAGATTATCATGATACAAAAAAAGAAAGTCAATGGTCTCACCTCGTTCTGTCAGGCCCTGGACTTAAGAGAGAACAGCTTGTTTTGACCTAAACTCTGAATAGAGTTTATGTATGTGAGTTGGAGGAATGTTGAGTGGGACAGGCATCAGAAATGAGGCTGAAAATGAAAACTGGGGGTGCTTTGTAAAATAAGGGGTGCCTTGAAAACCATGTTGAACTTTATTTTGCCAGCAATAGAAAGACTAAGATATTTTAATTAAAGCAGTGGCATGATTCAATTTATTTAATAAAGTCCTTTCAGGTCACAGCATGATAGAGAATGGATTTGGGAGAGTGGGTGGAGATGGCGAGGGAACAATTTTAGGACTCTGATGTTAACGTAGGGCTGAATGCAGGTTTGAGCTGCAGTGGTGGAGAAACGTGCAGAGAGTGAAGAGAGTGTTGGGAGGTAGATGGAGAAGGCAAGTGGAACCGATTAGTTTGAGGATAAGAAAGAAAGTGAGGCATTGTCAATGAGCCCATGTTTGAGAAGGTTTAAGCCATGAAGTACAGGCTGATGCCCTTCATTGAGATGAGTGCCTTTGAAAGACACGTGAGTGTATTTGGGTGCAGTGATTCCCATTCTATGTGTTCTTCTAAAGATAAAAATGTAAGGAAACACATTCTTGATGGCCAAACTAGGAGATACACATTTGGGGGACTTCTATATGTACTTAAATGATACTGCCATTCTTTCTTTTTCCTGAAAAAATGCAAAACAAAAATTATTTCATGAGATCTCAATTTTTGTCCCCGTTTTTATCAGCTAAATGCAATTAACTTTTACATCGTTCTTCTCTTTTGGCTTTACCATGTCTTCCAAATTTATTTCACATCATTAACTTACTTTGCCTCAGGGTGATTGTTTTCTCTTGACTACAGGATGTAGATTTCGATTCTGTCATTGCATTCCTCCACTTCCTCATCTCCATTTCCATCTCCCCTAAGCTGTTTTTCTATATCTCAACTTGTTTTCCTGACTCAGAAAAATCATGTCTTCCTACATTCTTTTTAGGATGTCAAACTTCATTCTAGAGATTTCTGCTGGCTCCGCCCTGTAAACTATAGTGTGTTTTTTTAGCTGAATTTTCAAGATAATATTCCACGTCTATATTTTCACAGGCTTTCCTTCCCTGAGTGTTATTGACAGGAGTCAGGGAGTGGGACAGCTCTTGATCCTACATTTTCTCCACACGGTACTGCTTGCATCGGTTTAAGACAAAGTTATTTCCAGGCTCTCAACTATAGCTCTGCAAATTTGAGGAAGCATATATTTATGCCCATACTTCTTAGGTCCCAAACACTTTGAACCAATGGAATATAGAAACACCTCTAATTCCCAGTGAGCAGAGCTCTCAAGCTTTCTTTGCCTGAGGACTTTATTGATGGGATTTGTACCTTAAGCATGCAGTTTGCCACTGTCAGTCAGTTCCACAGATTTTTGTCAGTGTTTTTTGGTAGATGCAAGCACTTCGTGGTTGTAAAAAGAAAGGCACCAAAATAGGAGTGGAGAAGTACTGGTAAGTTCCAAAAAATTACTTGGGTTTATGTCTGACTATTTACTGTTTTGGATGGTGCAATCCTTAATTTATGGATGAGAGCAAAAGAGGAGAGCTGAGTAGGAGGCCTTTCTACACACCTTCAGACAGATAGGCATGATGGCTTTCTAATATTAATATTTCAGTGGGATACCAAATGAGACGGGAGGTCACATACTGTTTAATTCAGTGGATGGATTTCTTTAATGAAGAATAGTATCTCCATACCACATTTTTACTGGAGTGATAACATGGATGACCATATGTGGCCTCCTGGAATTTGATCCTGAGCAAGATCTTTTTCCCCTTATATCTCCATCCCAAGTGCATGATTTGCTAGGGCTGCTGTAACAAAGTGGCACACATTGAGTGGCTTGACACAACAGAAATTTGTTCTCCAACAGTTCTGGAGGCTAAAGATCTGAAATCAAGGTGTCGGTAAGGTTGGTTCCTTCTGGAGACCCTGTTTCACGCTGCTGCCATAGCTTCTGGAGGCTGCTGGGAACCCTTGACTTGTAGCCATATCGTTTCAATCTCTGCTTCCTTCTTCACGTGGTGTTCTCCTCTGCATCTCTGAGTCTGGAGTCTGTTTTCTCTTTTAATGAGGACACCAGTCATATGGACCCACTCTAATGCAGTGTGACCTCGTCTCAACTGGATCACATCTGGAAAGTCTCTGTTTCCAAATAAGGTCACATTCATGGGATTAGAACTTAAACATGTTTTACTGGGGGGGGGGAGGTGTTAGGAAAGTGGGACACAATTCAACCCATAAGACCAAGTAAATATATATACTATAGTGAGATCAACTTATGCATGGGAATTTGTAAATTGGGGTTTTCTTTTTTTTTTTTTTTCTACTGTGTTTTTTCCCCTCATTTTACCAGAAAATTTGATAACTTTAGAAAATGAACATGAAAATAAGGCTAAGAAATTTGAAATTTTAAAGTGAATCCCACAGACTCACCTCTATATTTTAGAGACAGATTAAGTGTCTAGCATAGAATTCTTTTGGAGCAACTTTAGGGGGAGGCCCCAGTACATTTGGTGCCAGCCACTCCATGTTCCAGAAGAAAGCACAGACTTGAGGTTCAGGACTTGCAAAGAGATGTCCAAAATGGCTTTCCTGGCCTTAAGCTCAATATCCACCCAGAGGGTATGAAGGAAAAGTTGCAGTCTCTCCTTGGAGAGGTTGTAGATATGCAGAGTAAATATCCTCCCTCTCTACCCCATCAGCCAACTCGATGTGCATCCTGGACCTAAAGTAAGACAGAAGTGTCTGATTCATTCCAGAAATCATTGAAAGGAGACAGGCTGGTAAAGAGGCTCAGAGCAAATTGAAGAGGGATATCACCTGTAAATATTATAATTTCATTCCCACTGACAGGGGAATGTGGACAAATTGCATCTTTCATATGAATCCCTGTTGCACTTTGTTAGAGGGAGCTCAGCCTGGGATGGTCTAAGATCTTGTTGGGGAAGGAATCTCTGCAGAAAGAGGGTGGGGAGGGCATCATAACATGTCCAAGGTTTTAGAGATGAACTCAGGAGAACAGCTGACGTTAATGAATTCATTCTAACCAGGAAAGCTGCTCATGGGGGTAACCAGTTACGGGGAGGGTTCTCAAAGAACCTCAGAGGGACCTGAAGAATTCATCACTAAACCTCCCATTAGTTTGAAAGGACTCAAACACCAGTTTACAAGAAGGCAAGTCAATAACCTTATTAGTGCCCAGATCTTCTCCCTATTCTGCCTCTTTCTTCAGTCCTACACGAGCCAGAGTCTTTATGGGGTGTGAGATAAAGAGGTGGAAACCTTAGGTCTGAAAATAGGAAGAAATTTCAGCTCAGGCTGCTTGCTCACTGGAGTGAGTCCAAACTTGTGAAGAGAACTTGAAACAAAGATTGGTATTTTGATTCTTCTAGAGTGCAGAACATTGTAATTAATAAATGAGATAATTCTTGGGAATAAAGGTGACTAGAGGACTTTTTGTTACCTGGGAATGAGCACATACATTGTGAGAATTATGAGATCTACTCTATGTTTCATTCAGTAACAGGGGTTTGCCCCTCAAAGAAAGGTGATTTTATGTAGGCAACAGGGGAGAGGTAAGGAAGTTGATTTCTGATTGTACCATCGTGCAGTTTCCAGGGTACATGAATATTAAGAAAACAGGTAGTTTAGTTTAATAGTTAAATGAGTTTATAAATCATCCAATATTAAAGGAGTTTATTAAATGATGGTTTGGAAAATATGGTTTTAAATATCAATTTATTATATTGAATGCGTTCTAGCTTTACTATAAAAAGAATGCTTTGCAAATAATGAAAACTAAATAAAATAATTCAGTTCCACCACTTTAAGTGACTAAACACTCTATAGCTTGGGGGGGTAGGGAGGGCAGGAAATGGAGAAATTAAAGCCAAGGGTGTCTCACTGAGGTATATCAAATCCTATTAGACCAGGTAATTTCGTTGGCTGGGAACAGGACAGGGCCCCTATTGTCTTGTCTGCCTTGACTGAAATCTTTTATTTACCCTCCATGTTTGTTTCATTTGCAGGTAATTCTATTCCTGTTGCTACATTTGCCATGCTGGGTCGGATTTGTCCTTGATTTTACTCTTAAGTTACTACGATATTCATAGTACATATAAAAAAATTTTATTAATATGTTTTAGCTGTTTCTATGCTGAATAGCTCTGGTTATTGTTGATAGTATCTCACCAAGATTTCAAAATGTATTTCTCCGCTATAGAGAAGTGTGTTCCTTTGAAATTTGATTGCCTGCAAAGCTTGACATTAGGTTTATTCTCCTTGAGAAATAAACCATTTAATCTGGAATGTATTCACATCCAGCTGAAACTTGAGGGAAATAAGTCATCTTTTGCTTAAGTTTAAATAGCACATATTTCTATTAAAACACTGGAAGTTAGATCTAAAGTTCAATTATGTAACATTTATTATCAATGATACCTGGCACATATAGTACATTTATAGTTCACAAGAGAATTTCACTGAAGTCATCTTATATATTTCCCATAATAATCCTGGGAGATAGGGTTGACAGCATTCCAGCCCCAGAGTTAGAAAGTGTTAGGGGATTTTCCCCAAATCACTCAGTCTGTGGCAATGCTAGCTCTAAAATATTAATCTTAAGAATATTTAAAAGGGGAATGAGGTGAGGAGAAGTCCTTTGATGTCCTCATGAGAAATACAGGTCACTCCAGACCATATTTCTACCAGATGGCCAGAGCCCTGTGTCCCTCCTTTTAGCTCTAGGAGGTTGATCACTAAAGAAGAAACAGGATCCAACATCTAGTTCAGGGTTTTTCCTACTATGTCATTTATTTTGGTTTGCTTCTTTCTTTGCTTTCTGCTTTTGCTTTTTAAAAAATTTCCTTGATCAATATATAACCATTTGAATTTTTGTTGTTGCATATTTAAGAGCTCTCAGAAAATGAATAATAACATTATTGGTGTAAAAATCTTGGTAACAGAATCCAATAGCTTAATAACTGGAAAAAGAAGTGAAACAAAAGGTCATGCATGTCTGCAAGTTGAAGAGCAGTAGAACGACTACATATGGATATATTCCAAATTGATCAGACATGTAAAAAGATTTTTAGAGTCTTTGAAAAAATTTAAAGGAAAAGTATTGCCTTCTAAGTAAGAAATCTAAAATTCAATTATAAACTTACCAGGCAATAGGCAAGCAATAATGTGCAAGCATAAAAACATACAGTCATGATTATTCCATGTTGTTCACATAAATCTATCAAGTCAAATGTTTGGTCAAAAGCTCTGTTTCATTCAGTCATCAAAATGCTACAACCATTTGGATGTGTTCAAAGAGGCATCGACCTCATAATGAAAAATCTAAGACTGATAATTGTAGATAAAGGGATAGTTCAAAGGCTATATTAATTAGACAACTAATTGGACATTGGAAGAATTTATTCTCAAAACTTGTACTAATTTTGAGTTCCTTTTGTGTTTGTGGAAGCTTTGTGAAGCAACACATTATTATGTGATTAGCTTCAAAGAGTTTTAGGAGTTTCAGGTATACATTATGGGATTGGACAATATATACTTTAAATTTGATGCCAGCCATAAAATTCTATGAGATTTTGTGAGCAACTTTACCTTAAAAAGAATCGCTGCATAAATCCTTATTTTTTGCTTTCTCAGATATATTTATATCATAACTATGAAAATAAAAGATATAAAAATATACTGTTCATTCATTTTCCCTTAATTTCTCTCAAGTTACCTTAATTTCAAGGGAATTTCAAGCACCTTAATCTTGAATTTAAGCCTAAGTTTGCTTTAAATATTATTTATATCATTTTATTTTCTATGGAAAAAATAATTTAATTGTTCTATTAATATGACAATATAAAAAATCTAAAAGCTTGTGGATGACTGGAAAAAAGTTCCTTTGATTTTACATAGAAAGATAATAAATATTAAAAGTTTGATAATTCCAAAATCTCAAATAATAATTTGCTACAGTACTGGGGAAATGGGCAAATGAAGAAAACACAGCTTTCAATGCTTTTACTAAAACAATTCTAGGAAATTGTCTTCATGCTACAATTATTCTTCCTTCATGAGAAGTTCTTTCAGAGATGTGATGGCCATAGCCGTTTCATTTTCTAACTTGCTAAGCTGTCTGAGGGTGAATTGAGAGTTTCAATTCCAGGTTATGGTTATAATTACTAACTGCAAAAACCCCTTTGCCTTTCATTAAGTAGTTATAATATTTAATTGGGACTACAGGGTGTCTACACACAGCACAGTCCCATGCATAATTATCTGTACACACAAAGGAACACTGAAGGTACTTTTAACAATGAAATGGATTATCAAAAAATTACATTTTTAATATAAGTTTTGACTTTAATCTTCTCAGTGATTAAATACACATCTTTGCATTTTTCTCCAAATGAGGATATTAAGCTAAATAAATGAACCAGAAAGTTTTGAGTGGGGAAAAAAAAAAAAAAAAACAAAAACTTTTTATTGTAACATAAGTGGATAAATCTGATATGCATTGGCAAATTGCAGCATGTCTTTATTTTCTAGCAGCTGTATGAGACAGGAGAACAGGTGACTTGGGAAGTCAAATACTGCCAGCCTCATGGGTCGGCATCCTCTACTCGAGAGCTTCGACAGAGCTCAGAGCATGAGATAAAATATGTGGGTGGCCTCTGCCCTAGCCTTCCCCTCCCACAATTTTGCTTCTGACAGAGTACTTATCTCTTTGACCACTGGAAAACTACTAAAAAAGAGGAACTTGAAAGGGATGAGACCTTTCTGTATGAATCTCTTTGAAAGTTGCCACCTTCCAGGTTAGCTTTTAAGAGAAGTCCAAGATATTGGGAACCTGAAAATAAAAGAAAGTTTGCACATTGAAATGGTACTTGCTAATAGCTCCCTTATGGAAAATGGACATCTGAAATTCTAGGGGAAAAAATGGCATAGTGTTAGGAATTAAACGCTTGCTACCTGTACATGCTGATGTGAATTGGTTAAGGGAAGCTGCTGGAAGGTCCTGAAATTATTGACACAAAAATAAATGTTTCTTCCTGGAAGCTAAGCAATGCAAGTGAAATTACTATTATTACTTAAAATTTTTCTTCTAGTTTATATTTGGAAAGTGCTTTACAATAACTTCTTATGTTATCCATCTCTAGCCTACTTGAAAGATACAAAGGCAATCATTTTTATTGTCTTAGTTATTATTTGGCTTTATGAACAGCATTCTTGCTTTGTTGTAATTACAAACATTTATTTCCGTGGGGATGGGAAGATTATGCTCTGTCACCTCTGCCAGGTACCAATTGTCAATAGAAAATAGAGCTGAGCAGAGCAACTTGAGCTCTTTAGTCAACACATCCAGCCTTAAGAAAAAAATAAATTGATATTTGAGATGTAAATTCAAATCTTTATCTAACACCCAGGAATTGTAATTGCGTGAAATTAGTTTGGGAAACAAACAAACAAACAAACAAAAAGGTCTCTAATTAAAGTTTCAGGATTTACACCCTTCACTGGAAGCTACTGTTGCAGGTGTAACTCTGCAAAATTGTAGACATTTTGCAAATAATCCTTGCTAACAGTTAATGATCTATTACTATGTGCCAGGTATTCCATCTGACACAGCATACGAAGAGGAATCCTGGAGACCGAATTGCCATGTATGTGGGACCTTATTGGAGATGCAGAAAGTTTCTTCCTCTCATTCTTTGAAGTATAATACTTTATTTTCAATTTTACACATGCCTTAGGACACCAAGATGGCAGTGAAAGACACCCATCACCTCTCTCCCACTGTCAGTAGTTTGTTGAGAAATGACTTTAGTTTTATGAAAGTGGATTCTTAGTTATAAGTATTAAAAACTGTCACTGGCCAGTTTTAGCGTGAAAAGATTTTATAGGGAGGATATTGGAGATTTCATAAATCCTTAAGAAAGCCAGAGAGCCAGGTTCTGCACACGGGCAGAGGCCAGAAGAACACCAGAAAGAACCAGGCACAATGCAAATTTCAGAACAAGGAGAGCTCGTTTAGCCACTAATGGACCATGGCTGGGAAACTGCCATCACCCAGGGGTGCTCCGTTGTCCCCCCTTCCTTGCATTGCTGGCAGGTGGGAGAGCTGAAACAGAGTCTGGTGACTGTGAGTGGGCACATGCACGGGAGGTAGTGGCTTCCTGTCAGTGAAGATGGTGAGGGGAGATGTGATTTTTTAATTTATATAACAATTATATATATAAGTTCAGATGAAAGCAAGAAGTGTCATAGTTGAGAGTTGAACAAGCCCTTTGGTCACCCATCCCAAAGGAGAGGATTTGTCTGGAAAAAAAGTGAGTTTGGTATGAGATATATCCTCCTGCCTTTTTCATAGTCGTGGGAAGTAGAGTCATTGTTTATTTTAAATGTGTCTTGTTTCAGAGGTGATTCCTTGCACTGTATTTTATGATGTATGTCCGATGCATTGTTCAAATCTTTTTCAGCCTTGTTAAGTGAGTGTCTAGAGGCAGGTCTCCTGAAAGTTGTCAGTTAAGTTTGTTTTCCCATGGAGTCAACTTTCAGAGAGGCATTACTAAAATAAAAAATTTCAATAGAGGGAATTTTAAAATTGTTATTATGGTGGTATAACTAAAACTTTACACCTGTTAAACAGCCACTCCCTATTTCTTCCTTGCCTGACTCCTGTGACAAAGTGGATGAATCTAGAGACCATTATGCTAAATAAAATAATAAAATAAGCCAGTCACAGAAGGACCGATACTTCATGATCCTACTTACATGAAGTGTCTAAAATAGTCAAGGTCAGGGAACTAGATGGTGGGATTCTTAGTTGTAAAGAATTCCCTCTTCTAAAACATTTTTTGAGGGAGATTTGCTTCAGCTGATCAAAATTATAAGCCACTGAAAATGACCCAATATAGCACATTATTGAAGCCAAGATGGGTGCATAAGTATTGCATAGGGGCTATAGAGATAAGAGCAGTAAGATGCAGTATGAAAAAGAGAAGTGCTGGAATGCACTCATTGCAACATTAAAAAAAATGCCTTACCCTATAGGAGATCTTTTGCTCAAGCTATTTCAGCATCAAAAGATGTTTTAATATGCTAAAAAAATAATACAAGGAAATAAAGGCATTACATCTGTGGTACTCCTCAAAAGATTAAGAATTTAATTGATCCAGTTAATCATCTACACTAAAATTAGTGTAGGATTCTTTTGTAAAATTGTATCCTTTGTTTGTATCCTTCCCATGAAGTATTTAATGTAAGTTTGTCTCTTATTTCAAACAGGAATGGCTGCCTGTTTCTTGCAGTTTTAATATGAGGCACTCACATGCTCAGGAACTAGCAAGTAAAGTTTATATAAAGAAACTTGCATTCTGCTTAATCTCTCAACAATCATTATTTATGACGAGCAAAAGTTAATCATGAAAACTTAGATTTAAAGATATTGCTTCTCAATGATGGGTGAGAAATAATCTAAAATGCAACCTTTATTTACTTTGGAACTAGTTTTGATTCAGAATAATCCTAGGAATATATTTAGTAACAAGAAGAGACTAATTTAAATAGCATGCTCATTATATTCTGTTTGAGTATAAATACTATAAAAACAATGACAATTTATGTATCACTCTTTAATTTTCAGACTTAGTATAGTTTTATTTTCCTCTATACTATTCTTATGAATTATTCAGGGAATATGTTAGTACTTTCACTTTATAAACGGGATAAGTGAAAACTCAATGAATTACATAATTTATCTCAGGAAGCAGAGCCGGTTAGTGGTAGAGCTATCGCCAGAAACCTCAAGACTACTTGGGATATCCTTTTGCAATTATGAAATCCTCCTGAAAGTTTCAAAATTTATAGTCCTCACTGGGAGCTACTATTGCAGTTGAAACTTCGAGGCTTTATTTGGGAGTTTATCCTGATTATAGAAAATCTCTTGATAAGAGAGCCTTCAATAAGGAATATAATTTTAGGATATTTCCAGATAACCTCTACATCCTCAGGGCTCCCAGCATCACACATTTTATGGGAAGAGTAAAGAAAAGCAAAGTTCTTCTCTTTCTCCTGTTCTGTGTCACTTTTCCTTAAAAGAAACCTACTTACACACTAAGTGTGGAGTCACTTGTGTGGGGGAAGACAAGCTGGGGCTGAATCAGGTCCCTGGTCCAAATGAATAAGAGGATTATTATAGTTCCATTTTGAAGACACATTTCAATTTATGTTCAATGAACATTTGTTAAAGAGCCACTATGTACTAGTAACTCTCTTAGGCATTTTGAGTATTTAAACTTCCAAACCAGGGCTTTCCAGACTTCTTATCATGGTACAGACAGAAAGTGATAATGTTGGCACAAGACACGTGGAGAGGGTGTGAATGAACAGGGCGATTAAAGATGAAGGGATCAGTTTTTTGATACAGCTGCCACCAGCCGGGCAGCTGTGGTCCAAGTCTAAGCTCCTGATGCTCAAAAGTGTGATCTGAGAAGCAGCAGCATCACCTGGATGCTGGTTAGAAATACTCAGTCTCAGGCCCACCCTGCAGCTGCTGAGTCAGAATCCACGTTAACAAAAATTCCCGAGTGATCCTTATGCATGTTCTAGAAACACTGTTCTAATTAATGTTTCTCAAATTTTGCTTCTTTAGTAAATTAACAGGCTTTAGTAAATTCACAGGATATTTTAATATGCACCCAAGTTTGGGAGAAAGAACATTTTAAAAGTACTAATTCTTGAGTCACATCCATAGAGATTCTGTTTTGATCGGTTTGGGGTGTGATCTGGCATTAATGTTTTAAAATTGCCCCAGGTGAATTTATAAATGGCAATGTTTGCAAACAACTACTGTAAACAAATCTGTGGGCTAATTGTTACTCCCCATTTTACAGATGTGGAAACTGAAAGTCAAAGGCACATAATGCATGTTACCAAGGACACTCAACTTGTGAGTGGTAGAGCTTAGCTTAAAGTGTAGACCCTAACTAAATTCACGTATCCTGAAAAGTGTTCTGTGCTATTTATTATATTGTAAGAATTGCCTGTAAAATAATGAAATATTAATTTTAATAAAATTAGCATTAATTAAATATATTTTTGAAAAGATATCTCAATTAAAAGAAGAAAATTTATTAATGACGGGTTTAATAGTCACAGTCCCTCAAAATATATTAAAAATATTTTATAGAGTATCTTGTTATTGTTCTAAAGCCATCAATATAATTATATTCCTTGCTTATGTCACCTTTAGTCTTAAGATGACTACATTCAATGGCTTGTCCCATTTATCCATGCACGTACATTTAATCTTATACTACCTCTTGGCTTGTAGTCTATATAAGTTACCTAAAAATCAATTCTAAAGGTTATAATTTATTTTTTCATTTTGAATCCTGCCTTTTAAAGGCCATTTATATATTTTAAACACATTTTTAAAAACTCATCTCTCGATGTCCAATTTCACATGTGAACCAAATTAGAGAGGTTAATTAGAAGAGGAACTCTTAGCTATGACTACCGTTAGAATTTGGATATTATTTCAAATGCATCCCTTTTTTAAATCTCAGCAGCTGAAACAGTTTCACAGGTCAAACCTGCCTGCTGAACAGTCAGCGAATGGTTACTTATTACATGTACCCAAGGAGAGACAAAATGATGGTCCCATCTCTCAGAGGCAAAGGAATAGAATATTTGGAATTATAAAGAAATGGATTTAAATCTCACCTGATTTGATAACTGGGAAACCTTGTTCAAATTGTGTGATTTTTCTGAATATTTTCTCCCCATTTAATAACAACAAAAAAAACCCCAATATGTACTGAATTATTAATAGTTAGCAAGATTTAAAACATCCTGTATAGAGAAGTTGGAATATTTTTCCTGATCCTCCGTGTTTTTAGGATTGACACTATGATATTGTGTAAACTTGGTGTCAAGAATGAAAATTTGCTCAGCAGATACAGTTTTCTGTAAATGTTCTCTGTGTTCATTTCCTCCAACTCACTGAGGCTCCCGAGTCCAAGGTGAATTCTGGTTTCAAATCCAGGTCTATCTGCTTATATGGACTTTTCCCAACTTCACAGCTTCCTGCTTTTCCTCAAATACTTCTTTCAAGGCCAGATCATATATGATTTATGGCAAATCATGGCAAACATCATTTACCAACGTTGACTTGTGTTCAAGAGTCTCAAGCGATAATCAAGGAGGGGGTTGGGGGAGGGGAAAGAGGGAAAGGAGAAATATATAAATATCCTGGAGTATAGGATTTATCCAGTGTGCTGGGAAGCTCATAAAATAAATTGTATTTCCAAATACATATTTCTGATTTTTTGTTATTTATTTATTTGTATTTTGTGCTCTCCAAGGGGCCACTTTCTTTCTTTCTAATGTACCACATCCCTCCAAAACAAGGATGATTATTAATTTAGTGGGAGAAGGATTACACTAACCGGCAGGTAGGCCCAATCTCTGTGACATTTCATTTAATGAGGAGCCATTTTGCCTTGGTCAAGTGAAGCATTTTTAAATAACCAGGTTTTTTACACTGTCGTTGGTGGCAATAAAGTGTAGGGTAGTTCTTAAATGAGAAGATGTGTCCGACTCACTTGGGGAATTTCCTGCATTCACACTCAGATTTTCTAATTTAATAACTCAGTAAATTTGGGGGCAGATCCCAGAGTTTTCATTTTTAATGAGTTCCCAGGTGATGCTGTTGCTGTGGTCCAAGAACCATACTTTGGAAACTACTGTTTTAATGCTTACATGTGGTAGCAGGAGTAAGTTTACCTGGGGCTTTTAAATCCACATTCTGCCTCTTAATAGCAGAGTTACAATGAACAAGTGATGAGACCTCTCTCTAGTTCAATCTCGTTGGACAATGGGGAAAATAACAGCATCCTAGTTTATAAAATGATTATGAGCAATAGACAAAGCAATTATTTATAATGCCTGGTAAATAGTAATCACTCAATAAATTGTTCATTGCCAAAGCAAATGTCTAAATTATCTTACAAGTGAGAGAGAAACATTGTAAATTCTGTAGCTTTTTAATGCACTTGCTCTCCACCCATCACTAGCCAGTTTTTCATCTGACACTAGCATATCGTGTCCTCCTTTCTGGAGTGAACATAACCGCATTTAGTGCCTAAAGAATTCTTTGGGGGCTTCTCATGTAGGTACGAGGGGGAAAGTCAAGAATTTATGACAAACGATGAAACTCAAATCTCCTTCTTACATTTTGTTAACTGAGACATTTATTCATATCTCAGAGGTACATGAGAATGAATATAGTGTTTTTCCCAGTTAATGTTATTTATATGAATCTTTGCTTTTGTACCAGAGCCTTGCTTTTTTTCCTTTGAGTATCCCTTAGTGCGTTTCTCCACAAAACTGCACAAAAACTGAATTGCTCATAAATATTTGCTTTTAAATTAATTTTTTTCTTTCCAGAAAATGTAAAAGTACAATTACTTATATTTACCTAGAGGCTTTATGATCATGCACTTAATTTAAACTCATTCTTACATAAAGATAGAATGAATTATATTTATTATTTAGGCTTATTTTCATCATTCACTTAATTGAAAATCTTTCTTAGTTCATAACTCAAATGTAAGAAAACTCTTTTTGTACTTTTTCTGTCCTCTATTTGCCCTAAACCCCCTTAAACAAAACCAAACCCAAGGCAAAATTTTTGCCTGGAACACTTGAGAAGTTTGATTAGTTCCACCTACTTTCGTGCAATTTAATTTGGGTTCCTTATCCTAGATAGTCTAGAATACAAACTTTCTTTGAAAGAGATTGCTTTGGAAAATCCATCTAAACAAGTCAAAATCAATGGTTTCCTTACAAAAAGAAGCCCGGGGAAAGAATTAGCAGGAATGACTACATGGGTGTGTCTGCTACTAGTTTTTTATGCATGATTGCTTGTCATTTGGCAGAAATCAACGATTCTCTTTACATCACACAAGCACAGAGGAGATGGGGCAAACTACAAGTTATCACTGCTCTGAATGTGGATTAAACACTTCACTGTTGTCACTCCAACATATGCCCTGAAAGTACCACTTGGCTCAGAATTACAAAGGACTGCATTCAGCAAAGCTTTAATTTAAAATAGACACAGGTGACAGCTCTATTATTTTTGCACGTTCAGATGCAGCCACAGCTGTTTTTATTTATCTCAGCTGTATACGCAACCATTTGTTGTAATTATTAGTTTCTGATGTAGTTAAAGATAAATATCTCAAATGCCTATCAAGGCTAAATTAAATTAAGGAAATCATACTTTTCACCCTCACACCCTTTGGACCTGCCTTGCTGCAGGAAATTGCCACAATTTAAAAGTTTGAGCCTCCATTTCATCTCATCTCATCAGAAGTGCTTTCCAAAGTGATCCTAGGTTCCTGATCTAATCCAACTCAATATGCTACTGACATTTTTTTCCTCTATACTTAACACACAAAAAATAATTACTATGTGGCAACTATAAATAAAAACATGAAGAAAACCAGTTATTGATTGTGCTGCTGCTGCTACTATTGCTAAAACATTGTGTTAGGACTTTGAGGTAAAAGAAAGTTAATTCAACCTGCCCTCTGTCTTCTTAAAATTGCCTTTTTACCCTTAAAATGCATATACAGCTTTTTAAAATAAAAATAATAATAATTTCTTTCTAAGTTTCTTACATACACATTTTAAAATGATTTTTGATTTCATGGAATAGAAAAAGATATTTATGTGCAAAAGAATTGTGGCATGACCCATTTGAACTCTTTCTCAGTGTCAATTTGGATTGCAAGCCTGCTTTTTTTTTTTTTTTGATTATTTGTTGTTTGCATTTGACATATTCCAAAACAATGGAACAATAGCTTTACCACTTGTAATTTAAGAGGAAATATGGAGGAAATAAGTGAGGATCTGGGAAATTTGGAAGAAAAGAAAAGAGATATAATAAATGAGGAGAGAGATTAAGAAGATGTAGTAGGATTTTTATAAGGGAATTTGATTTGCAAGGTGCACAGAAGATTGCACATACAAGTGTAGGGAAGACTTGATATTTTTCTTCTAAATTTATATAGAAGCTCCTTTTGGAAAAAATAAAAAATTTGATTGCAGAGTGGTCCAGTGCTGGTTTGTTTTCTGATGTGAAGACAATGTTTTTGTTGTTTTGTTTTTAATTTGAAACAAGACCTGGCATGTAACATTGTAGGGAAGTTGGCTGGCTTCTTAGAATATTGGCCTTTGCAACCATGGTGACAACATTAACTTCAGCTGCTCCTGAGGTCTTCATAAGTTCATACAAGAGGGACAGAAAACCTACGTAGAAACTAATCCAACAATATTGAGAGAGTTAGGTAACTTCTGAAGAAAGTAGGAGAGAAAATGAAAGTCAACAAGCTTATAAAATGTACAAATCTTGAATAGACAAGTAATAAATGGGGGAAATTGATATTTTTTTCTGCCCAATAATAAAGACCATGAAAAGAGAAATATTTTAGTTTGAGCGAAAGAGAGCTATATATCTATCTCTATAGGTTTGTTTTTGTTTTTGGTTTTTTTGTTTTTTTTTTTGGTTTGTTTTTGAATTATCATGATTTGTTTAAAAAAAATACTTTCCATTGCTTTGCTTTATCATTTTAAACATGCATAACATCAAGATATATTTCTGAATTGCATATTTAATTATGATCATTGAAGAGCTCTGATGAAATTATCTTTAGGAAGATAATCAGAATGATTTTGTCTGTTTTGCAGTAATTGTTACTGTTGACTAATTTGCCTTTTCCTAACTCAGGTCTTTTTGACCTTCTCTTCCATTTGTTGCAAAGGTCTCTCTTCAGGAAGACATTTTATTTTCCTCCATACAACAGGGTTTACCTGACATTTGCTCTCCTCTAATAAATAATATTAAACCCTAGTCCTGTTATATTTTCTTAACTAAGGAAATCAGCCTTTGTGATAAATTCTTGGAGGTGAGATTTATTTCTAGATGAGACTCTGATGAGAGTTTGATCATTTGCTCAGCCACTAAGTCACTGCCACCACCTCATTAGCTAAAAACACAGTTTTCATTCCTTCATTTGTACATTTTGGGGGTAGGACACATGACAGGTGATAATAGAGGTTATTAGCTGTAATGCTTATTAAAATATTTGTAGATAAACTTCAACACATTTTAATAATTATTGAGGGTACCCCTTAATAACAGCAAATCTTTTAAATGAAAGCTTTTGAAATTACATGAAAGTCAAAACAAGGTATTATTTTTATTCAACTTTTTATAAAAGCTATAAAAGCATCCCAGTGATTTCAAATATGTACTATCATTTAATTTCAATTCAAAAATAAATATTTTTAAGACTTAATACACTCTAAGTCTCTGGATTGATTTTCTATCCCTTAATAAATGATTAAGGAAATGAACTTAAGTTCTTTTGGACTTACTATCCTTTGCTTTTCCTTCTTCTCTCCCACGAACCTCAAGCAAAAAAGTATTGACTTTTACCTAGGAAGAGAAATATCAATTTCATTATTTATTTTGCCTCTACTTCTACCAAAAGATCTGTCTCAACACAAATTAGCAAACCTATCATTTCTTAATCTTAGAGCAAGTCTAATCTTTCAACTTCGGAAATAACCTACCATGAAGCATGGGTCATCTTTCAAATTAGGGCTAACCATAATGTCTTCCTTTTAATATCTCCTTTAGGTTGATATTATTTTATTAAAAAGTTCATTTTCAGTGTGATTTATGGGACATTATTGGTAGTAAGTCTACCAGTAATGCACAGACCTTTCTTCTGTCAAAATGAAGTGTTTGTAAAAATGTATTTGACCAAATCCTTTATGGTAAACATCACAATCTGAAAGAGAACGATCTTCTTTGAGAGGATTAAAGGCTCCAGATAGATACAAATAAGATTTTTTAAAAAGTAGACACATGTTAAATCATGGAACAGCAAAGGGGATACTTTATGGAAATGAACTCACAAGATAATAATTTGAATTTGACAAGGTGATAATTAAAGTCCCCAGATAGATTTCTTCCACATCTGTATGCCTTTCAGTAAAGTTGGTTAGCATATTAACTACTGCTGGAGAATACTAAAAAATATTCATGGGATGTAAAACTGCAAATTATTATTCATTTCAATTTGTATAATAAGTGTAACAAAATGCAATGCATACAATATTACACAAGAGGTACTAAACTCTATTATAGACATTTTTAGAGCACATCCTTAGTTGACAATTTTTGTCTTAAAATATTCAAGACATTTAAGTATGAATTACCACTTTTCATAGTTTGAAAGAAATTTTGTATGTCTTCAATGCTCTTTAGCACTAAGAAGTTCTTATTTTAAAACACTAGAATAACTTTTAAGTAATATGTACTAAGATATGTACACATAAACATATATATACACACATACACATATATGTATAAATGCATATAAAATAATTAGTACAACCTATATATTTAATTTTTTTATCTTTTTCCTCCAGAGAAAAACTGAGATTCAGTGATTCAATGACCAGAGAAGAAAACATAGATGTGTGATAAAAAAAAACAAAAAAAAGCAATAGCCATCACAAGTTCTAATTTCAAATAATGATTCAACATATTAATTCTCTTCTTCATAATTGGGTGTGGTTGTATATACATTTTCATTTAGACATATAAGAAAGTATGTCTAATACAATGATAGTAAGAAACTATAAAATTTTGGGAAAGAACTGTTAAGTGTGCAAAAAATGTCACACTTGAAAATGTCCTTGAACCTGGCTGATCTATACAAGGAATATTTTAATACCGAATTTAAAGATAAGAAATGAATCACTATACAGAGAGATGTGTTATCAGATCCCACCTATGAAAAAACAAAGAACCAAGAAGAAAGACTTTCTGAAGAACAGCATCACCTACATTGATGAACAAATAAAACAAAAATTACTCTTCTGGCTTTGAATAAAATTGCCAATTTTAAATATGCCATGGAATATCACCATGGACAATGAAGGGGCCCTTTTCTCCATAGTCAATGGGTGATCAACTGTAAAAACTGATATTCTTTATTGGGAATATTAGCTTGAGTAAGAGAGAGAGAAGAAAATAAACATGATTACAAAAGGAGGGTAAATTGAAAGACCAACTTTAAAGTGGAAATTATTTCAGAATGGGGAAAAAATATTGAAAAAGCTTGACAAGTCCACTTAAGGAAATATGTTACACTTGAAGAAACTTTTT
>CM052445.1:59080034-59120882 GCA_028533085.1 Varecia variegata | reverse complement strand
CATGGGCAATATACTTAACCAGAACGGTTGTACCCCCATAATAAGCTATAATAAAAAAAAAAAAAAGTGATTGCCAGTACTGTCTCTTACAGAATACAGAACTCAGAAGCTCTTCCTATAAAAATACAGGAAAAATTACATTATTTCCTGGCCCCATCATCAGAATATTATTATATAAATTAGATAATATTGAGAAAAAAAAAAGATGGCCTTAGTACAGAACAAAAAGAAAAACAAAAGCCGGGGGGAGCAGAGGGAGGACACAATGAGCAACGCACACAGAAAGATCAGACGCCAGTTCATTTACTGATTTGTTTAATGTGGAAAATAATTTATGAATAATTGAATAAATGTGAGACTCAGAATGTTTTCAAAATCAGCTGGCAAAATTCTTTCATTCCCTACCCTCTACTGGCTTTCATGGATTCTCTTCTCTCTCTTCTTGTCCTCCACGCTCCTCTTACCCTAATTCCCTGGGCTCTCTTACCCAGTGTTCTGAGATCTTCCAGGTTTTAGGGCTTGGATGGTTCAGTTTACCATTGGAATACATTAGAAATGTAGACCTGCAGTGGAGGAGGCGGGGAGTAAAAAGGTATGTGAAAATAGTTGATACTAAGATCCTTGAAGCTGAAAGGACACATGGATACTGCATCTAAAGGATACTTTGTATCTTGTTCATTATACAAATTAAGCAAATAAACATACTGTATTATGCACGTATGCACTATATATGTCAGCTGGGAGAGAAAGGTGCAGAGAAATACATAAGCAACTTTGTAATCAGTTACCCTGGAGAGGTTTCTCTGAGGAAGTGACATCTCAGTACGTCCCTGAAGAACATACAGATGTTAACCAAATGAAGCAGGTGGGGCTTAGGGTAAAGAATGTTTCAAGATGAGGGAATAGCATGTATGAAAACTCAGGAGCAAGAGAGAATATGATTACTTTGAAGTGAAAAAAAAATACCTCAAACTAGAGCAGAGTGCAGAGACATGAGAAATGAGGCTGGAGACATGATTATTGAGGTACATTTAGGCGATATTAAAAATCCTGGACACCATCTCTAGAATAATGAGTCACTAAAAGTTTGAAGAAGGGCAATGGAATGATCAAATTTGCCTTTTAAAAAAAGCACCCTGACTTCTTGTGGAGTAGCATATAAAGGGTCTAAGAATGACACCAGGTGACACATAAGAAGATTGTTTTAGTAGCCTTTGTTGAACTAAGATGATGGGGTGGAAGTGTATTAGTTTCCTGGGAATGCCATCACAAAATGCATTCTCTTACAGTTTGGGATCAAGGTATGAGGAGGGCCATGCTCTCTCTAAAGGCTTTGGGGGAGAATCTGTTCAATGCTTTTCTCTTAGCTTCTTGTGTGACTGGAAATCTTTGAAGTTCTTGGCTTGTTAGACACATCACTCCATCATCACATGGTGTTCTTCCCATGTGTCTTCCCCTTATCTTCCTGTATGTCTGCTTCTGTGTCTCTTCTCCTCTTCCAATAAGGACCCCAGTCATATTGGATTAGGGTCCACCCTAATGAACTCAACTAATTATATCTGCAGAGATCCTATTTCCAAATAAAGTCACATTCACAGGTACCAGGGACTAGGACTGCAACATATCTATTTGGGGACATAATTTAATGAAAAAAAGCAGTTAATGAAGGGAAATTAGGTGCTGGGTAGTTGGAAAGAGCCAAGAGAAGATTTTTAAATCTATTTATGTTGGTAGACTCAACAGGACTTGGTGATTGAGTGAGAGTTTAGGGAAGGGGCTGAGTCATGGTTGACTTCCAGGTTTCTGACATGAATAATAGATGGTGATGCCATTTGTTGAGACAGGAAATCCAATAGATCAAATAAGTGCTGGGTTGAGCATGGGTTCATTTTTCAACATGTCAAGTTTGACCTGTGTCTGAAATTTTTATGTGGAGCTGTAGACTAGGTGATTAAGAAATGCCTTTGGAATTCCAATGAGAGATTTGAGTTAGAGATATAAATGTGGGAGTCATTTTTATATGAACTATAGTGAAAGTTATGCAAGTAGATAACATTCCCCAGCAAGATAGTGTTTAGTCAGAATAGAAGAAATCCTAATATCAACACTAAACATTTTAAAGTTCAATGTGGATTAACATTTCTGGCCAACATCTACAAACAGGGACCGGATTAACCCTGACATATGAAAAACAAAGAAACAATAAAAAAACAGACAGAACATTTTAAGCAATGGTTTGTAAGACATCAAGCAATCAAGGACAGTAATCTGTGCAAGACAGGAAAATAAACAAGGAAATTGAGCCCCCAAATTTCTCTAGTTTACCTAAAGTCAAGAAGGAAATAAGGATGTCTGTTCTCACTACTTCTATTTAACACAATACTGAAGATTCCAGCCATAGCAGTAAGGCAAGAAAAATAAACAAAAGACATCCAGACTAGGCAGGAAGAAGTAAATTATTTTAATCTGCAAACAATATAATGAGCTACATAAAAAACTCTATGGAATCCACAAAAAGCAGCTAGAACTAATATGTGATTTTAGCAAGGCTTCAGGATTCAAGCTTAATACACAAAATTAAAATTGTATTTTTAAACAAGAATAATGAACAATCTGAAATCAAATTCTTAAATAATATTTATAATGTAAGAATATTAAATACTGAAGGATAAATCTGACAAAATATGTGAAAAGGTAATAGAGTTAAAATTATAAAACACTGAGAAAAAATTACAGATTATGTAAATAAATATAGAAAGATACATTTTTCGTGGGTCAGAAGACTCAATATTCTTAAAATGTCCATTTTCACCAAATTGATGTATAGATTCCAAGTAATCCTAGCAAGCTACTTTGTAGAAATTGACAAGGTGAATCTAAAATATTTATGGAAATGCAAAAGACTTATTATAGATATAACACTTTTTTGAAAGAAGAGCAAAACGAGGAATAAGGAGTGTTTTAAGACTAGTATTAACATTAAGATAGATAGATCAAAGAAATAAAATAGAAACTCAAAAAATAGACCTACACATATAATAGACAGCTGATTTTGGACAAGGGTCAATGGGAATTTGGTGGGAAAGTCTCATCTTGTCAGCCAATGGTGTTGAAATAATTGGGTTTTCATTACAAAACAATCTTTGATTCACATTTAAATTTTAATTCAAGTTGGATTATAAATCTAAATGTGAAATCTTAAACTATGAAAGTCTTAGAAGAAAACATAGAAGACTATCTTTGTGAATTAAGGTTAAGTAAAGATTTATCAGATGCAACACAAAAAAACATGATCCATGCAAGAATAGATACAGTGGACTTCATCAAAATTAAACAATAACAACAATAACAAAAAATAAACCAAAAACAATTTTTGCTCTTCAGAAGTCATTGTTAAGAGAATTAAAAGACAGTCCATAGCCTACAAGGAAATATTTACAATAATATATCTAATGTAGGATTTTTATCCAGAATGTATAAAGAAATCTCAATACTCAATAATAAACAACCAACCCTATAAAAATGTGCAAAACCTTAACAGACCTCTCACCAAAGAAACCATGTGGGTAGAGCAAATATGCATATGAAAAGATGCTCAATATCATTAGTCATTAGGGCAATACAAACTAAAGCACATTAAGACAGCACTACACATCTCTTAAAATGGCTAAAATTAAAAAGACTGACCTTACTAAATGTTGGTGAAAATATGGAGGAATTGGAACACTCATATCCTACTGATAGGAATGCAAAATTGTTCAATCACTTTGAAAAACAGTGTGGTAGATTCTTTAAAAGGTAATCATGTACCTACTATTTGATGTAGCCATATGATCTAGGTATTTACCCATGGGAAGTAAAAGCATATCTACATTAAAAAACTTGTACACAAATTATCGCACCTTTACTTATAGTAGCTGAAAACAGGAACAACAACAACAAAAAAAACCCTAATGCCCACCAATAGGTGGCTGGATAAAAAAATTGTGATGCAATGGAATGCTACTTAAAATAGAGGAGTCTAAAAATAATTATACTGAATGAAAGAACTCAAACAAAATAGAGCACACACTGCACAATTCTGTTTATATAGTACTCTGGTAAATGCAAACTAATACGTAATGACAGAAATCACTTATCTGAGAATTGAAGGTAGGAATAAGGAGGAGGAGGGGTAGAGAAGGAAAAGTGGGAGAGATTAAAAGAAGCAGAAAGAAACTTCTGAGAATGATAGGTCCACTGCTTTGATCATCATAATGTTTTTGGGTATGTTTATGTGTCAAAACTTATCAAATTATACATTTTAGATATGTACAGTTTACTATGTCAATAATCCTTCAATAAAACTGGTAAAAAAATTCCTATCTCCAAGTTCACACTTTTATATTTGACTCTGAAAAAAATCACACCAAACTCAAAGCAGGGGAGCTGGCAGAAGAGACTGAGAAAGAGAGTGAGGAAGGATGAGGAGTGTGAACTGCAGCACAAGCTCAGAGGGGGAAGCAGGCATCTCTCTCTAATGCTTTTTGGAAGTCAAGGAAATGAGAATTTAAAACTGTGCATTGGATTCAGAGGTAATATTATGGACTAAAGCAAAATGATTTAGTTGAATAATTAAGGCGTGAGACAAATGGAAATAGGTTGATTGAGAAATGATGAAATAGACATAGCAAGGATGGAAATTTGGTTTGTCTTTTATAGAAAGGAGAGAGAGGAGAGAGAGATTGTTAGCTAAAAGGTAAAGGACTCTTATTAAGATTTTAGAGCCTTGAGCATGGTTAAATATTGATGGGAAGGATCCAATGGAGAGAGAAGATTTGAACCAATAGTTTGTTGCCATTACCATAGAAAGGGATGGATCCTGAGGTTTGGTAGAGGATCATTTTCCTCAGGGGAGAGATAAAAGCAGATGGGTCTGACAGCTGGGTCCTAAGAGTGGGATATTAAGGAAGTCTGCTTTTCACACCTTCTGTTTTCTCTTTGAGCTGGGAGGAAAGAACACCTTCTCAGATTTAAGGATTTGGACAGAGGAGGCAGAGTTTTGATGAGTAGAAAATATTTAAAATAGCCCCGTCTTTCGTTGATCCTTTGCATTTTTTTTCCATTTCATTTAGTTCTGTTCCGAGCTTTGTTATTTATTTATTTTTTTTCTTCTGGTTTTGAGTTCGGTTTGCCCTTCCTTTTCTAGTTCCTTGAGATGTGACATTCAATTGTTATATTGTGACAGACTTTTAGTAAGCATTTGCAATAGGTGTAAATATATTCATTAATTACATCTAGTTTTCACTTAAAACCTGTACTTTTTACTGTCTGTTTCCAGTCTGCATTTACCAGAAGTGTTTTGAGTTTTTTGTTTGTTTGGTTGTTTTTTTTAATCTGTTTGTTTGTTTGTTTGTTTTAGGAAAAGCACCTTAGGGACACATTACAGGGCAGAGTTGAAGAGAACAGACCTTTGGCATCAGGCTTACTGGGGCTTGAATCTTGGCTCAAGACACCAACTTGCTGAAACATATTAGTCAAACTGTTTGAGTATTTCAAATCTTCATTTCCTTATCTATACAATGTGAAAAATAAGAATTCTACTTTATAAAGGTGTTTAGACAAGTGCTTGATACATAGTAAATATTCTATAGATGTTACTTTTCATTGTCCTTATTCTTATTATCAAACAAAATAGCCACTTGAAACAGGGGAACAGGCAGTCTGTGTTTTGGTTTAGACTAGAGTCTGGAGGTACAGGGGCTTGGATTCAAATCCTAGCTCCTCCACTTACCTGTGGAACTGAGCGCAAGTAATAGAATCGAATTAAGTCCCCAAGTCTTCATCTCTAAACCAGGATGATAATGGCATGGTCTTCTCCATAGGCTTAGCGGGGGGGATTAAATGAAATACTTCAGTTTGACTATTTTCACAGGACCTGATACTTTATGAATTTTTAATAATTTGTATCCATGATTTTTACCATGAATAAGGAACTTGAAGAAACACAATGGTCATATTAATATGCACCATTACTCCTTGTGATGAAATGTTCCAACAGAGTTCAAAACTAAGGAGGGAACATTCCCCTAAAAGGGTATAATCGGATATTCACACCATAAGGTTTAACATGCAGAGATCCCCCTCAGAAAGGAAGCTGGTTTAGATACTGTGAAGGTTAATTTTAGATGTCAATTTGACTGGACTAAGTGAGACCTAGAGAACTGATAAAACATTATTTTCAAATGTGTCTGTGAGGGTGTTTCCAGAGGGATGGACATCTGTGTCAGTGGACTGATCTACCTTAAATGTACGTCGTTGCCATCCAATCCGTGGAGAGCCTATGAAGAAAAAAGAGTTAAAGGAAAGAACTTGTTTCTCTTACTTGGAGCTGGGACACACTCTTCGTTACCTGCCCTTGGACACCAGAACTACAGTATTTGGACTCCAGGACTTTATCAGTGGCCCTTTCATCAGGTTCTCAGTCCTTTGACTTTGGACTGAAAGTTACTCCATCAATCTCCCTGGTTCTGAGGCTTTAGGCCTTGGACTGAGTCATGCTACCTGCGTCCCAGGGCCTCCAGGTTTCATATGGTGTGTCCTGGGATTTCTCAGGCTCCATAATTACATGAGCCAATCCCCTCCTTCTCATCTATCTAACCATCCTATTGATTTCGTCTCCCTGGAGAACTCTGCATAACACAGATGCTAACAAGCCAAAACCAAGTGGCAAACACCTGCCATTGACATTCCTTCCCTTTCCTAATGACACTTAGCAACTGAGAACACAGGTAAAATCCTGTGTAACATTCAAGCTGGAAAAAACAAGCGGTATTGCTTCTGCTAGTTTACATAATTCAGCTCACTACCACAATCTACTGTTATTCAAACACTGACTGAAAGAATGAACACCCCCTCAAAAGGCTAAAATCACTGATTTTTATTTAGATGAAAAAGATATAAAATGTTAATGGCAGGCAATTTTAATTTTACTATTCCAATTTGTAAGAAGTTGTTTGCTGAACATTCTCATTCACTAAAATGATAAATAATACCTGTTATGAAATAATATGTGTGTAATTGAAAGACTACCTATTATCTTGACCTACTTTTTTTCAAGGGTACTTATGGAAGAAAAAGTTCATAAAGGCTTCTGCTAAATAAGACCTTGAAAAAGTAGGAAGACTAGGTGAACTCTTCCTACGAGTTACTTAAAATTCAGGAAAGGACGTTGCACTGCTTGAATAGTGTTCCCACAAAAAGTCATGTCATTTCCAGAACCCCAGAATGTGACTTTATTTGGAAATAGCATCACTGTAGATGTAGTTAGTTAAGATGAGGTCATACTGGAGTAGAGTGGGTACTACATTCAATATCGCTGATGTCTTTCTAGGAAGAGACACAGAGACCAGCCAAAAGGGAAGACAGCCATGTGAAGACAGAAGCAGAGACTGGAGTGATGCATTTGCAAGCCAAGGAAGATGAAGGATTGCTTGTTACTACCAGAAACAATCAGAGGAGTGTGGAGCGGATTCCCTCTCCAGTAGGAACCAGCGTACTGACATTTCATTTCGGAGTTCTACCCTCCAGAACTGTGAGATAATAATTTGCTGTAGTTTAAGTCACACAGTTTGTGATAATGTGTTATGTCAGCCCTAGAAAATGAACACAGAGTCCTAAAGAGTTTTAATAAAAGTGATAGGAATTGAAGATCACAGACAAGACTGATGGGACCTTCTAACATTCTTACACTTCTGCAATGTCTGTTGTTGCTCCTTTGGTCTTTCCTACTTTTCAGTTGTGATTGGCCAAAGGCCCTTGGAAAAACAAAGAAACTAAAACAATAAAAACAAAGCTGTGTGCTTGTTTTGGGAGGCAGCACAGAATGGAAACATAGGAGGGCTGTGTTCTACAAGGTGAAGAGAAGTTTGCAGCAATGATTTAAAAAAGGGAAATTGGCATGGTCTTGTGTACCTCTGAATTCTGAAAAGATGATACAAAACCTAAGTATATGTTAGTGCTCAATAAATAATTGTTGAATAAATGGATGAATTAGTAAATAAATGACTTGATTAAATAATCAATCTGTGGAAGAAGAAGCGACACAAATGAGTAGACCACAGTGGACAAGTTTAACTTGAGATTGAGGATCATTCATTTTTTTCAGGCAACATTTTCAGCATTTATAATTTGCCAGGTATTGTTGTTGGTGCTTGGGGTAATGAAAGAGCAAAGGAAAGTCTTGCTGTCATAGACCATACATTCTCAGAGTTTAGTAGAAAAGGGATAGGATGAATCAGAGGTCATGCAATTTTTTTTTATGGTAATACAGTTGGAGTTGAGTGGCCCTGAAAGAAAGTGAGGGAAATTGATTAGTTTAAAATGTCTTCCATGCTCCCCTTCTACAGAAAGAGTAGAGAAAGGACTAGTCTCTGGATATAGGCAACTACACAGTCACTTTTCTTTATCCCCCTCCCACCCCCACAAAATGTGTAATCAGTCCCTTCCTGAGCAGAAAGGGAAAGAGTGCCCCTTCTCTCTGGGATTTTGTATCTGTCCCTAAGAAAAGCTGCTTTCATGCATGTTTGGACACATGGTACAATTGGGTGAGTATGCATCTGATTTGTTTAGTCGGAAAAGTAGCACCGGATGGGGCACTCTGGACACCACCTGATTATGGAACAGGTACTAAGGTAAAGCCTCTATGCAGAGCACGGAACTACATAGGGGTGAAGCTCTGGAAATTCTCTAATGAAAGAAACATACTGTGATCTTCCTAGTGAGTCTGAGGAAAATTGGAAAAAATGTATCCATACAAGATACATTTGTGTGAAAAACTATAGTACTTCTATATTGAAGTGCAGCTATATTTTTCGAGGTTGTTCTGTCCCAGTTCAATTTAAAGTTGAGTTTCTCGTGGGCTGCTTGTGGCTTAAAGTCAGTTATCCAACCGGATGGTCAGAAATGACCAGGAAATCAAACATATTTCACAGTATTAACTACCATTATAGACTGTCAAGTAATACTGCAGAGTAGAGATCTTTTGAAAATTATTTTGAATGTTAGATTCTATTCCGGTTTGGGGCAAGGGGTGAAATGTAAGCAGTTAAATGGATTTTTAATGAAATTTTACAGGCCAAAGAATTGATGCCCAAGGTACAGAATTATTAATTCTGGAGATGATTCTCATAGCCCTCTATTATTTTAAAATCTATGTGCCTATTTTTAGGAATTATAATTGCTGTGATAAATGACAGCTACCTATATCAAAAATTATGTTTTTCTGTCATATTTATTATTAAAATATTTATTAATTAAACTTTTTCAACTCAGTCTTTTTATGTTTTCAAATGCTTCATGACTAAGTTTTAAAAATCTTTTTAGTTTATGATATTTATATTTAGTTCACTTTTATGTGATTGGCATTTGAGTAGGATTATTTGTATAACCAATATATTTTGGGTATTTAACCCAGAAGTAAATCACCAATTAATCTATGCTGGAGGAAATATAATTCAGGGGGAAGGTAGAAATTGCATCTGGTGGACTGCACCAAAGCTAGAGTGTCACAGGCTTGATGGTCACAGTGACTTCAGGAACAACAAGCATCAAGACTGACCTCCCAGATCTCGGGTCCGGCAGGAGTGTGGTTTTAAGTTCCGTCTGTTGGAATTCTCAGCTTGTGACATAAAAGGCTGCTTTATACAAAATGGGCCCGATCGATCGATCGGAAAGAGCTCAGGCTCCAGGTTAGAGGGGAATTGGGGGAGGCAGACAAGAAAAAGCAGGGCAAGGATGATGCAGCTCCTCAGCCAACTTGCGGGAACTAACAGATTTCATCAAAACGTTACTGATGAGTTCTCAGAACAATTTGTAGAGATAATTGTTAAGTAGTAGAAGGATATTAAAACATTTAGAAGTGCTGACAGGAGCCCCTGGCAGTTTGGGGTATGGGAGCTATGCAGGGTTTCAGGGCAGCAACCAGACATAGAGACAGTGACTGGACCAGCTAAGGGGCAAATGTCTGGGGCCCACCAGGTAATATCACGCAATGAAAAGACTAGACTCCGGTGTAAGGAAATTAGGAATAACGGGGGCTGTGGCTGACCAAAGACTTCATGCCCTGTTTAAAGCCATTCACCAGATTTAGAATGAGATAAAGGAAGGCTGCTCTTTCTTTTTTTTTTTTACACCCACTTCCCTTTTTTTTTTTTTAACACCCACATCATAAATCACCTGGAAGGAGAATTAGGCCTCTTAACCTCTCTTCTTTTAGTACCTCATATGTAACTTAGGGGGAAAAAAAAAAAAAAAAAAGATCAATATGTTTTGGTATAAATGAATGTTTTGTAAGGGGAAGGCATCATTTTCATTTTCTATAAAAATACCTCTGGGTGAAAATCATTATTTTTTATTTGAGAATATTACAAAAATTATTAAGGAAGCAACCTAATTATTGTATCCTCACCTGACTCTACATTGGGTCTATTTAAAAATTCAGAACATAAACATTTGGAAATGCTTTTATCCTCAGTATTTAAAGGTGGGAGGGGGCGGGAAAAAAAAAAAAAAAAGAAAAGAAAAAGTGAGAAATTCCAGTGCCTGGACATTCCCAGGCTAATTTCTAGACAAGTGAGTTTTGATAAGTTCAGGTTTCAGATAAGGAATTTTTTCTCTTCTCATGTTGGTTTTTCTAAATGGTGAGTAAAAATGTTCCTGAAAGGGTCTGAAAAAAATCGATTGTATCAATGTGGAGAATTACTGACATAAGATTTTAGTAAATTAACGTAAGAGTGGCACCCTCCAATGAATATTATTTAGAGTTGATCTAACAATCCCCTCCCCTATCATAACCCATTTACAAATGTAGGTATGTGTCTGTATGCATTAAAAAAGATTAGTGCAGAGTTCTTGGTTTTTCTTCATGGCAAACACACAAAATAAATGTGAATAATTGAAGCCATTACACAGACACTTTTCCTCTAAAATTCTCTAAATGAATAGTCCAGTAAAAACAATACCAACATCCTACCTTCCGCCTTATACATAATAGATAATATTAACATATTGAACTTTTTTAATGAAAAAAGATTGGATTTCAAATTGCGTTAAAGATTCATGAAGTAATATTTTTCAGTCTCAATCACCCAGATAATTTCTAAAGCAATTCTTCCCTTTACTTTGTTTACACACATACAGCCTTTGATTGAAATAATTTAGTTGCTGATCAATGCAATATATTTTTACCTTCTCACATCACAGCACGTCATGGCATAAAAATTTACTTTTTGGTTCTCAAATGTACCAAACACATTTTCTGTGGTCAAGTCCCTTTCTTCTAAATTTGTTTAGAGGACCTCCTAGGACATAAGGCCTCTGACAAGGGAAGCATTTCAGCACCAACACTACAAAAGCTTCTGTGTTCATAAGGGAAATATCTTCCCTTGAATTAAATTTAACCTCTCTAGTACTCCCATTTAGCCACCTGATAAATCCACTTGAGTTATCTTTTGGGGAGAGAGGGGGACATGGGAACAATAACACTTCCTTTTCAAACAGTTTAATAAAGCTTTGTGAGATTTCAAGATGAAAGATAACGTGTAATTCTGATAGTACCCTCCAAAGCTCTGCATTCATGGATCCAATTACGTTTTTTGTCATGGTAAAAGCCACAGTGACGATATTAAATGGGAGTGTGGCTTAAGAATTAAGGCCCTTGAGTACCGATATCTGGTTTCTAAAGTTGACTTAACTTCTGCTTTCTTATCTAACTATGGGTATGCGGCTTAATGTCTTTACCCCCATGTCTCCCTCCATAAAATGCCTAGCAAATATCTGAGAAATACTTTTAAAATGACACTGCAAATTGCCATTTAGAATCACCTTAGAATGTCTAGGAAAAAATGAGGTGAGTGTTCGAAAAGGGAGATACAGTCTTCTACTTAATTTTAGATTTATCATAAAGTTTTTCTTTGGCTTTTTAAAAGTCATGAGATTTCTAGAAGAGGAATGACATTTTCAAAGCCTTAAGGACACTTGTGAAAAAAAAGTGCTCTTTCAACTATTCTTTATTTCTCACCAAGATTTTAACTCTGGCTTTTCTCCAACTTTCTCTCTTTCCTAATTCCCAATTCCAAGTTGAAAGGAGTAATTGCTATCTTAACACTTCCTGTTCTAGAGTATTTTTTGTAGATGATTTGTTTCATATAATTTTTATAAATTTATGCATGTCAGATTTTGTTTCCTCATATTTGTATACATGATTGCTGACTTTAGGGATTCAATCCCAAAACCTTCAAATTCATTCATTTACCTATGAAATAATTGATTCTAAATCTGTAGCATTATCTGATTTTATCTGGAGATTCAAGCTGATAAAACATTGTCATTTATTGCTTTATTTATTACCCTTTGTATTGAGGCAATCATGAAGCAGCTGAATGGTGATCTTTTATGATCATCAAACCACCGTGGTCTTAAAATATACATACACATATATTTCTGGTAATAAGCAGTGTTCTGAGTATAAATCTTTTGAAAGATGTTTAACAAACTAGAATAATTTCTCTCTTTCCATACAATGCCTGCAACTATATGGTTTAGGGATTTTCTTAAGGACTATGGTGAAACATCACAGCCCCATTGACATTTTTCTCAATAAATCAAAGATTTATTCAATATGAATAATTAATTTAATTACCTATAGTAATAAAGGTTATCATGGAAACCTTTATAACCCAATAGGTTATCATAGAAATAGTCAATTCAGGTAAATAAAATATATATATTTTTGAATTAGACCATCTGTTGTAGAATTGTAAAATCTAACCCTAACTCTCTGGCCAGATAAATTGCTAGGATGAATGACTTTTCTAGGATTTTACCTACAATGTAATGTATCCTTGCCTAACTCCTTGTTCCATAGGAAATTTTGATAGGAAAGTTGAAGAAATTAGCTTCACTTTAGAGATATGAGAATTTATTTAAGTAGCTTTCCTGTAGGATAAAGATTAGGTAGCTCTGATTAGAATTCTAGAAGGAAAATGAGTTGAAATAACCTCTTGCAGAACTCCTCTAAATTTAACTTTGCTTCAAACCAATAAACTATAGCCTCTACTACTTTGTAGACAGATTATAGCTCATCAGTATGACTAAAAATCACTGTGGAATTGCTCTGTAATAGTTCTGTTGCTATGCCTATAAATATAATATCACTGAGTGACTTTGTCATTTTCTAGCTGCTCAGCTATACTTTTTTCTGTGACAAAAGGGCCTCAGTAATACTGTAAATGACAAAATAGCCTCTGTTATAACATGAAAAGTCAACATTATATTATCTAATTATAAAATTAATAGATTATTGAATTCAGAACTATTTTTTAAAATCATATTTTGCAATTGATTTTAACTTAATTTATTTTTCTCTCCCAGTCTATGAAGGCAAAATAAAATTATTTGAATTTCACTTTTCTACAAATCCTAAGCTATACCAAATAAAAGCATTATTATTTTTTTTTTTGAAAAGCATTATTTTTGAGGGGGGGGGGAAAGTAGTATGAAGATACATCAAAGAACTAAAATTAGAGCTACCATTTGATTCAGCAATCCCACTACTGGGTATTTACCCAAAGGAAAAAAAGACAGTCTATAAAAACAACAAACAAACAAACAAAAAAACACCTGTACTTGAATGTTTATGACAACACAATTCACAATTGCAAAGATGTGGAAACAACCCAAATGCCCATCAATACATGAGTGGATTAATAAAATATGGTGTATGGATATCATGGGGTACTACTCAGCCATAAAAAATGGTGAACTAATACCTCTTGTATTAACCTGGATGAAGCTGAAGACCATTCTTCTAAGTGAAATATTACAAGAATGGAAAAACAAACACCACATGTACTCACTATTAAATTAGAACTAATCGATCAACACCTACATGCACATATGGAAATAACATTCACCAGAAATCAAGCAGGTGGGAGTGGGGTGGAGGGGATGGGTAAATTCACACCTAACAGGTACAATGTACACTGTCTGGGGGATGGGCATACTTATAACTTTGACTCAAATGATACAAAAGCAATTTATGTAACCAAAACGTTTATACCCCCATAATATTCTGAAATTAAAAAAATACTCAATTAAATGGCTTTCATAGGGGAAAATAAAAAGATAGAAACAGATATTGCAGCTGGGAAGAGGTGGAGTATTAAGTGTCAAACAGTTGAAAATTATCTGGGAAACATCTTTAAGTATTTTATATTTAAAACACACATACATTAGTCTGAAATTCGCACTTTTCCTTTATCATGTTATTATTGTGTATGGACAAGCTTATTTTCTAAATATCCCCCCCCCTTATCAATAGAATGTTGTTCTCAAAGTATGAAAAAACATCACCATCACCCAGGATGCTTGATACAGATGGAGATTTTTGGAATGATCCAGATTTACTGGTGATATGAAGCCTGGTGATCTGCAAATTTAACACTTTCTGAAGCAATTCTTCCAAGAAATAAAACTCAAGGACAACTACCAGAGTTTGATGAGAAAATATGAAGAAGCCAGTGAATACCAATTTTTTAAAAAAGAGTTTTAAAATAGATACTATGTCCTAGAGAAATGAAGAATTTTGAGATAGAAAAAAAAATCAAAATAGAGTTTAATCTAACATTAAAAAGTCTAGAGAAGCTGTTTCCATAAGGTCCAGGATTCGTGTTTAGCTTTCTCATGATTATAAAGCTTAAAATGAAGTAGGTATATTCTCTGCATGTGGATGATATGCAGAATAAGTGATTCAGGACGTCACCATCTGTAAATGCTTCTTTGGCATTTAAAATAAATGTCTCCATGTCCTTCCTTCCAGCTGTTCTTCCTTCCTTCTCACTACTCGTTCCTTCCCTCCTTCTTTCCTTCTTTCCTTCTTTCCTTCTTCCTTCCATCTCTCTTCCTCCTCCTTCCTCCCTGTCTCCTTTGGTGCAAAGGTACTTAAACTGACAGAGAATAGATACTAACACACGTTGGTTTAACGATTAGGTAGAGATTATAGGACTTGCCCATTTTACTTAATTTTCCAGAGTATTTTGGTCAGAACTAAATTTTTTCAAATAAAGACGCAAATGTAGTGTGTTACTTGAAATACACACATCCGTGTTTTGAAAGCCAGCCTAAATAAAGGGTGACTTCTTTCTCTGGAAAGACTATACTTTGAATCATTTAATTAGAGTAAGACAAAAATATCAGTATACCAAGAAAAAATTAATTGTGGCACCTCATCTCTTTATTTCACAGGTAACGTAGGGCCTAAGCTGTGCTGATATAATGCATGCATTGCCTTTCTACACACCAATATCTTATGATTAAACGGTCCATTCATCACTTCCCTGTGTGAATATTAGGAGGTTTCCTTTTGCCTATCATGAGGCCTTTCCTCCCTTGCTGACCAGAGACAGTTTTTGAAGGGGATCTTAGGTTATCTTAGGATTTTATGAGATGTTAAGTTACGTTAAATGATTCCTTTAATTTTGATGTGTAAAGAGAATGGAGTATAATTGTGAATTCAGGGAAAAATTGTGAAAGACTGTGAAATAGGCCATAAAGATTACCAAATCACCAGTCCAGCACAATTTTTCAAGATTTCTCTGCTTTTTATAGTTTTTTGAGCTGTTTTCCAATTTTGTAACTTTTTAAAAAACTGAGATAAACCATTGGCTTTCTTCCAGAAAAGTGAAAAGTTGTGTACGGTGAAATGCTATTGATTATTACTTTGTGAATAGACTTCTTTTACCTATAAATAATTTTAAATTCCCCTTTGAAATTGGTTGTAACATCTTATTGGTTCTCCCATTATTTAGATAATCACATAAAATGTTTGATGTGTTCATTTTATTTTATATTAATTTAAGATTAAACATTTTCAATTCATTATTATTTAACATACTCTTTCTTCTAGATGATTAGTATTCCCTTCTTTATTATCTAGTAAGTAGCAATAATATACCTGAAATTCTGAGCACCTTGAGTTATTTTTCATAGTAAAGCATGAATATTTCCTGGACGTCCTCTTGACAACATCATCTTCCAGGTAAATATCATCATATCAAATTTGTGCTAGTATCTTCTTTGTCCTAGAACTGGTACTTACTGCAGATTATATACCATTTCTTCCAGCCCATATCCTTCCAGCCCATATCCATGAAGTGCATTGGCCACATGTTTGGTTTGACCAATATTATACTCTGTATAATTGCTGTAAGTCATTTACCAAACAGCACTTTTATAATAGAAGCAGTTTTGGCTACTCTGCATGTATGAGCCACTTTATTATATCCATATAGATAGGATTTCTTAAGCAATTTTGCTTTTAGCAGTCTAGCCTCTATAATTCATATAATAAAAAACAGACAATATTAATGAATGTGTCATTTGATATTTTGTTAGTTGACTTAAAAATGAGAAAAATAAAAAGGCATGGGATCAAAGGCATTTTAAAATTATTAGCCCTAGTGGCAAAAATAAAAAATAAATAAAAAAGGAAGGAAAGTGAGAAAAAGTTACCAGCATGGCTGCACATAGAAATTTGAAATCCAAAAAAACATTGAAAGTAAGAGTATTTCACATGGTAATAGTCTGCTTCATAAGTAACAAAGATACCTGCTTTATATTAGAAATAGTGTTTGGTAATCCTTAAGGGATTATTTTTCATCTCAATAGTTTGTTCTGATTATGGACATAACAAGAATATAACTCCAGTCTCCTCTGGCAAAAAAAAAAAAAAAAAAAAAAATCTAAATGAGCAAGAGGATTAATTCAGTAAAGACAGATATCAAGCCTGCAGACAAGAAAATGGATCAAATTATGGTTAGGAAGATTAAAGAAGTAAAAATCCAGCAGTTGGAATTGTAAAATCAGATAATAAGAAATCATCCAAGAAATAGAAAACTAAAAATAGTCTTCGTTATGGGTTAAAAAAGACATGGAGAGATTCTCTTCTCTGCATTACATAGAGATTGAGAAAACACAACTGCCAGAAAATTAAATGTTGTGTGTGAATGTTTGGAAATAGGATGAAAGTAAATTAGGTAATTACAAAAAACCTTCTTCAATTGGTTTCCCTGCAGACCACAAAATTCAGTTTGCAACGCCTTTTTTTCTTGACAAATTTAGGGCTTTTATAAAAGCCATGACAGCAAAAGACGGAATACTACCCAAAACTCCATTTGAATCTACTTTAATTACTTTTGAGTCCAGAAACCATAATTAGAAAGTAATTTACAACCTCAAGTTTATAAAATCTGTAAACTCTTACAGGGATGGTGAAGACAGAGGAAGCATCAGACATAGTGACCCTCGGAAGCTCATTATTTCATAATATATTTATCATCTCCATGTACCTGCTGGAAATTTTTAAAATTTTCACCATTGGTATACTACTTGTGGCCCTTAATTTTTTTGTGAGTTTGGTGAATATGTGAGAGAAATAAAACAGTTAGGATTGGATAATGTGAATTTCTTTTTCACTCATTGTCACTATTAGAAAACAGGGACCTAATAAAATATGACAAAACAGAATTAGTTTTAATGACGGGAAAATTTGTAAGTTGAAGGGGATGAAATATAGGCAGGGAACAAGAGTATGCACCAAGGAGGTTAAGAGTGCGTGAATGATAAGATAAAGTGGAGAAAATTCTGCCTTTTAGCCATTTCATGGTTAATATCTTGCCTAGCACTAATATTATTGAACTGTAAGGTATAGTGCTTAAATATCTAAACAAGATGATGAATCTCTCCTACTTGTAGAAAATGTAGATGCCTTACCTACTTCTACATATATATGTTCTGAAGCATATTGACATCTGGGGCCTGTCCTAATTTTACACTTGTTTTTAAAGTGAGGGCTGATCTGATGAAAATATGCAGTTGGAAAATATTCCACTGCTATTTCCACATTTTTTTAACTCATGTACATGTACAGCTATCAAGATTAGCATGAGAATAGATATTTGCTCAAAGATTCCTCAACTTTTGAGGTCGGGCTTCTCTCTGTTTATCCACAATTATTTCCATAATATTTTATAGTGATTCCATAAACCAGGGACAAATCTCTGAAGGGAGTAGTGTTCCAAGACATGGCCATCTTTCGAAGACAATACGTTTGTTTTCATTTCAACATCCTTAGCTTTGTTAAAGGCTCAGTGGAGGAAATTAACATACTGCATGCCTTACAATGAAAATTGTCTCTAATTATTTTGCTTCTCAAATTATTCCACCAGGCATTGATTGGACTTTTTAAATTCATTCCATATCTGTTACCCTCAGATAACAGTTATAATTTTTTTTATTGTTGTTAAAGAGAATCTATTAATTGCAATATGATTATTCTACTAAATAAAATTAAATTAAATTACCTGGGTAGCCAGCATATTCAAGTAATCATTAATTTTGGTCAGAAATTAAAAGTAGGGTATGCCAAATACAAAAATATATAAACTTGGCCTCAAAGACTAATCACCTGCACATTTCAGGAAAAATAAAATTTAATTTAGAAAAACCTTATGAAAATGTATATGTTAATTATGCTATCAAGGGCTGTAGAAGGCAGAATTTTCTTTGATTTCCCAAAAGATGTCCATGTCTTAATCCCAAGAACCTGTGGCTAGATGGCCGCGCACAGCAAAGGGACTTTGGAGATCTGATTAGTGTTAAGGACTTTAAGATGGAGAAAGCACCCTGGATTATCCTGGTGCCTCCAATCTAATCACATGAGTCCTTAAAAGCAGAGAATGTTTCCCAGCTGTGCTCAGAGAAAGGCGTGATGGAGAAAGACATTTGAGCGATAAACATTGCTGGTTTTCAGGATACAGGAAGGGGCCACAAACCATGGCATGCAGGTAGTTTCGCTAGATATAATGCAACTGTGCCTATATCTTGATTTTAGCCAGGTGAGCCAGTTGTCAAACTTCGAGGAGACCTGTGCGATAATGAATGTGTGTGTGTTTTAACCACCAAATTTGTGCTAATTTGCCATGACAGTGTTAGAACACTAATACAAGGCATGTAAGATGTTGAGCTATCTGTCATCATTTATATTAACAAAAGCTCTGAGAAATAGCTATACTTTACGTATGTCTTTCCCCTCCCCCAGTCATAACCCTCTAGGGATTTAATAGAATTAAACACTGACAGATTATTAAGTGAGTAGCTATAGACCCTGGCTTGGGTTTGTGCCTGTAGATATTTACAAGGTGCCAAAAAACACTGCCTTAAATTCCTACTTTACACAAATAAAGCATGAGATTCAGGAAAATAATTTAAGTTTTGGCTTTTTATAGAGAGATATCTATCTCTTCATAAACTTTGAAAAATCTTCTATATGTTTCACAGGGTTGCATTTTTTGAATTATAACTGTGAATGTTCATTAACACTCCAGAAACCAAAAGGTTCATTTTAATTGGAAAAATTGGATTCCTATATCTTGCAAATTAATTGAAGTTTCTCTATGCTTGAAAATATGTCAAAAGTATTATGTAGCTTTACCACAGTTTAATCTACCTTCCAGAAGAATTTAAATTAATATAAAGATAAAAAGTAACACAGCAGTGGAGTTTAAAGAGCTTTCAGATTTTCTCAGAAGACTGTTACTTTGAAAACCTATGAAATAGACTTTACCCAATTTATATCTAGATTTAAAAACTAAAGGAAATACTGGTAGTGTTCAGATTCTTTTATGCTTTGCACAAGGGAGTAAAAATAAGCAACATTAATGGAGCATATAATATGTATCAGATTTGGCGCATGTAATGTTTTTAATCTTATCACCAATCCAGCCAGATACGTATTAGCTTTTATTATTATTATTATTATTATTTTCACAGATGAGGAAATTGAGGTTCACGTTTTGTTATAACTGGTGCAGTCATACAGCTGGTAAGTGACTGGCAGAAGAATTCATTCCAGATTGAACTGGCTCCGAAGCCTTTGCTTTTTAAAATCTCCAACCTAGTGCCTCTTCCTTTTAACTGCAAAATAAGCAAAAAAGATAATCCTATGTCTACACAATGCTAAACAAATTTCCCCGTGAACAATTAATATAGGCAAACAGAGTGTGTGTTTAGCGGGTTCTAACAATGGAACTCTGTTTGCCGGATGAGGATTAAGGATGCACACAAACTCTTTGATCCTCTTCCCAGGAAGAGGTGAGGGCCAGTGACTCCTCACCTTGCACATGGGTGATCCTTGGACATGTTCTGCTTTGACTAACAGAATATGGCAGAAGTGAGGCTGTGCCAGGAATGTGCCCAGGCGCTTAAGAAATCCCAAGCTAACCACATGAAGAGGCCACGAAGAGAATCAGCAACTGTTAGCTTTTCCAGCCTTTCTGGTTCTCCCAGCTAAATCACAGGTGTTGTGAGTAGAGATGAGCTTTCCTGATATGTCCTTTCCAAATCCCTGCCCCAAAGAATCATAATAGTAAACTTTTACTGTAAGCCACTAAGTTAGAGTGCAGTTTGTTATGTAGAAAAAGATAATCAGAACACTGCCCCACACAATAGTTGACAAACCTGTTCTTTGTTAATCATTATATGTAATCACTACTCACACAAATGACTTCATTCTACTTCCTGGTTTTTCAGTAAATTTTAAGAAATGGAAATGTCCATGGAAAACTTACTCAAGGTCAGCATTGTTGTTCCAATTTCCTTATAAATGCTAAAATATTAAATAATTGCTTGTCATTCTTATTTAAAGAAATTTGGATATTTTGTTAATGCCTTAATGCCCTGCATATAGACATTCAAGACTGTAGTAATCTAACTTGTCCAGGTTCCTATATTTTAAAAATAACTTGCCATACCCACTAATGCCAATTTTTAGGATACAAATTTGTGTGAAATAATGGAAATTTTAGAATAATTAAGCAAACAGATTTTGCCAGTAGAGAGATTTTGGATAGTGGAAGTGTTTATATTTTTTACAACTTTTTACAGTACCAAAATGAGCAATTGCAGACATATCTGGGGGATACAATTTCTGGTATGGCATGATGACAACCCTCTCACTTAGTGTCTTGCTCATGTAGTGCTTGCATCAATTGGCTGTTGGATCCAGGACAGAAACAAAAGCCCTGAGGATTCTCCTAGCAGGCTCACCATCCATTCACATTCATGGGGATGTTAAAGTGATTTGGGATTTTCAGGCTTCAGTTGATGTGGAAAGGAGCTCAGGACACTTTTGGAGACTTCCCACCGTTGAGCTCATGTATAAGACTCTGCGCAGATGGCACAGGACAGCCAGAGACAGATAACTGAGGAAAGCACTAGACCAGACAAATTCTATACTAAGGCAGGTAGACAGGGGAAAAGCCAGGTATTCACATAGACTGGGCTTTATCCAGAAAGACTAAGACTTTGCTTGAAGCATCACAAAAAAAGTGGAACTCATTCATGGAAATCTTCATAGGACATGACTGTTGTACCCATTATAGGGGCCCTGGCTAATCTTTGAGTTATGATAGCATAGTATGACAATGTTGATTGCGAGGAAAGAAAGATAACTCTAGAAGTGCACTGTCCAATATAGTGGCCCCTAGCAAATCTATGGCTATCTAAATTATTTAAAATTAATGATTTAGTTCCTAAGTGACACTAGCTATATTTCAAGTACTCATTAGCTACACACATTTAGCTACCATATTGGATGGCACAGACATAGACCATTTCCATTACTGCAAAAAGTTCTACTTGACAATACTTGTCTGGTACTAATCCAGTTTTGGAGGTATCTAGAAAAGTAAGATGCCAAATCTCAGTGTCATACTCTGGTTGCTGCTCAGATAATAGGCTGGTCGATATGTATAGTTGATCTGGAGAACTTTAAAAGCATCTAGTTCATGGAGACTATGTTGCTGGACTTTGGAATTGTACAGCAGGAACTTTGTGAGAATTCTAATGGTGACTTCTCATTCATCCACTGAGTTCAAACTTTTCCTAGGATTCATTTATCCATTCAGAAAATATTTCCTGAGCTCCATCATTTACCAAGCACTATTGTAGGCACTGAGATACTTTGGTGAGCAAAACAAATAAGGTCTCTGCTCTTAGGGATCTTACATTCTACATGGTTGATACACACAGTAAAAAAAATCAAACATGTAAGATCATGTTACACAGTACTGAGTTCTATGAAGAATATATTTAAAAATTGGCTTGTATGGGTGAGGTTGATGTTCAGGTAGCCAGAAAAAGTTTACTTGAGAATGAGCTAGTTATACAAAATAAAAAATCAAATATTAATTTGTTCCACAAATATTTATTTAGTACCTATTATTTACCTAGCTATTGTAGTAGGTTACCAGTTTGGGGTTTTATTAACACAATTAAAACACAACAAAATTTGTTACAAATTCAAAGACCCACTCCCACTTAATGAATTAGAATCTGAAGGATGTGCCCCAGAAATTGGTATATTTAAAAATCACCAAAAGTAATGTTTAGGTATAGCCAGAATGGAGAGGACACCTGAATACTACTTGAACTCAATTCATGATGAGAAACAATTAAAAAGAAGCAAATATCAAAATCATGACTGGCTGCAGGCAAGATGGCAGACAAGAAAACCCACCAGCCAGTGTCTCTGCAAGAAAGATAGATTTTAGGTGAAAGTGAAAAAAAAATAAACAAGCAGACAAACATAGATCAGATGAAGGTCGGAAGGAAGGGTGCCTGAAACTACAGGAGATTCCACGGGAAGAAGTTGCAGAGGAGAACTGAGAGTCTTGGAGACCAGCTACAAGGATAGGTGAAGTGGTTAAATTTCCCCTCCCTTGCATCTCAGACTGTTAGTGGGCTCCCGAGCTTCTGGAGAGACCTGCCAAGACCAGCCCAGAGATGGCTGCCACTAGTGAGCCTTGAGTCTCTTGTGGACAGGGCACTAGGCTCCCAGTTCCCCTGGGGCACTTCCCATCCCACAGACCCTGCAGGCACCATATTGCTTCATTCTCCCCTTCCCCTCCCCTATCCACAGCTGCCGAAAGAGACAATTTAGCCACCACCCGGAGGCATCCACAGGAAAGGGGACCTTTCCTTTTGGGGCCCTGCAATGGACTGAGGGGTACTCAGACTGTGAGCTCCCTACCCGCCAGCCCACCCAGCTGCTGCTTGCCTGGTGACTCCAGTAGACCAGGGAAAATCCTGAGGAGGAGAGACATTGATCCAGCTTGGGCACCCTATGGGCGACTTGAGACCAGCACTTCTCTCCCTGGCAGGGTCAGGGATTGATCTCCAGGGCCAAGGGCACAGGACTGCAGACCAGATCACGTACACCCAGGTCTGGATCACATTGCCCTGGGGCACAAAAGGGATATTTATGAACTAGTCTACTGAGGTGTCTGTGCCTTCAGGGGCAGATCAGAATGGGTCCTAGCTACTGCGTGCTCGAGGGCCAACCCTCCTTCCATGGGAGGACTGCACTCTCAGCTCAGACTGTGATTCTGGGCAAAGAACCTCCCCGCTTTCATTGCATCACAGTCAGGGGAGATCTGCTGGCTTCAGGTCCCGCCTAGCAGCAGAGGCCCAGGAGAAACCACAGAATAGGGGAGGGTGGAAAGGAGCAAGACCTGCTCCACACTGCCAGACTGTGGGTCTCAGTCAGCCTCATCTCCACATGCAGACTTTTTGTCTGAGTGGGCCATTTCAGCCCCTCCCTGGAAGGTTTGCCCAGAAGCAGAGAACAGACCTTTGACCCCTGCTAACAGCATTTGTGGAGCTTCAGGGGAAGCTCACCCAACCCACCCCCACCCAGGCTCACTCCCCGGCTTCCCCGTTGAGGAGGACAATAAGGACACACCTGGAAGTCTAAGGGCCCCACACACTACCTGGGGCACTAGAGTGCCTCTGCAGAGGAGGGAGAGCTGGTTATAGGATCCAAAAACAACATTGCAGCTTGCTCCTCCCAGCAAGCACCACCTACTGATAGGGAGGTCAATTTGCACACACTTTTACTGCATTTACTGACTCATCATACAGGGTGTGGTCGAATCTCACCAACAAACACCACCTACTGGCTCAGAAACTACACTGGACATGTCATTATCTAAATGAAAATCTAAAGTAAAAAGCAACAGCTGCTTCAGATGGGAAGGAATCAGCGAAAGGACACTGGAAGTATGAAGAATCAAACTGAAAGCACACCCCCAAAGGAGAACACCAGCTCTCTAGCAATGGATAGCAACCAAATTGAGAACACTAAAATGACAGTCGAGTTTCAAATATGGATTATAAGAAAACTTAATGATATACAAGAGAAAATTGATGCTCAACACAAAGAAACCACACAGATACACATAAAAAATCCAGGACTTGGAAGAAAAATTCACCAAAGAAATTAAAATATTTAATAAAAATCAAACAGAACTTCTGGAAATGAAGAATTTATTCAAGGACTTGCAAAACACAATGGAAAGTCGCAAGAACAGTGTAGACCTAACAGAAGAAAGAATCTCAGGAATTGAAGATAATATATTTCAATTAAATAAGTCAGTCACAGAGATAGAACAGAGAAAAGAGCAAAGCCTACAAGAAATGTGGGATTATGTGAAGAGGCCTAACATGAAAATTGTAGGTATCCCTGAGGGTGAAGAAGAAAATACACAATGGTTGGATAAACTATTTGAGGATACAATGGAGAAAAATTTCCCTGGCCTTGTTAAAAATCTAGATATCAGGTACAAGAAGCTCAAAGGACTCCTGTGAGATTCATTGCAAACAGGAAGGCACCACAACACATAGTCATCACACTGGCCAAAATAAACATGAAAGAGGCCTCCTACAAGATATAAGGCAAAAGAAGCAGGTACCCCACAAAGGAAAATCCATCAGACTAACTGCAAACTTCTCAACTGAGACCTTACTAGCCAGAAGTGACTGGGGCCCCATTCTCACTCTTCTCAAACAGAATAATGCTCAGCCTAGAATCTTGTAACCTGCAAAAGTAAGTTTCTCACATGGAGGAGAAATAAAGACCACCTCAGACAAGCAAAGACTGAGGGAATTCATTAAGACAAGTCCTGCCCTCCAGGAAGTACTCAGAACAGCATTACACACGGATCAGCACAATAAACACCAGTGTAAAATCATCCAAAAGCTAAAATTCAAAGACCAGATACCACAATGGCTCAAGAGAGAAAAGAAACCAACAAAGTTCAACTCCACAGGATGAATAGAAAGCTACCCCACTTATCAATTCTTTCAATAAATATGAATGGCTTGAACTGTCCACTCAAGAGACATAGGCTTGCAAAATGGATAAATATACACAAAACAAGTATCTATTGTCTTCAGGAAACACACAAGGATGCATTCAGACTCAAGGTGTAGGGATGGAAAAAAATATTTCATGAAAATGGAAGCCAAATGAAAGCTGGTGTAGCAGTTCTGATTTCAGAGAACTTAGTCTTCAAATCAACAAAAGTAATAAAAGACAAAGAGGGTCACTATATAATGGTGAAGGGTACAATTCAACAAGAATATACAACAATTCTAAATATTTACACACATAACTCAAGTGCACCCAGATTCATAAAGCAAATCCTACTTGATCTAATAAAAAATGATAAACAGCAACACCCTAATACCCAGAGACTTCAACAGCCCTCTGACAGAACAGGACAGATGCTGCAAAGAGAAAATAAACAAAAAATAATGGACTTAAATAGAACTCTAGAACAAATGGGCATCCCTGCTATTTACAGAACATTCTACTCAAAACTCACTGATCATTCTACCCAAAACCCACTGATTATACATTTTTCTCATCAGCTCATGGGACATTCCCTAAGGTTGACTGTATCCTAGGCCACAAAGCATGTCTCAACAAATTAAAAAAAAAAAAATAGAATTTATACCATGCATCTTCTCAGAGCACAGTGGAATAAAATTAGAAATCAACTCCAATAGAAACTTACATCTCTACATAAAGCCATGGAAACTAAACAACCTTCTGCTGAAGGATTAGTAGGTTAAAGAGGAAATTAAGATAGAAATCAAAAGATTATTTGAACTCAATGATAAATGAGACAGAAGTTATCAAAATCTGTGGGACACACCTAAAGCAGTCCTGACTGGAAAATTTATATCCATAAATGTCTACATCCAAAGAGAGAACAATCAAAAAATTGACAATCTAATGAATCATCTCAAAGAACTGGAAAAGTATGAGCAAATAAACCCCAAACCCAGCAGAAGTAAAGAAATAACAAAGATCAGAGCAGAACTAAATGAAATCAATAATAATAAAAACACTATACGGAAGATTAATAAAACAAAAAGTTGGTTCTTTGAAAAAATAAACAAAATTGACACACCTCTTGCTAGATTAACAATAAGCAGGAAAGAAAAGAATTTAATAAGCTCCACCATGAATGAAAAGGTGAAATTATAGCTGATACCACAGAAATACAAAATATTATCTATGAATACTATAAAAATAACTATGCATATAGCCATGAAAATGTGGAGGAAATGGACAAATTTGTAAAACCACACAGCCTCCCTAGGCTCAATCAGGAAGAAAAAGAATTCCTGAGCAGACCAGTATCAAGTACCAAAATTGAAGCAGCAATAAAAACCTTCCTAAAAAGAAAAGCTCTTGACCAGATGATTTTACATCCAAATTTTACCAGACCTACAAAGAAGAAATGGTGCCTAAACTTCAGAAATTATTCCACAACACCAAGAAGGAAGGACGCTTTCCCAACAGGATTTATGAAACCAACATCAACCTGTCACCAAAATCAGGAAAGGACACAACAAAAGGAAAACTCCAAACCAATATCCATTATGAATATAGATGCAAAAATTCTCAAAAAAATCCTAGCAAACTGAATTCAGGTGCTGAAAAAAAAAAATAATCCATCATGACCAAGTGGGCTTCATCCCAGGGATGCAGGGATGGTTCAACATACACAACCCTATAAATGTAATTCACCACATAAATAGAAGCAAAAACAAAGACCATATGATCACCTCAATAGATGTAGAAAAAGCATACAACAAAATTCAGCACCCTTTTATGATAAGAACACTTAACAAAATAGGCATAGAAGGGACTTACCTAAAATTGATAATAGCTATATAGGACAAATCCATAGACAACATCATACTGAATGGGAAAAATTGAAAGCATTCCCACTTAGAACTAGAACCAGACAAGGTTAAGCTCTATCACTGCTTCTATTCAACATAGTGCTGGAAGTCCTAGCCAGAGCAATCAGACGAGAGAAGTAAATCAAAGGCATCCAAATGGGCACAGAAGATGTCAAACTATTGCTCTTTGCTGATGATATGATCTTATATCTAGCAAACCACAAAGATTCTGCCATGAGACTACTGGAATTGATAAACAAATTCAGCAAAGTCTCAGGTTACAAAATCAATGTATAAAAATCAGTAGCATTCCTATATACCTATATGACAACAGTCAATTGAGAACCAAATCAAAGACTCAATAGCCTGCATAGTAGCAACAAAGAAAATGAAATACCTAGGAATATATTTAATTAAGGAGGTGAAAGACCTCTACAGGGAGAATTATGAAACACTGAGGGAGGAAATAGCAGAGGATGTAAACAGGTGGAAAGCCATACCATGCTCATGGGTCAGCAGAATAAACATTGTTAAAATGTCTCTACTACCCAAAGTGACCTACAGATTCAATGCAATACCTATTAAAATACCAATATCATTTTTCACAGATCAGAAAAAATAATTCTAAGCTTTGTATGCAACCAGAGAAGACTCTGTATAGCAAAAGAAATCTTAAGCAAAAGGAACAAGTTGGGAGGCATCAATTTACCAGACTTCAAGCTATACTGCAAGGCTATAGTAACTAAAACAGCATGGCACTAGCACAAAAATAGAGACATAGACCAATGGAACAGAACTGAGAACCCAGATATAAAACCATCCTCATATAGCCATCTAATCATTGACAAAGCAGATAAAAACATACGCTGGGGAAAAGAATCCATATTCAATAAATGGTGCTGGGAAAATTGGATAGCCACAGGTAGAAGAATGAAACAGGATCCGGATCTTTCGCCTCTCACAAAAATCAACTCACGGTGGATAACAGACTTAAACCTAAGGCATGAAACTATAAGAATTGTAGAAGAATATGTTGGAAAAACACTTACAAACATTGGCCTAGGCAAATAATTTATGAAGAAGACCCCAAAGACAATCATAGCCACAACAAAAATAAATAAGTGGGACCTGATCAAATTGAAAAGCTTCTGCACAGCCAAGGAAGCTATCACAAGAGCAAACAGATAACCTACAGAATGGGAGAAAATATTCTCATGGTAAACATCCCATGAAGGGCTGATAACTAGAATCTATATAGAACTTAGGAAAACTGGAAAGAAAAATTCAAACAACCCTATAAAAAGTGGGCAAAGGACATGAACAGAAACTTTTCAAAAAAAGACTAACAGCCAGGAAACCTATGAAAAAATACTCAACATATCTAATCATCGGGGAAATGCAAATCAAAACCACAGTGAAATATCACTTAACTCCAGTGAGACTGGGCTTTATCAAAAAATCCCAAAACAATAAATGTTGGCATGGATGCAGAGAGATAGGAACACTCATACACTGCTGGTGGAACTGCAAACCAGTACAACTTCTATGGAAAGCAATATGGAGAAACCTCAAAGAGCTACAGGTAGAACTACCATTTGATGCAGCAATCCCATTATTGGGCATCTACCCAAAGAAAAAAAAGACATGCTATAAAAAAGACATCTACACTCAAATGTTTATAGCAGCACAATTCACAATTGCAAAGATGTGGAAACAACCCAAGTGCCCATCAATACCTGAGTGGATTAATAAAATGTGGTATATGTATGACAGGGGGTTCTACTCAGGCACAAAAGACAATGGTGATCTAGCCCTTTCTGTAGTATCCTATATAGAGCTGGAGCCCATTCTACTAAGTGAAGTATCACAAGAATGGAAAAACAAGCACCACATGTACTCACCATCAAATTGGTATTAACTGATCAACACTTATGTGCACACATAGTAGTAACACTATTTAATAACGTTTAGTAACATTATTAAATAAAAGCACATATACACAGGCGTAACAGGAAACAAAATAAATGTTAATGTTAGCGATTGTCGAGATGTGTGTTTATATAGACAATGCAGGTGCAATATCCTTTTGAGCAGTGTTGAAAATAGTAGCTATGCCAGGGGAAAATTTATGCAGTCCCCTTGGCTGTAGGCTACACATTCATTGTGTTATACAAATATACAACAAACCATTTTGACAGTTGTCTAAAATAAAATTGAAATTACACATTCATCTGGTGACGGACAGGTGGGAGGGGGCAGGAGGGGATGGGTATATTCACACCTAATGGGTGTGGTGTGCACTGTCTGGGGGTTTGACATGCTTGGATCTCTGACTCGGGTGGGGCAAAGGCAATATATGTAACCTAAACATTTGTACCCCTGTTATATGCTGAAATCAAAAATAAAAAGCTGTAAAAAAAAAAAGAAGAAGCAAATGTCATAATTAAGGTTGTTTTGGCTTCAAAATAAATAATGAATTGAAGAGCAAGGAAATTATAATAGACAATTAGGAAATTCCTAAATTAATTTAAGTAATAGTAACAGAGGGCCAAAACTGAGTGGGATCTGTGAGAATAGAAAGAATAAAAATAAATAAAAGCACTTAAAGAAGTAGAGATAAGAAAGAGTCAACAGTAACCTAGAAATTTTCAGCCTCATGTCTAAGAGAATGATGATGCTACTTAGAAATATATCCAAACCAAAAATATTAGGAGAAGCAGGTTGGGTTCACTCTAGATATTGTAAATTTATAATTATTTGTTCCTTAATTATGGATGCACACTTTTCCTCTTTCTAAATTTGGGACATGCAAAAATAATGAAGAAAAACACGATTTTATGCCAGAAAATAAGATAGAAACAATTCCTCTTGCCCAACAAAATGTGAAACTCCCACATTATCTAAAATATATATGCTGGAAATTGTTGGAATACCTAAATTAGATCCACCTTCTTATTACAGTTGAAGATGAGAAGAAAACAAAGCTTTGTATTCTTTAGTATCATTTTTAGAACTTGTAACATAAAAAAAATGCACTTCTATACAAAAAAGTAATTCAACATCAAAGTCCAATAAAATAGTAAACTGGACTAAATATATTCATATATTAGCTTGACCTAAGTCTGGGAATTGGGCCAGACTTTTCAAATTATACTATCATTATTTACAAAAAAGGAAATGTTAACTAACATTATTAAATAAAAGCACATATACACAGGCATAACAGGAAACAAAATAAATGTTAATGTTAATGAATGTTGAGATGTGTGTATATATACATAATGCAGATGCAATATTCTCTTGAGCAGTGTTGGAAATAGTAGCTATGCCAGGGGAAAATTTATGCAATCCCCTTGGCTGTAGGCTACACATTCATTGTGTTATACAAATATACAAAGAAGCCACCCACAGTTGCCTAAAACAAAATTGAAATTACACATTTTGCATTTAAAGTTTTATCCCACTGCTCCTTTTCTTGATGAATGACAGATAATGAATTTTAGGTATTTGTAAAAACAATGTAGTTTAAAAGGTACCTTAGTCTTCTTTATCTTTTATATGTGATATATCTTTCATACCAACAGCTTTTATATATTTACAGAAAAATTTATGTGTGTTCAGAAAGCTGCTATTTTGTATTCAAAATTGACCATGTTTTAAGCCCTATTTTATCTGCTAAATTCAGTTTGGTTAAGGGCAGATACGTTGGTATTTTGTTTGGATTCATTATTAAGGCAAATGATATTTTCTGCTTAAAATACTTTTCCTAATCAGACTAGACATTTAGGCCACCTATCTAGACTAACATTCTTTTTTTCTATCTGAAATATTTGATCTCTCTTTATCCATTGTAGGGTTTTGCGCATTTCTAAGATGATCATCTTGGTGTGGGGTCCTGATTTTCCCAGTGACTTAGCAGCACAGTAATTTGGCTGCAACGTTGATGAGCTCAGACAAGAAGGAGGTGATGATGACAGGAAAGGACAATTGGGAAATGCTGCCCCAGGGAAGAAATAGTTCATGGCTGCAGAGATGTGCTACCCCAGCCACTCTTTCTCAAGTGATATTTATTTTTGAAAGACAGTGTTAAGAGTATGCAATTGTAGAAGCAATGTGGTTACTTCAGCAATATATACCGCGCCATGTTTTAAACTCGTTTCCTTTAAAGGTTAAAAAAAAGAAAAATGCTCATCTCTTGAAGAAAATTCCAAACCTTCATTGTGAACAGTAATCCAATATTTCAATTTAGAATTTGAGAACATTTTAAATAAGAAGCAATTATTCCAGGCAAACAGCAAATATAAATGTCAGCAGTCAAAAATCTTGTGAAAAGATATGATTAAAACTGAGATTTAAAAAAAATATATATGTATATATTCATCTGTATTTCTTGACTTTTAAAGTTCACAGATATTTTCCCCTGAGAACAAAATAAGAAACATTAAATGTTAAATAAAAATATAAGAAAAAATTTTAAAAAAGAAAAATTAAGATATTAGTAGTTTTTTACCAACTCCACAAACAGAACAATTCTCAATGATTGGAATTTAGTTTGAGGGAGAAGGAAATCATTATTATTATTATTACTACTACTACTATTAATTAGTTTTAGTTTTACTTTTGGCAGTGTTACCTGCAAATCAGCTAACATGAGGTAGTAGACCTGATCTTTTATTTATTTTATAAGAAAAGTTGTATTTTCTCATTTTAAGGGAATATTTTAACCAAATTGTTTAATTACACATTATAAATGCATCAAGACCAGATCAAATCATGCATCAGTGGAAAGATCTCTTGTCTCTTATGTCTTGGCTCCTGCTTTCCACTTGTTACATTGATTTTTCAGATGCCCTCTCCCCAACCTCTGTCATATATAAGTTGTCCTTTTCCTACAGCTCTCCTCTTGCTGCCATCATTATTTTTCAATGCTTATGAATAGTTGTGATATATTTTAAAAGCAAATTCAAATATTAATAATAAATTCAAACATTATCTTACTCTCTGAAAATAATTAGTGATATGCATTGTTTTAAATACTTGTCCATGCTTATGTAACACATGGGTACGTGTCTATCTGTATTTATAGGTATTTATTTCATATCAGTGTACACAGATTTACTCATTTCTTTTAATAGCTATATAGTACTTCAGTATATAAATTACCCTCAAGTAGCTAGTTATTTAATTTGTTTACATTTCCCCCAAAGATGAACAATACCTTAGTGAGCATCTAGCCATTTATGCCACTAAGTACTGATCCATGTATCCATCCACCATGTTCTCCAGCCACAGATATACTACGCATTCTCTTCATGACCGTCTACATGAAAATTTTCTAAATGGTTTTCTTTAATGCAACAGTTAGTTCTCTTACACTTACACTTGTAATAATTCTGCACAGTAATAAGCCAGACAAATGTGTGGAAATAAATTCTATTTTTGTATTAAATATCAGTGATAGGAAACATTATTCATATAAAATTTAAAGCTAGCTAAGAAGTCACTGAAACATTTTCACATACCTTCTCTCCAAGTCTGGTTTTAAAGAAACTATAACATAATTTCAAGAATAAAGACCCTCTTGAATTGGGATCTATGGAAAAGAGACTATAGCTCTATAAAATTCTAGCAATGCCAAAGGTCTGGAATACCCTCTCAGCACAGATACTTTGTTTTCATGCTAAAGACTAAATGAGGGTTCTGAAAACACTGCTTTAGCAAGCACACATTTGTTAGAATGGTGCTGAATTTTCTATTGTTTAACAGTTACCATTTTTTTTTCTTTTCTTTGGAAAGAAAACCTGTAGGGACAAATATCTCTGTTCTGCTTACATTAAAATACCTTATTGACTTTGAGAGGTGAGTATTGGTTTTTGAGGGGAGGGTGAAAATTAGTTACGAAATGATTTGAACCCTTGTTGAGATAATGCTTCTGTGATATAGTTATCTAAACAGAATGAGTCTAAAGTCAGTCTAAAGAATCATGTCTCTTCAGATTTTATACTGATAATCTCAGAGGAGCACTTTGAGATAGAAAATTTCACTCCACTTTGAAAAGTGACTCTTTTATAAAACATGACCCTTTATGAGACTTCATTCTTTTGAAAAATTGTCTAAGTACAGGAAAAGTAACTGAACAGCAAGGGGTAGTGGTCATGAGGTTTTGACCACTTTAGACTGTCAAACAGACCTCAAAATTTGTCAGGCTCTGGAAAATCTATTGAAGTTGTAGGAAGTAATCAAGTGATTGCTGCAGATGCACACACTTGAATTATTTTATGTGGTATTACATGATTTTTCTTTTTTCGGGGGAAGGGGGTGTCCAAAGCTGAGGGACCTAGGTGGTTCAGCCTTTTAATGCTCTCAACATTTTCCACATCATATGTCAGGTCAAAATTGTAATAACAAAGCTCGCAGCAGCAGCTGCCTATAATGTGTTTGGTTCTAACTCCAGTGAAAGCATTTATCATTTCTCTCTACTTCAGGAAAGCACATGCATGCATATTTTCAAATATAAAGTCAAAAGACATTTCAAAGTTTGGATAGAATCCTTCATACTCGAAAGTAATCCGAAAAAGCAATACTTTGAAATCTTACTAAGTATTAAACAATTGGCAAGATTTTGTCCATTTAAGTTTGCATGTCTTCAGGTCTGTTGGATGTTTTAATTGTATATTTGATATTAAAACAACAGGCTAAATTTAACTTATGCAAAGTTATGACTGACTGATCTCTTTTACTTAAATATCCTAAAATCTAAAGTTAGAATAATTTTGAAATTTTATTGGCAGTGTTTGAAAAACAGAAAACAAAGTTATTTTTAATATGTTACATTTTTCTGAAATCTTTCATTTATACTTAGTATGTAATTTAACCCTTATAACAATATTATTAAATAATTAATTGTTGTAGCTTGTTTAAATGACTTGTTTTGGCTCCTCTTGGGATTTAGAAGGAGAAAAACCCTATTGGTTCATAATATTATTATACTGTGCTATTCCAATAATATTTTCATTAAATTTTGTAGTAAAGGTGCTTTGAAAATATCACCTATGTTTGGATTTCTGTTTAGCACTTTAGAATGCATTATCATCATAATTTAAAATTTGATTTAAATAAAAACCTCTTTATAGAAAACCTGATGTCTTTTTTTTTTTTTTTTTGATGGGGAGAGATATTCCTTTGTTATCACTCTGTTAATTTTTATGTCTCATTGGTTATTTATAAATCAAATCATTATTTTTATTATTTAAAATAAATTCTAAAATTAATGTGTTTAACTCAACACATCAACCAATAGTGTAACAGCATAAAATTTGTTTATAAAAATGAAATTGGTGCCTATAATTAAATAAGAAATTACAAAATTCTGCTTACTCAAAAGGTCAAACATTTGTTCTTTGGTACAATATATTCTTTAAATATACATCCCATGCAATCATTGTTGTAGGCTTTGAGTTTTTGGTTATCATCAGAATTATTCATAGGTTTCAAGGACCCTGCTCACATAGAGCTTACAGTCTTATGTGGGAAAATAATTTAATGAAATACTCACTTTAATATAATAGGTATATACTTGATTCAAATTTAGATGATTGTTCTAAAGAAAAGATACCTAAGTTAAGAGAACTGGCTTAAAATTAAGGGATCAAGGAAGCCTTTCCAAAGAATTATTGATTAAGCTGAAAGAAATGCATGGGCTGAGATAACCACATGGGCATGGTGTAGGGAGTATCTGTGAGATGCAACACTCAAGACAAAAGCCCTGGAGCAGAAGGCAGCACGCTCCAAGCCCTATTCAGTAGAGTGAAGTTCCTGATTGTGTAGAAAGCAGAGGACCACATTATGAGTCAATGCTAAAGAATTCTGGGACTTGATTATGCAAACAGTCTGGAATTTATCCAAAATGAATGGGGAGGCCATTAGAGGGATTTGGTGTGGAGTGGTGGTGGCAAGATCAGATTTGCAGTTTGAAACTCTCAGCTTGCATCATGGAGGAACAACTGGAGAGGCCCAGACTGGATGAAGGAAGAAAAGTCAGGGGGCCTATCACTAGCCCAATAGAGAAATGACAGCAGCACGAATCGGGTGGGGGAGATGAGAACATCCTATTTGTTGTTTTGGTTTTTACATATATTCAGGTACTTCAAAGCAGGAATACTATTCAACATATTTAACATCTGGAAAAGAAATAAGCACCAACCAAACAGCATGGGAGACCGACCAATCACCGCATACTCCAGGACATGCATGAATATCTGCTTTGCATGACAATATGATTTTAAAACACTCTTTCAAATCTATATAAACAAAGTAAAAGTGTTAAAAGTTCATTTCATGCTTTTATTTTTCAGATGATTAGACTTTTAGTAGCTTACATTATATAGCAGCTTGATGAGATATGCTTTGAATAGCCATTTTCTTTTCTTTTTTTCCACAGAAAAACTGGCAAATGATACTTTTGCTTGTTAATAAGCAAGGCCAAGTTAGGATTACCAGATGTCAATACTTATATGAAAAGAATAGTGCAACCAAACCCAGAAAATATTGTCTGTTTTGCCTAAAGAAAGCATCTCACTGAATATCTGGAAAGCTCATTGTCTTCCAATTATGGCTGTTTTATGAGTTTCCATAACTTAACTATAGCTGTAATGTAACTGACCAGCACTGATGAGCAGATCAATAACCACTAAAACAAAGGAAATGGTGTCTGCGTGCAAGAAACACTTACCATTTTGTCTCTGAGGAAGTACATCTCATTTAAATGTATTTTAACTCCTGATATTTTGTATATTTTTTAAATAAGCTTCCATTTTACTAAAATCTCAGCAATAGCCAATCAATATATTTAATTATATACTCTCTCCCATTGTGCTTAAATAGGATCAGTGCATGTTTTAGATAAGAAATGCTGTGCCATTTAATTTCATCAGAAAAACAATTACTGGTAGGAATTTGTTTTAAGCTCTCCCTGCTATTCAGCTCTAAAACATATAATATGTAAGCCTTTGGAGAATGCCATTGGAGAGCTTAGCTTCAAGTCTCAAAATCTAGGGGATAAGTGGTAAAGGGATGTCTCTTCATCCTCCACATAAAACTATCTTTATATATGTAAATATTTTGATGCAGTATTTCAAATGAAGAAAGATAAACTGAGATCACACCATTTTGGGGGCACCAAGGTTGTCAGTTTATTTTTTTCTTTCATCATTTCATTTTTTGATCGATACATAATATTTTACATATTTATGGGCACATGTGATATTATTTCATAGGCACAGAGTGCGTAATGATCAAGTCAGGCCATTTGAGGTATCCATCACCTTGAGTATTTAGCATTTCTGTGTGTTGATAACATTTCCAGTTCTCTCTTCTGGTTACTTTGAGCTACATAATACATTGTTGTTAACTATAGTTATACCCTACTCTTCTATCTAACATTAGAACTTATACCTTCTATTTAACTGCACGTTCTTACCCAGTGACCAACCTCTCTTAATCCCCCTGTCTCACCCACACACCCTTCCCAGCCTCTGGTATGTATCAGTCTACACTCAAATTCCATCAGATCCACTTTTTTAGCTCCCCCATATGAATGGGATATTTGTCTTTTTGTGCCTGGCTTATTTCACTTAAAAAAATGACCTTCAGTTCCACCCATGTTGCTGTAAATGATATCATTTAATTCTTTTGTATGGCCAAATAATATTCCATGGTGTATATACACCACCTTTTCCTTGTGCATTTATCCATTGATGGACACTTAAGTTGCTACTGTGAATAGTGCCACAAGAAACATGTGAGTATGGGTATTCCTTTGGTGTATTGATTTATTTTTCTTTGGATAAATATCCTGTAGGAGGATTGTTGGATCCTATGGTGGTTCTATTTTTAGTTTTTTGAGAAATCTCCATACTGTTTTCCACAGTGGCTATACTAATTTATATTCCCACCAACAGTGTATAAGAGTTCCTGCTTTTCTGCATATTCACCAGCATCTGCTTGTTTTTTTTGTTTTTGTTTTTGGTCTTTTTTGTAACAGCCATTTTAACTGGGGTAAGATAATATATCATTGTGGTTTTGATTTGCATTTCTCTGATGATTAGTGATGTTTAGCATTTTTTTTTCATTTAGTCATTTGCATAACTTCTTTTGAGAAATACCTGTTTGTACCCTTTACCCACTTTTTAATGGAATTATTTATTTCTCTTTCGCTGTTGAGTTTTTTGAGTTCCTTAAATATTCTGGATATTAGTCCCTAGTCAGATGAATAGTTTGTAAATATTTTGTCTCATTCAACAGATTATCTGGCAATCCTGTTTACTATAGCTGTTAAAAATACCTAGAAATAAATTTAATGAAGGAAGTGAAAGATCTCTACAAGGAAAACTACAAAACACTGATAAAAGTAATTGAAAAGGACATAAACAAATAGAAAAAATCTCCCATGCTCACGGATTGCAAGAATTAATTCATTAAAATGACCATACTGCCCAAGCAATCTACAGATTCAAGACAATCTCCATCAGAGTACCAGCATCATTTTTCATAAAATAAAAAAAAAAAAAAGAATTCTACAATTCATATAGAATCAAAAAAGAGTCCAAATAGAAAAAAAAATCAATCCTGAACAAAGAGAGCAAAGCTGGAAGCATCACACTATTTGACTTCAAAATATATTACAAGGCTAAAGTAACTAAAACAGTGTTGTACTGGTATAAAAACAGACACATTGACCAATGAAACAGAATAGAGAAACCAGAAATATAGCCACACATTTGCAGCCAAAGGATCTTTGACAAAGACTAAAAGAATTTACATTGGGGAAAGGACATCCTCTTCAATAAATAGTGCTAGGAAAATTGGATATCCATATGGAGAAAAATGACACTGGACCCCTATCTTTCACCATATGCAAAAATCGGCTTAAGGTGGATTAAAGACTTAAACATAAGACCCAAAACTATAAAACTACTAGAAGAAAACATAGAGAAAATACTTCAGGACATTGGTGTAGGCAATGATTTTATGGCTAAAACCACAGATGACAAAAACAAAATAGACATATGGGACTCTATTAGACTAAAAAGCTTCTGCACAGCAATCATTTTATTAATGGTTACCAGTTCTTAAAAATTTCTGGATTTTGACTGACTCACTTGTTATAATGATTGAATGATTTGGGCACGTTGAAGTTGTCATGATATGTGCAGGTTGTCCCTTTTTGGAGGAGTACATTGATCCCTCCTAATTATTAACATATTTATCTGTTTCTTAAATGCAGCTTAGTGTTTGAAATTGCAATGAGATTTGTGTTTGAGCTACAAAAGATGTTGGGATGGGGTGACATTCAAGTAGGAGGGAATTGGACTTTACAATGTTAGAATCACCAGTAATGGACAACACAGTGTACCAAGAAAGGTTCAGAGGATAAGCCAGGATGCATAAGATGATGAAAGTTTTGATGCTGACAAAGGCCATAGAAACTTTTGGTAATGGGTTAAAGAAAAGGAAAAGAAAGGAAAAAAAGAAAAGCATTAGTACTAGGCAATGTATATTGGCAATTATAATTTATATTAATATCTATATATATCCATATTGATCTATCTATATGTACAGCTACCTATTTATCTATATTATTTGCTTAAAATATAGAGTTGACAATTCGGAGAGTACATCTCACATGATCTATTCTAGTTAAATCTGAAAGTATGAAGAGACTGTGATTATAAGCATTTATGTTTCAATCAAGTAGTTAAGATGGTATATCCAATCAGATATTACCAGGGACATGTGATTGCTGAAGATTATTCTACTATCTTAAGAGATGGGCTGTGGATATCCATATTGTGATTTGGGAGTTTTCGAGGACAAAGCAAATTGCCTGCTGAACTCACAGTCATGTTTGGAAGAGACAAGCTGGCAAAGATAAAATTGCATCATCATCTGCAACTGACTTGATTGAATCTGATGGAACCGCATCAGGAAAGGTGTGTTGCTACCATTCCTGGAACTAGGTTGGGCTGAATCGCTGGACAGTTTTGCTGAATCATTGGGCATACAAGTTTTGATGGACAAGTGTTGTGAATTTAGAAAGTAAAGGATGTGAATATTTATAATTATCTGGTCCTTTTCATAGCATATTTATTAGCACCAAAACAATTTTAGATGGGCTATCACCAAAATTATTTCAAAATAAATTGCAGACTATTTAACACATCTTGGTTATGATCCACAAAGTAATGTGCTGAAATAATACAAGTAAACATCCACAGAAGAATCCATTGTTCGATAGATTTTGCTGTACTGATTTTTAACAGAACTGCTTTAAACACAATATCAACAGTTTTAAATTCAAATGCTCAGTGGCAAAGCCCCCATATAAATGAATGAATTTGATCTTCTGGAAGACTCTAGAGAGATAACAGGATGTAAAGGGGACTACAGCAAAGTGAGGAGTCTTCTTCCCACATAAACAGCTGCTGTTTGGTTTAACCTAACGGTTGCCTCATGGAAATGAAGCCATATTGAAAAAATTTTGGATTATTTTAGATAAAACTTATAAAATTGTAAAATTAGCAACTAACTCTGTTATTTCTATAATGTCGAACTGCCACAAAAAGTAAATATGCAACTGAAAATGGCCTGAGGCCCCCAGGAAGTAACCTTGCCTTTGTCAGTATTGAGAAAATTATTCCAGTGTAAAAAGTCTTTCACTAGCTCTGTGTTTTGGAGGGAATGTACTGGACCAATGTTCCAGAATCTCTGTTTTTCACAGTGACTCAAAGCAAAAATTCCAGAAGTTTATTTTTATGAATGTGAGCTTTAAATATGAACACATATATCGCTGAAATGTAGTCATAGAATAATAATTTAACAAGACTGTTCATTTGAAGTTTATGACTCCCATTATATTAAAAAAATAGAATCTTCTTGGTTACTTTCTCTCTCTCTCTGTTTTGTTTATTTTTCTGCCTTATTTCAGTCCACAATCTCTCTTCTCCTCCTGGCCTATATGAGGTCTTCCCATTTCCCAATCAGTTCCCTGTTTAGCGAGAGGGAAGCAGGGAAGAAATCTTGGCTAGGAAGATTCCCAGTGTACTATGAGAGGAGCTAATGACTACTGCAGAGCCTGGTACACTAACAGAACCATTTGAACGATTTTCTGTATTAAAAAATTCTATCCCTTGTTTGGTTAAAAATAGTATTACAATAATTTAATCGCCTGTATTTCAGCTTCTTCCACTCTGACTTCTGGTTTGAAGAGCAGCGGATCAGCAGAGCTGCACAAGCTGTTTCTGAATAAATAGGGTCCCTTTTCTCCACTTAACTTTCTTATGCAAAATAAACCCATTGATTAAAATGGAGAAGAAATCAGAGGAGAAGAGGTCTTATTTGAACTTTCTTTTTATCAAAAAAGCTCAGTATTTCATAGGAATATTCTCTTGGATGCTCAGCTTGCCTACTTACTTAAATTTGGAGATGGTACTCAAGCCCAGCAACACATATGCCCAAAGGTTTGGGCACGTTCCGTAAAATGTATTTGAAGACAAGTATCTCCTTTGTTGCATTCTTTACTATTTATCTATTTTGCCAAATTATCTGCAAGTGGAAGTATTGAAATAAGGTGGTCTTTACCAACTGACTTTGGAGTTTGGTTTTCTTTTGAAGGACACATATTAAAATACACTCTGAGGATTGCCCGTTTTCTTTTTT
>CM052445.1:59037820-59079534 GCA_028533085.1 Varecia variegata | reverse complement strand
TTCTTTTTTATATAAAGCAATGTCATCACTTTTTTTCTAGTATTGTATTTCTCCTCAATAATTGATATGTTGCATTAAAGGAGCACAAAATGGTCTTAATTATGCAATAATGATCAAGGCAACGAGTGTTTCCTGGGAACTAATGGCTGCCTGAGAGGAGGTGATGGCTTGAGGTACAGCTGGTTATTAAGCCGCAGGAAATGCTGCGGGCCAAGATTTGTATTATTTCTCTGAGATGAAAATGAACCCAAAAAAAGGCAAAATGGATTTTTTTTCCACTAATGGGTAAAATGGCCTCATTTTGGATGCAAAAGACATTTCAGCAGAAGGGATGTGTTCCATAATAGCAAAATCAAAATTTTCAGAGTCTCTGCTTTTTGTTTTTAATATAATACAAATAATATTCTATTATTGATTTGAAATTTTGATACAACTAAAAATACCAGGCAGCACTTGAGTTTCTGTCTAGTCCTGTAACTACCATGGAACCTCATGTTCAACGTTTACTTTGATAGTTTTTGTGAGCTAGGAATATATTTTACATACATTTAATTTTGAAAATAGTTACTTTTGATAATGTTCAAAAATAGTTATCTAATCTAATAACAATCAAAGAAAATGAAAGCTTCATTTCCTTTTGTTTCTAGGATTCCTTCAAATAAAATATTAAGTAAAGATATCTGTCCAAAGGATTTTTGTTCCCTCAGGTAACACTGCATCATTAGAGATGAATCACTTAACCTTCTTAACTGCAATTTTTTCATCAATTTGCAAAGTGGATATTAGAGCTGCTCCCGTCTCTCTAATTTGTAGTAAGATCAGATTAATACAAAACAGAGTGTTTTGTAAATATTAATGCTATAAAAATGTAGTTATTAATATATTTACTTTACCAGATTAATCAAGTAAAACAAAATATTTTATCATATTTTGCCATATTTTGATGCAGTACGTCAGAGGACAGAGGAGCCAACTGAAAGAGCTCCTGATAACCAAAGCTGGGATAATTTCAGTACAAAATTAATCAACTAGTGTTAGGTTATAATACAAAATACAAAATGAATATTCATGAGTCCATACATATATAAACAAATGATAAAATACCTAAGTAAATGGGGGAGAATTTATTCTTCCATGTGGAAGAATTCCAAATGACTTATATAGATGCTCTACCCTCAAGGAGGTGGAACACAACTCCTCTCTCCTGAGGTGTGGGCAGCACATAGAGATTTCCTTCCAAACAGTACAGTATGGAAAGGTTGACAAAAGAAAGGTAAAAACAACAGTAATGAAGATGAAGCACACGTGATGAGAAAAGCGAACCTTGACAAGTTTATCAGTGATGTTTAGAATTTTGTTGTATTCAGTATAGCCTGTATTCATCTTTATGATGGACATAGGCATCCTTCTTATAGAGAAAGTTCAGAAGCCAAGTGCTTTGGGAAAGCATTATCTTTTCTCTGCCACTATAAAAGTGACTAAAATATTAATATAATAAACATATTTCCACAAACTTAAATGCAGTATGTTACCAAGAAATTATGTTGGCAGGTGCATAGCAGACCTTGCTGAAGATTTACGGAAAAATTATTAAAACAAACTACATCGTGTGAAGTGTTTGCTTTACATGCAGATTTAGAAAAAAATAGGTCTAGTAGCATGTAATTTTCTTGAGGGACGAGATTTATATCTCTTTTGTGTTCAGCTAAATTCTAGCATCTAGCATAGCCTCTGCCACCTAGGGGACTCACTCAATTTTCATTGAATACATTCAATGAATATTTTATTTGAAGCTATTTGCTAGGTATGACTTTAATAATCAATATAACACCATTACTTTGTTGATCACTAAAGAAAATATATGCTAGAGAAAGTATTTTTCAATCATAAGTGACTTGTTTAATAACACCATGCTTCACGGAAGGGAGGACAGTTAACTACACAGTGTGATCCCTGAAGGAGCCAGTGCTTCATTCGGAATGCAGGAGGTGGTGGAGGTAGGCAAGACTAAGGCACCGACTTTCTAAGTTCAAACTCCAGCGCTTCCAACTGTGAAAGAGGAATAATGATAGGACTGACCTCAGAGAAAACCTATGAGGACTAAGTTAGTTAACATATGTAAAGTACTTAGACAACTGCCTAAAACTATGTAATTGTTGTATAAAGGTAAGCCATTATAAATTTTAATATTCACAATTTTAGTGAACATTCTAGGCTATAGTTGTGGACATTGCATTACACAAAAGTCATTTATTTTATAATTCACATGATATCCCAGTAGAGAAATCGTAGCAGAGATGCGCCAGCCCCCTACTATCAGAATTTAATATTGTGGGTATTAATTCAAGACCTATAAAATAGTGTGAGGCATGTATAAAAATTCCAAATCTCTTTATATAAAAACTTTAAATTCTTAAAAACAAAACAAAAAAATCCAAAGGGCTTTGAACCCTCTTGTTAAAATATAAAATATAAAATTTAACAACTTTAGCTAAGAATAATAACAGATACCAAAAATGATGAAAATTTACTAGCCAAACAGCAAAAAGAGGTGTTAAATGGGGCTGGCAAATTGTCACAATTGAAAAATTAGTACAATGATTTGGTAATTGTAGCTAGTGATTAATTTCTTCCATTAATTCTTAGCTTGACAGCCTTTAAAACCAAATATTGAGATAAATTGAATTTAGAAACTAGTCCTCAAATTGCTGTATCTTAGAGTATTAAACCAAAATTTTCCAAAATGCTGAAGGAAATTTTACTCACATTGCCTTAATTGAATATATTTATTATTGCTTTATCATTTAGTTATAATAAGAAAAGTATCATAAATGCATACTACAATAAATAAAATGTGAATTCCCTATTCATCATTTCGATTTCTACTTTTGTTATATTTCATGGTGCACATATAATATTAGTATTGACAAACACGTTTAATTTCTAAACAATGATATATAAAAAGTTGGAAAAGTGCTCACATTTTATCAGATAGATGGAAAAATCAAATATGTTTGTTATTTTTCTTGGGTGAAATTTAAATGATAAGAATGAAATCTTACATACCATCAAATGATATATTACTTTTACTTGTCACTATCCTATCTCAAAGATTGGTTTAGAGATAAAGGTCTTTTCAAGTATGTGTTTTCAACTTCCAATATGATCACCTTCTCTTGGTAAGAGTTGACCATGTTCTGTCCAGGATACAAATACTGTATTCCCTCTCCCAGGATATTTATTTAGTTACAGGGAAGGCCTTAGCTTGCCTTTAGGATTTCCCTAATCTTTAAGATTTCTTCTTTTTTATGAAAGATAATTAGAAAAGGAAGAAATGTATCAAAATAAGAATTTTTCTACAATTCAATGACCTTATTGCCTTTTTCTTTCTCAAAGACAAGTATACTATATTTCTACTTCATTTTAGTAATTTTTCCTTTTATTCTTTTTTTTTTCTTTTATTTTAATTGTTCAGGTACTTTTTTCCTTTTCTATCATCCATTTGAATTTTGTTAGTGGTAGATTTTAACAGCCTGCACTATGTGCTTATGTTCCTAAAATATTAGAGCCACTTTATTAACAGATTAATATAGTTAAAGTAAGTAGAAAAATTTCATTGGTACATATTTATGGATCACCTGCCATGAACAAGTGAAGAAATGGTAGCAAGTTAAGATGGGTGAGTTGAATTTCATGTCTCCAAGGACTTTTCATTATAGGAAAAAATAAGTACATAAATAATTATACTACAAGGAATTACCTTATAGAATGTGAAAGCTATCCTTCCCTATTTCAAAGTTAGGGTGATCAATTCTGGCTCAGTTGAGCTATGGTGACTTTATGAGAAGAGTTGGCATTTGGTAAGATCGCAGGAGACGAAGGGGACATTCAAATGGTCAGAATCGGTCCATACAGAAATGTAGATTTAATTTAAAAATGCTACCAAGATCGTTATAATTTTCAAAAGAATGAAACTTAGTTTGGATAATATATGAAAAGTTTTGAATGGACATTTATATCTATCTCTCTGTGTGCTAAGTGGACTGGGCACAGTTACAAGGCTACACTCATGCCTCAAATGGTGCATCTGTACATAGGATAGTTTAAAGAAGTCAGGAAGTCTCCACTGCGACAGAGTCAGTCTTTGCCTCCCTGGAGAAATTCTTCCAGTTAGAATTTTGTTTGTGTCTACAACCACCCTCTTTACTTTTTTTTTATTTTTTGTTTATAAAAAAATAAATTTATTTCTTATGGTCCTGGAGACTGGGAAGTTCAATATTAAGGTGCTGGCTTTGGCAAATGTCTTCTTACTACATCATCCCACGGTGGCAGTTGCAAGGGTAAGAGAGTACGTGTGCGTGAGAGAGCTACAGCCACCCTCTTTAAAATGCCACCAACCCATGGTATATTTTAAGCCTCACAGAAAAGTCACCTTCATTTTAGCATGAAATGGCTTAAAAATAAGATCCCTTTTCTCCAAATATCTGATATAATTTCCATTAAGGAAATAAAGGTTTTGATAGTGGTTGGCGGAGAGAAGTTATTTTGGCATAAAACGAAAGTGTGCCTGGGTGGAATACCAAATCAGAGAGCTGTGAGTTGTCAGAGAGAAGAACATTTGGATATCAGAGGAAAGGGGACCTCAAAAGCTAGGAGTGGAATGCAAAAAAGGAATGAATGCAAGAAGTACCTTTTAACCATTTTGAATTTTACCACTAGCTGGCCCTACAGAGTTATGCTGATGAAATAAATCTTATTAGACAATTTTCAACCCAGTCTGAGTCTTCAATATATCTTAACTTCCTCAATCACATGTCTATATTAGATCAAGTGCATTATCTGTCAAATCAAATGCTTGTATTTAAGTAGGCTGTAAAAATGTCACTAAAGAATGTTTGAGTCAATGTCTATGTGTAGATACTGCTCTCAGTGTACTTGAGGTGGCGTTAGAGAACTTATATTTTCTATGGAAAACTTAGAACATTAAAGAATAAAAAGATGGTTTTGTATTTTGGGTTTTTTTCCTTCTTTTTTTGATATGAAATTGCCATGGCAGTGATTACAAGCTTCTCCTCTATTTTTCTATTGCACTCAGTTTGGGGATGTGTTTCCACACTCACTACCTTGTATGTTGTATCTTGTATCTACTTGTATGTACTCTTCACTAGATTGCAAAACTTTTTAGGCAAGAAACTGATTTATTTCCACTATCTACCTAGAATAATGTACAGATTAAAGTTCAATGAATAAATACACAAATGTGTTCTTTATATATCATGACTAGTCTATATGTTGATTTAGCACAATATTTAGAAAACATTTTTTCATAATAGCTGCAGGTTATAAAAGCGGGATTTATTTATTTTTTTTGATTTATTTGTTTTGTTGTGATTTTTGTTTTTCTTAAAAAATATTAGTACTTGGACAGGAACACCACAGCTACCACTTCTATATCTGCTTTGAGATGAGTGGAAACATAGCGTAAGCTGAATGAAGGTATGTATTGGATATTTACTTGACTGTCTTCATATTGTTGTATCCTTTCTTTTTAGTACAGAATGAAAATGAAATTGTTAAGGAATAAAGATTGACGTTTGAGCTTCATAGTCACTTAGTTCCCAAGTTTTTTTTCTCCCAAGTTAATTTGGGCTGATTCTTGTAGCCATAATCTTAATAACATTACAAACATCAAATTTACTTTTATTGCTGCAATGTCAAGAAACTCACAAAGTTGGAGTGTCAAGAAACTTTAAAGATGGTTTGGTTTGGAGAAGGATGATGTTGATACAGTTCATATATACTTTAGAATTTCACGGGAATGCACTCTGTCATAAATTTACTTTAAGGGATAGGCCTTAAAAACATTGGCTTTTGTGTCACTATTGTTGAATTACTCAGCAGTCATTTGGTTTCTGAATACTTTTAAAGCATTCTCTCTCTTATTAGAATTATACCATAAATATATTTTAGAATTTTATTATTTTCACTTGCCATTTGTTTGACATATGAGGATATGTTACAGCATGTACCTTAAAGAGAAAAATTGAGGGAAGAGAGAAGAAGAAAGTAAAATTGAGTTATTTTTAAATGGATTAGTTGATTCTTTAAATACAGATTGAGTAGAAGTTGTACTAACAAAATTATTCCATATCTAAGTGAGGGTTGCCTTTCAAAACAGATTGTAAAATTGTGTTCTGGTTCTAAAGTGACTGCCGTTGTTCAACACATTGGGGCTCCTATTTCAGAATTGCCTCCAGTGCCAAATTGTGGCCACCAGGATATTAGGAAATCTCTCCCTTTGTCTAAAGGCTAAGATCCTCTCCTTTTTTATTTTTTTGTCAACTATTTTCCCCACAACAACTAACCCCACCAAATAATTTTTTGTTTTCCTAAATAGTAAATCTGTTACATTAAAAAGATAAAAATCTAATTATCATCATTAGTATAATGAAAATTGATTATATCCAATTTTCAAAGATCATTGTAATCCAAAGAATGCCAGCATTTAGGTGAGAGGCGCTATATTGTCAAGGGTGGATGTCCCCTAGGGTGGGGCTCAGTTGTGAGGGCTGGAGTGGGGATAATCCTGTGACTTGCAGACCATAGAAGCAGTTGATATATTTTTTTTTTGGTCAGTTTTCAAAACAGTTGGAAAAATAGAATAAAGGAATGATAAGAGAAGGCAAAAAGAGTATGCCTATGAAGTATTATCCATTAATTGTGGCCCTTTTAAGTCAGAAGTCTACCTACTGTTGAACAAAATAAATCATTATTAACTAGTGGTTAGAATAAATGAGGTCATTCCTTGGTTTTCTCACCAAAATTATTTTAGGACTGTTGAGTTACCCTTGGGAGGTTTTAGTGATTGACACGATCTCAATAGGGAAAGTGCAATTGCATCCTTGTATAGTGCAGTGATATATTTATGCGACGTATTCACAGAATGATTTGCAGCTCTTCAGGTCTTACTTAGATGACTGATAATGCAGAAAAGCTGAGATTAGAGATTATTCGTGCTAACATTTATTTGGGTGGAACCCTTAATTAAGAGAATTGAGTCATACTGAATATCTTGAATTCCTACCAAGAGCTGATCGTCACCAAGTGTTAGTATCAATGATATGTTACTGCAGAGAGGCTAACGATAGGGGAATGATAGATAGGTAAGCTTTACTAACTACATGGTCTACTACACTCTGCTCAGATCCAAACTCCTTTTAAGAAATGACAAAAATAGATCATATTTTTTATTTATCTTTGGAAGATGAGTTCTTAGGGAATAGAGAATAGGATAGAGTCTACAGAGACTGTGGAAGGTAAGTATTAGGTATTACATTTAATTTCCAGTTTGTTTAATACTGGGGGTGATTTTCCTTTCTTAAACCTGTACAAATTATGCCAGTAAAACTTGTGATTTTTGTTTCCTTGGTGTGTGTACAAATATTATCTATTCACTGAATTTCAACACATACATATACATAAAAATTATTATGGAAAAAGTGATAATTAAAATTTTCAGAAATGATTATACAGTGTGCTCTTTTATGACAGATTTTTTTTTTTTTTTTTTACTTCATGGCATTTATTTTCTGAGTATTTACCATAGGTCAGATATTCCATAGTTTCTGTGGCGGATGCAAAACTTTAGATAGTGTAGTTTTCCACTAAGAGGTTAGTTAGGTCAACAGTGAAAGGATAAGCCAGAACACATGTAAACGATTTCTAGAAAAATGAGAACAAACAGTAAAGTGAAACAAGAAAAAATGTGCTTTCAACCGTGAAAGAAATTGGTGAGAGGCAATGATACTGGAAGACAACATTGCAATGGGACTTGAAATTCAGTGAATGGACAGAATTTGTGCACACACAAGGAGGAGAAGAAAATTTCTCCACAGAGGTTACTTTTTGTTTAATTTGGTATTCTTTTTTTTTTTTTTTTTGCCTAGTTTTAGTCAAAATGACCTGAAGCCTTCTAGTCTAGAACCAGCCAGGCAAGTTCCACTTCTCATGGTTGTTAAATCCCTTTTCTTATTAATTACATAAATGGCAGTTGGATCTCATTCCAGGTATTTGCCCTACCTTAATTTCAGGCTAAGGTGTCATGGGCTAAAGATACAGTATTTTTTAAATGAATCTGTAAGTTTCATTTATGCCCAAATTTCTATAATAAAAGTATAGTCAAGAGTGTTGATGAAAAATTAGGATGATATAAATACATAAGAACTGGGAAGTATATAATCTTAAACATTCCACATTATTTTTATTATCTCTCTTTCCCACAGCCTTATGAGGCCTTGGATACTAATATAAAAACCAAAATTAGAAACTTCTCCTCTGTGAATGTTTATTGCTCAGCCTGCAGTACATGAAGTCTTGATTCTAAAGCTCTAACTCAAAACAATGATATTGTTTTACTCTCTGACATGTCAAAACCGGAGCCTAATTGTTGCCGTGATTATGAATTATGTGCAAATGTACTTTTTGAGAAGATGTATATTTCTTTTAATTTTCCTTCCCAGCTGCATAATATATACACACATAGAGGTTGCCTATGATTTTAATATACTCACACCCTCACAAATACACACAATATGCATTACTTTCAAACATAAACACACAAATATGTAAACATATTTGTGAAGAACATATTTGTGAAGATTTGTTACAGCACAATTCACTCCCAAATCTCTTCCCTGTTATACTTATGATCAAAATCTATAACTTGTCAGCGTTAATTATTTTGTTTTTTTGCAAGATTGAGCAGAGCTAAAGAGCAAGAATATTATGGGTGTTACTAAAATAAACTTCTGAGGGATTTCAAGTTTTAATCTCCTGTATTTAAAATGTTTCTTGTTGAACTATAACTACAAAGGAACCTTTAATTATATAAAAACAGAAATATATTTGTAACTTCTACAGCTAATTGTCATTGAGTGCATATTGAGAGCCAGATTATTTTAAGGATCCATGCAAGACAGCCAGACTTATTCACATATCGCAGATGATAAAACCATTACATGGAGGAAGTAATCTGCCACAGGTTACCCAGACAGTGAGTGGGAAAGTGACGGCTCAGTTCTCTATCATTTTTGTATCAGATTTATTCCAAAGCCAAAACGTCTTCAGTGAAAGCAGAAATATCCACACTCGTTTCACATCCTCACTCCTTCTGCTAAATACATTTACCCTTATACATGCTTTATACAGATTCATGCATGACTTAAAAATCACACAATTTTAGTGCTAGAATGGACCTTATCATGATATTTTAGTAATAGGCTGCTGAGCTGTAGTCTTCTATTTCTGAGTTCCCTTCTCCCTGAAAAATCTATAAAAATCAATAGGACCTTCAGTTCACTTTCAGGTGGGTTTTAGCTTTCATAGGCCTTGACCTCCAAGCCTGATCCCCAAGCCATCTAGTTTCCAATTATGGCTTAAAGAGCAGCTACCACCTAAAGTTATAGATAAAGGTTCAATGAGCAGAATCCCTTAGTTTTGATGTAATAAATTAGTTATTTTTACTTTATGCTTATGCTTTTAGAGTGTAAGGAATTCTAAATTTGATATTGTTATTATAACCATCATCAATAATATTTTCTTTATTAATGATAGAAGTAGGACCTGAACTTATATTTTACAATTCACATTTGAGTCTTTAATTTGCACTCAATTCCAAATTTGTATATAGAGTTAGGGGTCCATTTTTATTTCTCTCCACATATTGTTATGTTTCTCTGCACCCTCTACTAAGCAATTGGGCCTTACCCGATTATACATTTATGTATACATAGATCTGTCTCTGCAGTTTTTAAATTTTGTTCCATCAGTCAATTTATCTGTTCTTGCTGTAGTACTATGTTAATTGCCATTATCATTATTATTATTGATTTGCACCACAAATTATTATTGATTTGCAGCACTTCTAAATAACTCTTTTAATATACCATATTTTTTTAAGTAAATGTTTTAAGTAGAATTTTTATAGATGGATTCATATATGTATGGAGCCTATGTTTTTATTTTTTTGTTCATTCCTTATGTGCTTTTGAAACCAAGATTATACCAACCCAGTAAAATAGAGTGGGAATTTCTGATCTTTTCCTACTTTCAGGAACACCTTATATAAGATATAAATTGGCTATTTGTTACACATTTGGGAGAACTCTACCATACAACAATCTAACAATCTGATTCTGAGACTACAATTAGCCTTTTTATTTTTAAAATGTATATTAATGTGCTCAAGCTTTCTATTTTATTTTCCCCATCTAACATTTTATATATGCTTCCAAATAAGTAAAAACACAATTACTTAAATTTTGCATTTTATTATTTTGTAATGCTTTTTCCTGTCTTCTATGTTTCAGTTATTTTATCTTTAAAATTTTTTCTTGTTAATCTGTGCTTCATTTAGAGCCATGAAAAATGAGCTCATTCAATTAAAACTCACCAAAAAAAAGTAATCATCTCCTAGGCACGTTGTTGTCCATAATCTGTTTTTAGCAGAACAGACTCTATAATTTTATGAGTCAAGATGTGTATGGTACATTAGTTCACTTCATTTCAATTAAGGTTTCCTGAGGCTCTACTTTGTGTCATGAACTAAGCAATGTACTCAGTCCTGTGCTATCCAAACATCCAATCCAAACCCTGCATTTATGAGGCAACAAAGGCACAGAGAGCTTAAACTGGGAAATTAACCCCTCATTTTCCTATGAGCAACCACATGGGTGGGTCCTCCCTCCTCCACACTCTATTCAGCCCTCATTCCTTTGCTGGCCCCTCCCCTCCCCGCTCTTCCCCAGAGGCCCTTGGATATATGGATGTCTGTGTTGAGAGTAACAAGGTCTGAAATGCTGTTTAGAATTTAATGGGTAAGGTCAGGAGAATAAAATTCTTTCCATTCACAAAATGGAAATTAGATCTTGACCTACACAAAATGCCAAGAGCTCCTCTGTTGAGAAATACTTATACCAGATCAACCTTTCCTAAGTTCACTTTATATTTTTAAAGTTTGCTACTTTTTGGTAACATCACTACCTATGATGATGAATATGACTGTTCATTTTCAATGATATTGGAGGTATCATTCTCTTATTTCTGATAATTAAATAATAAATGTATATATATATATATGTATAAATATATGTTTGCTATAGTTTTTTCAGGAATACTTACTAACATATCATAAGCATTATCATTATTATTAACTCCTAGGAAGACTAACGACATTTAAATTCAAGGACAGGATAGTTTTTATTTAAGTAGACACAATTCATGATATAAGTGTGAATGGTTCATACAAATGAATGCCTCTGTTATTTGGTCAAAATAAATATCAGTAAGTCTACCTTTAAGTTTTAATCATTAAAGGTCTTTAATGATTTTGCTTTGTTTTTAGCTTTCTGGATAAACTACCCCTAGCACAGAGAGCATCAGATTCACCTGGAGGTCTTATTAAAAAAGGTTTCCAAGACTTCATGCCTGGAGTTGATCATTAAGTCAGAGGGGAGCTCAAGAATTTGCATTATCTCCTTCCCAAGGAGATGTTGACTTTATTCTCAGGTAGATATTCTAATTAAAAAATGGGTGTGATTCTCTGCTATTAACAGAATAAGGTCAAACGCTCCATTGCCAGGTATAACCGGAGTGTGACAATCTGGCCCAACCACCTTGGATAGTGTTGGGACCTAGTATTATTCCAGTTTGACAATGGACCAGCCCTTCTAAAGTGAAATAGTGACCATTTTCTAAATATACTACTCGCTTCAGACTTTTGGACTTTGATCTTGCTGCATCTTCTACCCAGAAAGTCCTTCCATCTTTATAGTCTAGAAAATGGCTGCTTACTCTTCAAGGCAAAGTTCCAATGAAATTTCTTCTAGAAGAGTGCTGCCTTTTACCAAATTTAAATGAATGAAATTGAGAAACTCAAAATTTGATTAGAGTGTATCATTTCATATTGTGATCTAAGAGCATAATGATAATGCTCCAAATGCTTCACCAGGCTCCATGAGGTGATATGCGACTCAAGTTGAATTTTGGATCACAAAACTATGTTTTCATTATTCGCCTGATATCTTTCTATTTTATACCATGATTTTCATGTGAGAAAATATTAGCGTCTCTAAGGATTTTTCACATGGATTTTAATAATGTGCCAAATCTCAAAAACAATTTTGACCATATCACTTCTGAATATTATTCATTGACACATAAATGAAATACAAATGGCTTGGATATGAGGAAAAGTCATTACAAAGGATTGACTTGTTTTTAAAGCTCTAACATTTCTTAAAGATTTTACTTCTCATATGTGCTGGCATATGTCTTATTAAGAAATTTCTTAATTCAAACTATTATAATTTTATCAGATGCTGAATATGTGGATGTGTGTGCAGGAGTGGTGTGTGGCTGTTATGATCTGATGTGTATACCTGAATTTACAAGATTCCAAACCTTCTCATATATAAACAGCTAGCTCTCTAGAGGCTGATGTTATTAGTAGTGAGGCCTTTAAGCTTAAAATCTAATTTCTGCCAAAAGGTACCTGGTTAATCTGCTTCTACTAGTGGTGAACAAGCTCTATCGTTACCCAAGTGCATGAAGCCATTGCTGCCTGTAGCCTCCAGTAAAGGTTAAGGAGTGCCATATGGGTGCTAAATAAAGGCTTATCAGGTTACCCTACATCACAGCACTGATAAAACTTCCCCAGGAAAGCACAAAATGGAAAAAGGACCTGTTCAGAAAATGTTGGTTTGTAGATATGCCATTACAATGGAACTCATCTAAATGACAGCATGGCTTAAGTGTGGAATTTTTACTCCCAGGTCAGGAAATTCTACGGCAGGAACCAAAGCCTCTCTTAACTCTTGCAATGTGGCCAGAATCTGGGTTGTTTTTCTACTGCGTGCTGGTTTTCTGAGACATGAATTTTGGAAGATAAGAACAGAATAGCTTATTAGCTCCAACATGTGGCACTTGTCAGATTAACAAAAGGAGTGGGAGGCGTCATACGAATCTCCACTTTCCTGATGCAGTTTCAAGTTGAGAGCAGTATAATGTTCATATTTTGTATCCTGATGTGAAAATGGGATAAAAAGTAAAAGGTGTGTGAGCCATAAAAATAGAATCTATTTCTTTTCACCTTTTATGGATGCAGGATCTGAAGACACTCTTAAGGCTCACTTCAAGACCACAAGGCGTTGCTTTTGTGTTTTGTGTTGTTTACCATTTAACCTCGTGCTTAAAAAAATAAATCTGTATTTTGTACTATTATTTAATGGCAGGGCTTCTTTAAAATGTATCTGATCCCTTCACAGAAATACTAAGAGATGCAATTTTGTGAAAATAATCACAGAGAATGGAACCTCTTAAGTTAATTGTGTCTTTCTCACTAATTCCCATTAAGGAAATGAACGCTACTACTTAAGTGATCTTTCAGATGATTAGCGTAGGCATCCAGGAAGTTCTTTTTGTTATCTAATCTAAGTCACTCTAGCTATAACTCCCCCTTGTTTTGATAAGGAAAATGAGCCTATTTCCACATTGCAGACAGTGGTGATGAAGCTGTAATATGTTTAGAAAAACACTGAAAGCAACCAGGGAGAGTAGCAGACTAACATGCTTTTAATCATTTATGTACTAGCATTATATACAATGTATGATGTGTGTGCCTGTGTGTATACAAAAAGAAAATCGTGGTGCATATAACCCCAGTGAGGTATTATTGTATTTATGTAACACTCAGGCAGAGAATCTTTAAAACAGCCTTGATGAATTCACCCATCTCATTTGCAAGAAACAGTGTCTGAAAGGGTCAGGATATTGGAAGATTAAACAAATCAACAAGTTCCATAAATTGTATTATTGTGCTCTCATTTGAGATTCTCATAGTTGTATACATATTGCATTTATCCCAAAAGTTATATTAGGACACAAGGTGGACAGTTATGATTTGCATTCACAAATCCACATTTAACCGTGACTAGAGATAGTCTTACAGATGAAATATCCACTATAGCAATGTGAAGTGATAGGAAATAAATCATTCCTGTCTTCGCTGCTCTAGCCAGGTAATCATAGTAGCCTAGGACGACACTGACATCAGCATCAGTTATTCCAATAATTGCACGATCAATATTTATGGGCTTAATCAGGAGAGAGATGGCACCGGGACCCAGTTGCCTGTGAGAGGGGGAGCAATGTGAAGGTGGACGGCACCGGGTCAAGGTGAGGAAGGCAGAGAGAATCAGCAGCAAAGTCAACAAATGATCTGCTCATAAATCATCAGTCTTTGACCACTCCATAGAACAGAGCTTCCTTCTTTGTCTGGAATTGAATGTCAGTGCTTTGGTTTTGGACAAAGTCACAAGAATTCTTCAGCTTTTTAAAATTAAATGTCAGTGCTTTGGTTTTGGACAAAGTCACAAGAATTCTTCAGCTTTTTAAAATTAAAAAATTATAGTCAGTTTGCATTTGCATTTTCATAAAGGGAATATGAAAATATAATGCATGGTTTTCTGTCTTTGAAAAGTTTCAAATCTTATTCATAAGGCAAGACAAAGAGAAGAAGCAATTATAAGCAGGATGCCAGTCATTTCTCTATCATTAACTCCTTGTATTAGATAAGTCAATTCTTGTGTCTAGACCACGATGAAACAAGAGTTGGATTACACTGTCTCCAAGTTCCAGCTGAATTTACTAATTCAATGATTCCATACAATGTCAAGTTTATACGGTACAGAAAACAAAAATCAAAGGAATTCCAAGAAGGAAGAAAAAGAGAGTCAGGTGTGGTTAGAGAAGTCCTGGATCCTCAAGCATTTGGCAGACATTAAAAGCAAGGGTAAGAATTAGCCGAATGGAGAGGTGCAGAGGGTTGAGGGTTATGGGGAAAATGCAGAGAATAAGGGAAAAAGATACAGGGGTGAAAAATTAGCATGAGGTAGTTATCCAGCATCGAGAAGATTGGGTCAACTGCTGGAAACCCAAGATGGCTTAGGTATCAGGTCAGTTTACAGAAAGCCATGGATATAGGGTTAACAGGGTTGGGTTTGAAGCTTTTGAGAATTTCAATCAGGAATCCTTTCCCATGAGACAGAGAGAAAAGGGGTGTTTGGGGAATGTTCACCTGGAGTAGCATGAGCAAGATTAAACTGATAGACATCATTTCCAGATAGGAGATTCACAACAAACACAGGAGAAATTGCAAGCTCTTGAAATCGCAAAGACCTGGCAGAACAGAATCCACATTTGCACATAGCAACAGTTAGCAGGAGCCAGGCCTGCTTGGCTCTCAGCCGGGCCTGTTATCTCCAGATTGTCACAGCTGAGTCTGGCCTGCTTCCCATCTTCTGCCTAGAACAGGAAGGTGTGGCGTATGAGACCACTAACACAGGGCTTCTAGATGGGAGCCACTTTAGTAGATTCCTGCCCAGGTCTCATCCCGAGCTGAGACGGCTGTCATTCAGAATGAGGCAGAGGAGGGTTATACGTGAGTTTTGTTTTGAAAGCACAGTAGATACAATTGGGACTGAGTGAATTAATATGGGGGGTAAAGGGGACACCCGATGAGGAAGCTTAAAAATATTTTGTGTACATATTAAAATCAATAATACTTTTGAAAATCCTCAGATAACAGACTCAACTGCATAATTTTAACATCATATTATATGATGAATTAAAAGTATTAATTTTCAGTGTTCATTTGTAGCTTCGTCAAAATTTTAGGCATATATAGGTTGACCCAGAATAGGAATAAATACTAAACCAAAGGGTATTGTCCTTCTTTGTGCTTAAATTATTTTTGAGGGCACAGATTCCTCGTCTAACACATTACAAGGAATTTTAAAAACATGATACATGTTGTTAGTAACCTATATTGAACAATTTGATGATAAAGGAGTTATTATAATCTGTGCAATGGGGGCTGGTTAAGTGTTCTCTTTTTCATAAAACAGATTGCAATCTCATGCCAGCTTGATGAAATTTAAAATAAGTATGCCAGGTAGAAAAGAGCCCGAGTGGAATTTTATTAATGAAATAATATGCTTATGGCCTAGTAACAATGATGGATCAGGGACATCATTTTTAAATATGAAGAGCTACTGAACATAACTAAATTTAGGATAGGAAAAAATCTGTTTTCCAATGATTTAACTGTATGTAGTGTATGACCCAGATATTTACCAAAGGAGAGGAAAATTATTTGTAGCTGAATGACAAATCATATGCTATTTAGTATAGGCTATATTTTGTTTGTTTGTTTGTTTGTTTTAAGTGAATTGTCAGGTTCTTGAAATCAGAATTTTTTTTTTTTTTTTTTTTTACTAAATTTTGCTTGTACCATTGTACTTAATCTAAAACCGGTGAGTGTTTTTCTTTTTGAAATCAATCTAATTAATACATGATTGGTGGATTTTTTAAAAAACATTTTTACTTTGTTTTTTCTTTAGTTTTTAACTTGAATCCCAAGATCTGAAGATAGTCTCAAAAACTAGAACAGATTTCTGAAGCTGAGTAAATTTGCTTTGTCTATTAAAAGTATTGAAGTAGACTAAAACAAACAAAAAAAATGAATAAGTTAAAGTAGGCTTCAAAATCACATTGCTTCTTAGGATAGTTTCCAGTAAATTTTGTATTTGCAGTACATTTATGTAGACAAAACTAGCACAGAATAGTTTAACCAGACATTCACAGCATGGGATTCCAAGACCATGGGCAAGACTTGGTTCAAGTTTATTTTCTGAGTTGTCTTGGATGCGCTCCTTCCGGTAATGTCTTCTCCATCTCATGTATCATGTCTTATTTCAACTCTTCTGACAGCACGTCAAGCATTAGCAGCAGAATAATCTGTATGCACAGTGGGAGAGAGAAGCAGACCAAATACACATTGAATAGGGAACCAGAAGTCTCCAGCAGTTGATACATTATTCTCCCTAGCAAAGAGGAGATTTGCTAAGCATATGGAGACATGCTCATGGATCAATAGGGAGAAGTTTTAAATATATGGCCATCCTGTGAAAATTTATATCTTGACTGAGGATATGTTTTGATAGCATAAGTAATATTCTCATAAAACTTTTGGAGTGACACATGAGGAATGAAGGGAACCATAATATAAAAAGCACATGTTAAGTCCTTGCCAATGATTGAGCCATCCTTTTGCCTTATAAAGACATTGATTTTCATTCTATTTTGATCTTTTATAGTAGCTAAGTTCTATATATCTCGAGAATTCCTAGGAGAATAAAACGCAGTTAAAATTAGTGTAACGAGTTTAGGGTAGGAGAAAGCAAGATACCCTAGATCTTGGATAAATACACTCAGTCTAACAAGTTTGTCAAGAGGTATCCACTGAGGATATCATTTTCTTTACCAAAATATAATGCATACCTTTATTTATTTGATATTTTTGCTTAACCTCAGAGCTTTTAGGATAGACTTGGAAAAGAAATTCTGCTAGACGTATGTTTTTAATATACTGCCTGAAATTCTAACATTTCTTTCAGATATTTACCCCCCAAGACTCATTTTAGATCTATTCGTTATGGGAGAAGAGTCAGAAACAGACCTTACAATGAAGTTTCCTCTTCTTTTTCTCATATTCTTAAAAATAGGAGAAATGGTTTCTGAATTATCAAATATTCCACTGAGAACTCAGCAGGTGATTCCAAATTAAATTCACAACCTTCCAAGATGACATTTTCCGTAGAAAATCCCAGCATATAACTTTACCAATTGGATTGCAACCAAGCTTCCTTATGATAAAACATAAATCATTGATTGTGAAATCAAGTATTTTATCAATTAAAATACAATGGCTACAAATAAGAAAATAAAGTGTTAATGTGCTTTGTAATAGGGAGAGATCAAAAGTTGTGCACAGCTGAGAAAATTTCCTTATATTTTCACGGTTTGTAGTATCACAAGTTCAATCTTGCTATAACCTTTTGCTGTTTCAGTTATGAATAGTGTCTTGTTATATTTTATTCATACTTTAATGTTGCTTTTTTAATTCTTCCTCATCATTCATAACTATCTTTAAAATAGGTGGAATCAGCTAAAATATACAGAATATAGAATAGGAAATATACAGAATTTTCTTGTTAGAATATTATATTGATTTAAAACATGATTTCTTTGTATGATCAATCCACAAAAACTACTTTTGGAGACAAAAATGGTGATTAAAGTTTTAAAAAAACATGGTTTAATGAAATTAGTCTAATTGACTAAATTAAATTCTGTTATGAAAGTCATTCTTATCCTTGTCCAGAAAAGGGAAAGTAATAGCAAATTTAATCACATAATTTGCTCTAGAGTGTTTATTAAATAGGCATGTGGTGAATGATATATAATCATAATTGATTGATTATATTGAAAAATAAAGAAAAATATTCTCACAGTTGACAGAATGACCATATTATTCTGGCTAATTACATTTTGTGAGTAATTGACATTTACATTTTCTTGATTTTGAACTTAGCCCTACTATGTACAACTGAAGGGTCTTTGCTGTTACACTTTCAAAATATTTGAAATTATGGCCTCTAGATCACACAATAACAATTATAAAACATTACATTGAAAAAATTAGATCATTATTATAAAACCTTACTAAAACATAGCAATAGTACAATGTTGTTTCAACATTTGCGTCTCTTAAATAAAAATCAGGAGAAAAAAAATTCCAATTATTTGAGTGTTCTTTTCTGCAAGATTTTACCAAATTGTAATACTCAATAATTTTAAGACATAAAATTTACAAACAAGTTGATTATTCACTACAGAATTAATATGACCCTGAAAGTTACTCCTTTGGTGTTGCAATTTTTTATCATGCACATAACTTTTTTGAGGGAGGGGTGTTATTTAAAGTTAACATCTATTATTTATATCATAAAATTAAATTTGTTAACAAAATTAACACCTTTATAACACTTTAATGAATGGATTTTTTACCATGGAAAATGGTAAAAAGGATAGTATCTCATTGATAATTTGGCAGACATTTTATCTCACATATTTTTTCTTGTATTATAATCCTATGAATTTTATAAAAATAACCTAGTAATCATTGATAACCAATAAGACAAAAATATCTTTTATTGTAGTTGCATCTATTTTGCTATTTTATTAATGAAAATTTCGTCAAAAAATCTGAACGCATTGCATTCAAGTTCTTTCAAAATTTGAGATTTTTTAAATTCTTGTGAATTTGTGAACTTAGTTTCAATTATTGGACTTAAGATTCTGAGACATACATGTTCATCTCTTACTACACCTAAAATCAAAAATTACATCTTTCCATATTTTTATGTTCAAAATTCTGGATACTTATAAAAGGACGTGAGCATTACTGAAGGATAAATAGTAAATTTAGACTTTGAACTATCAATTAAATAAGCTGTTCCATTTAACAATTCATTATAACATATTTCAGGGACTTGAATATTCTAATTTGAAAAATAAGTATGAACAATTAGACATAATTTGATATAAAGGTAGCTTGTTTATGTATAATCTTAAATTACAAACTTATTTGCTAAACCAAATTTCAAGTAAGCATTTTTATTATATCATACCTTAATATGTACAGCCTTATATATGTATTTATTCTTCTATCATCTGTCTTCTTTTCCAAAAATGCTGACCAATAAATCAGTTATCTTATCCCTCATTTGGGGACCACAAGAATTCTCTCTTTGGGAAATATATGATTTCTTTTGTGGTAAACCTGTGAGCTCAAGTTTCTTAAGTTTAATCTTAGGAGTTACTGGGGTTTTTTCTTACTCTCAACCATGAAAGCTTCTGATAGGAGTGAATTGAAGATGTGCTCACTTTGAAACATTACCAGTAACTTTCACAAAATTTTCTTCATTAAAGTCAGAATGTCAGTGCTGTTGCTAACATTGATGTGAGTACATTGCTCTTTTTCTGGTTGAAAATACAGAGTAAACACTGCTATTCAAAAGCATTAAAAATTCTTCATTACCATTTTAGGGTTCAATATCAGTGAAGGGAAGTACTATAGTATATACATCACTCAAAATAATCAATATATTAAAAGTTAGTATCCGACTTTCAATTCCCAATTTTGCTTTTAAGTTAGTCTTGCTAGCAATTTGGAATTTTTTATACCTATAGGAAATAAAAAGGTAATGTCTCTTTCAGTTATATTTCATGTTTCTATAGTATAATGTTGTTGTACTCTACCTACCACAACTTTTACTATGTACCAACTGCATGCCAGTTACTGGGCTGAGTTCTTCACGTTGACAATGACACTAAAATTTGGAAATACACATTTAAGGTAGTTAGGGACAAAATAGAATGACAGAGAAATCAGGTAATCTTCCCAACATCACAGGGCTCAGTAAGTAGCACAGACAGAACAACATAGGAATAAAATATACAGCCAATATTTGATTAGTGAAATCATTTTTTAACCATAATACACATTTTAAACCTAAATTGATAACCACTTAGCTTAATGTTGTGAAGAGAATGAAGTCAGAAAGCAAGATGAGCCTAATATATACATACTGTATATTTAACTGCATTGTATTAAAAGGGTACTCTTTCAGGTGAAAATTTTCTGACCTTTCTTGATAGAATACTTAGGTTTTAGAAGAAAATGAGACCTACATATTTTTACAACTTTTCCTTTAGTATTAAATGGTGAAAATATAGGTAACAGCTATTGACTAGACAAAACTCCAGCACTGTTTATTGCTTTACATTTATTATAGTTAACATTAGATTGTAGAAAACCTTGTAAAATGTCTTTAGTTATTACAGAATCTAGAAACAGTGAACAAATCTATCATTCTTTTCCTATGAATTAGGGGAAAAGCCATTTGCCCTGCCTAAATTTTCAAACTTTTGGGTCTTAAATAACTGAAGTAAATCAATATTTGTCTTTTAATATTCATCTCATCAGTTTTCTAAAAATTCAACTTACTAAATGCTTACATCTGTCAATGTCATTAAAATACAAAGTGTATATATTATATTTTCTTGTAGATTTAATTACAGAGGAAAAGAGTCATGGAAAATATAAATATGTATTATTTGCAATTGACAACTCTTTCAACATTTTGCATATTTTAAAAGGAAAAATACACACACATGCACACATACACATATATCTACGCACACATACACCCACACTCAGGTATGAGGTGATAAAAAAATGCAATGTAACTTACTAATAAAATCAATGTATTTTGTGAATTGTAAAAAATCTCTATAAGAATACACATTATAAAGTATCAAAGAATACATTTGGATTACATTGTAGGTAACATGAATTATATTGCATATGATTTGTGTTTTAGGTACTATATCATATAGGGACTGTAAGTATCAGAAGAAACTTACTGAGTTAACTAGCTCTGACATATCCACAAAGGAATAAGTGATTGCAATATAATTTGGCATAAAAGAGTTTGAATTAGTATAGCAAAAATATAAATATACTGAAATAAAAGACCTAGAACAATCCTTCTCCTATCCTTTTTCAAATTGTACGAAAATAATCTCTATCCAAGTTTAATTTACCTTTTGAGGCTATTATCCTATAAGGAATTTATTCCATTCCATGCCTCTATAAATTTTAACCTAGTACCGTTAGATAGTTGATACTCAATAAATGTTTCAGCTGACTGAAGAAGCAAGTATTTCCAATTCATAATAGAAATAGAGATTTTACAGGATTTTCCAAATAACTAGAGTTACACACACACAGAACCAGAAAGAGAGAGAGAGACAGGAGAGAGAGAGATCTCCCAGGTACATCAACCTTGCAGATAAATGGAGGGTTATAAAAATGACTAGACAAACTTGTTCTAAGATGCTTAGCTCTGCTAATTCTCAGGGGAAAAGAAAAGACTTGACATTATCTAGTGGTCTCTTAGGTAAAACACATCATGCAAGGCGATATTCATTCTTTATTCCTTTTAGTACCAAGAGGTTTTGGATAGCGCTGCACAGTAAGCTGCATCTAATGATTCATATAATTTTGCTCTTATACTTGAAATATGTTATTATATGATAATGGTAAATCATAGCATTTTGAAGTATTCTACTATATGACAGTGGTAAAAATTGTTTCCTACTTTTAAACATTCCATCTTATTTTTTTTCGTAATAAATATCTCATAAGAATTATTTTACATGTGATTAGTTTTGGAAACAAAATATGCCACTGAACTTAATTTATGAATATGAAATTGCAATCTGATATTTATAAACTTTTAGTGATATAATATTGGCACTATAGGAGAAATTATAATATGAGCTGACTAGGAAGAATCAAAATTCTGTCCTGTTTTAATTATTAAAGTCACAATTTTGCAAGTAGCAGAAACATTTCTGAAAAACAGTGGTTTAAGAAAATGAGAAATATTAGACTGGTACCCTGGATTGTTTTATTCCTGATTTCAATTCTTCTTACATTTCTTACCTTTAAAATTACTCTTGGAAATTTCAGAAGAGCCTTTAAACTTATTTTTTATGATAATTTTCAATATTTCTTCCAAAAAGTAATCTAAACAGTGGGCTCTTCTATGGAACAATTCTCTAGTTGTGGAGACACAATGCTTTTACTCCTCAAATAAAATGTAGCTACATAGCTTTTTCTCATATGACATCTTTCAAGAATTATTTGATATACTTATGCTCATATAGAAACATAAAAACTCATCCAATTTTATTCTACATTACAAGGTGTTTAAATAATATGTTATAATATAGTGGTTGGGTCTAGCCTCTATCATCTCTCAAATTTGCATAAAAAGAAGTTACTTTTCCCAAGATTGTATTGGTACAAATATATTCATTAAAATTCAAAACATAAGAACTAGAAATGTAACTTTGCTGTTTAAACTGGTCTTGTACTCTTGTCTCTCTCTTTTTTAAACTCCTAAGGAGAGTCTACAATTTATAAATCATTATATTTTATAAGTTCATAATTAAGAAGTTTATTTTGTTTTATGAAAATAAAATAAATAATTGTTGAAGTAGTATTCATCAGAGGTGGAAAGGCCCTGATTCAACAATGCCTGCCACGTTGCAAGTCTCAGATCCTACTTAGAGAAATATTGCTTATTTGTGTAATGTTAAACGTGCCTTAACTACAGAGTATATATGCTGATGGTTTTATTTTTGAGCACTTACATTCATAGATTCCTGCCATATGATTGCATTTTACAGTATAATATGAACATATTCATAATGATTTCATTTGAATCTATTCACAGTTTATATATATGCTCAATGAAAATGCTGTAATTTTACTATCAATTACATGATATTCTCAAATCATTGTTGATTATTCTGGTCAATTGTTGAGAGATGTTCCTCACTCTCAATAGCAATTTCCACATTCTGGAATTCATAATAACAACACAAGATATTTAAATAGCAATCCACAGTATTGTTATATACATTGTTATTTAATGGTATAGTTATCATGATCCCTAATTTATAAATGAGAAATCTGAGGATGGAAGAGGTTAAGCCATTTGCTTGAGATGTTCTGGCTAATGAGTGACTGAGACAGGAATTAAATTCTATGTATAAAATTCAATGTTACTTTCATTAATATTCAATATTGGCTAAAATAAATAGATTTATGTATAGGCTGGTAAAAAATGAGATGCAGAATTTAAAGAAAGCTGATCTACTGTTATTTATTTTATTTTCATTCCAGAGAAGAAGAAAAATGATTGTTTTTCTCATGTCGTTACTTCACAAATGGTATCACTTTTTATTTAGGATATTATAAGAAGATGCTATAGGCTGTGGCTGAAGTAGAAGGGCTTTGGACCACATGTGAAACTTTACTTTGACAGTGAATATTGTGTCCAAAGGCTCTCCTGCTTATAGCATTTAAATCTAGGGTTACTCCTCAGTGATTATAGAAGATTTATGTCCTATACTTGATGTAAAATTAACAAAATGATTTTAAAAATTATGGTTGTAAGCTTCTCTACAGAACTCAAAAATAAGTGTAAAAGCACACATTTTTATTGACTGTGAACAATAATTTTTGATGGTCTTATAATCAATTTGAATATAGGAGTATATATATAAATATCATTTCCAATTCATGTAGAGTGAAATAGAAGCTGAGACCAGTGGGAAGTTACCCTGTAAGCCTACGCTTGGATCCTTGGAAATCAGCTGAAAGGGACACTTGGAAATTTCTTGCCTTGACCCAGATAGTCTTTTGATTAAAATCATATGGTTATTAGTTTTCATTTTCCAGATGGAAAAAATGAAGACCAAAGGAGTGTTTATGTGGAAACTGGGTCCCCCAGTCCCTTATGCTGTGGTCTTTTCACATCTGAAATCTTAGATTCAAGACTATTATAGACTAACATATGCTTTATGTGTTCACCTAATCTACATGCCTTTATTCCTTTGAAGATTTTTGGTATTTTATTTAAAAGTATTCTGGAAAGAACAGAAGCATTAAAGAAAAACATTAAAAGGATTTTTTTTTTTTTACAGGTACCTTCCTCTTCTCTATTCATCAGAGATGGCACTTGGAGACTAAAGGAATTTCTCTTAATCCTTTCCCCTTTCTTCACACTACTTAAATTGGCACGTACGAAACCTGGCTTAATGTGACTGTATTCCATATCAGCACCCTCCAAGAACACTATCAAAACCATTGCAATTATCTCCCCACTCAATGTAGTCTCAAAAAACAAAGAACATAACTGGACTCAAACTAGTGTCCAGATAATGAATCATAATATAATGTTAGATGAGTAAAGGATCATAATTTTATGAAACTAAGTTTTGGAAGTTCAGTGAGTTGTCCAATATTGAACACCAAATTTGTGTAAAACTACCTGAAACTCAGCTATCTACAACTAGGTTGGCAGGGGAAATGGGTATGAGTTCGTTTTCCCCTGCTATGCCCTAATGCTCAGCAAACAATGATGTATTCCATAAAATACATTAGTTAATTATGTAAATATAACAAAACCAAACAAAACTCTTTGGTACATTAATTATTGTAGCAATTTATGTTCTCTGACTACTAATAAGTGAAAACAGCTCTATATGCCTGATTTATGCAAACATGTCAATATGTTAAGGAGGAGAGGTAGCTCATAGAGTCAGAGAAACAGCTATGGTGCCTGACTCAGAAAGCAAAACTTAAACAGCATCCCTGGGCATCCTTGTAAGGGACCAAGTCTACAGTCTCACGTGGACCCCCCACCCCAGGGATGAATCAGCTGCATGTGTATTTGTCTTTCTTATATTCTTCCATGTGAGGGTCAGGTACTAGGAAAGAGACGCAGGGCAAGGACAGTAGCCTGACTGACAGCCTCCCCAAAGCAGCCCACAATCAAAGAGTCATGTCCCCTCAAAGAAACTGAGAGCCACTGCCAGAAAACAAAATAGATACTGATTATCAATGTAAGACCTTATATTTCATCAAAGTTCAATTTAAATGACTCCTCCTCCAAAAGCCACTTTCTGATTTCCACAAACCTTCCTCAGTATATCAGCTTTTATTAGACAAGCATGTGCACATATTCAAGAAAACAAGATTTACGAGAGCACAAGACAGATAAGCCCTTACCCTCAGGGAGCATAAATTTCCCAGAAGCTGATATTACAATAATACCATTTTTGTGCTTTTTTTAGGATCCCAATGCCTTGTATCTTAGTTACAAGTCTTTTTTCATCAAAAAATTTTAAAGCTCTTTGGTAATTTATTTTATTAGTTGATGTTTGTGTCTTCCATAACATTTACCACATTGTGTACCACATAATGCACACTCATAAACCCTTCAAAATTGGTCTTAAGTGCACAGTCTCCTAACTTGGTCCCCACATATCTTGTCTTTGATGGCTACTCTACATGCACAAGAGCATCTAAATTCTCAAAATGGTTCTTAAAGCATTTCATAACCTTCCCTTAACTTGCTCCCAGTTATTACCACCATATCACTAATGCAGTTTACACTATAAGCCCACCCCCTAGCCAGATTTAAACTCATCGTCCACTTTGGTGTTCTTACATTTAGTTATTATTAATATTTATACCTTCATTTTTTGCGGACAAACTCAGCCTTATATTGGAGTTGTTCGTACATGGTTCTGTGATCTCCTATAGATTATAAGCTCCTAGAGAAAAGCAATTACTCTCTTTAGGAGCTCTTTTTTAACATCTAATGGGATGCGATGCACCTAGTGGCACAAATTATTGTTAGCTAAATTTAAAAAGAGAAAATGTGTTTTTGCTCATTTTTTAAAGTTTTTGCTCTTCTAAGTACTATATGCCAACACTATACTAACCCTATAGAAAGAGAGTTATATATAGTATTTTTCTTACCCTTAAAGATATTAGAGCATAAACTAACTGGAATAAATTCTTAGGACAGAAATTGAGAAGTATGATACAGACACTAAAAAGGGAATGGTCAATTCTGCTTAGGTGGACAGAAAAGATTCCATAGAATAGATTAATTGAATCTAAAAAGATAAGTAGAGGTATAATCTTTGTAGAAAAGAAGACAAGAGCTTTCCAGGAGAAAGAGGCAGTGGTAGGATTAATAAATATATTAAGGATAGAGGAGGTAGAACATTTAATTTAAAGGACCAAATAGCAAGAGATTAAATTAGGCGATTTGGAAGGTATCACAGACTATATACAAAAGTATATAAAATGGAATTTAATAATCATTTTTAGGTAATAAAGACCCACTGGAAGCTTTTAGGGCGAAGACTTAAGTAATTGTGTATACACTTTGGGAAGCTCATGTTGACATCCTGTGGGGAATGCATCAAATGGGGAAACTATTAATAGTAAAATGAAGAGCCTGACCTAACATAGGCAGCAACTGTGAATCTAAAAAAGTGAATGAGCAAAAGATATGGATATATACATTAAACAGAATCCAAAGCATATGATAACTGACAAGAAAAGGGAGTATGAGAGAAATATGAGCACGGGTCATCCAAGGTGAATCCAAGACTTCATGGGAGATGGAAGAAGTGAATAGCAGCTCCAGTTACTGAGATTAAGGATGTGGGAACAGAAGCAGTTGCAAGTACGTTGAACTTTTGATGTCCATAGGAGTCCACTGGTTACTGAAGATCTGGAGATAGACTTTGATGGATATTACTAGTCTTCCAGACATCTGAGAGTACTGACATAACTCTCGGTGCTATTTTAGGTTACTTAAAATACAATCAGAAAGGGAAGGAGGCAGAAGATAAGAAAAGAGGGAGTGTGAAGGGGAGAAAATGAGAACAGCAAGTTAGAAGTAGATGGAGCACTGGAGCAGAAGAGAGAGGGGAGCAGGGGAAAGAGATAAGGAAAAGGTGAGAGGAGAACTTCTGTGATTTTTTCAACATGTCAGTGTGGACAGAAGAGACTGTAAAAAGAGAAAAGAAATGGTCAAAAGGAAAGAGGGAGGAAGAGAATTTTCATCATGGAAGCCAAAGGTGGAATTTTTGAAAGGAAGATGTTTGACATAGTGATATCCATTAATAAAATAACTGAGAAGATCAAGTACGATGATACGTGAGCATTGAAATGAAGCTGAAGAACCGGCAACACTATGACACGGTGACAGCAGTGATAAGAGTGGTTTTGTGGGTATGGGAAGGAGTGTGATACCCTGCTTTGTCTCAGTCTAAGTGCTTATCACGCTCCTGTACTTCATGTGCTTTGCTATAAGTATGTTATGACTCAATTCAAAATGCGTTAAAAATATAATAAATATAACACCTAAGAGGATGAAAAATATTGGAGACTTTTCCTGGTCACCTGGGTCCTATCAGCCATGGGATTCAAACCCAGGTCTGTTTGATTCTAGTGAATTTGCTACTGTCTGTTATATTCTTCTGCTCCGGGGCCCAATCCTTCCCATTGCCATGTCAAAAGTCTCCTTTGCCCTTTCCAGTCTTATCTTAAAGGCATTTACCTATTTTACCAACCAATAAATTGAACTATTTTCACTTACAGTAAGCTTTGGTCACGAGCTTTGGTTAGACCATAAGCTTTGGTCAGAAATGTTGTTTTGAGATATCTATTAAGGGATTTTGTAGATATTACATATAGATTTGCTGAAATCCAAAGGTATTCATAAATCTAAAGATTTTTTTTTTTACCTAGGGTCAGCAACGGTAAATGATAGTAATGGAAAGATACCATGTTACCGTAACAATATCATGAATGTAATAAAATTTCAAATAAAAACAAACCTTAAATAGCATGCGATAAAAGAAAATACTCAAAGACGGAGAGATAAGTCTCCTATCTTCATAAAATTTATTTATTTTTTAATTTAAAATATAGAACTCTTTACTTCTTTTCCTGTTTAGTTTAATATCTTTTCCTCTTTTGAGAGATTATGCATATTTTAATATGATTAATCTCATTTTACCGTTACAGAAATATTGTGTGTTTGGCAGGGGAGATATTTTGACATATACTTAATGTATGAATTAATTGTGAGTTGCCAAACAATAAATGATGTTTTACTGGAGTGTAGTTCCAAGTGGCTTAAGTAGGTATTTAAATACAGAGCAGATGAACTGACCAGACAATGTAAGCAGTTTTGTCTTCCTAGCAGATTTATTTCTCATTGTATCCAAATGGATTATTTGCATTCTGGTATAAACATCATTCTCCTGTGAGTTTTGTTAGTGTGTGTCTACTGCGGAATTGATATCTGGGTTGTCCACACCGAGTAGAGATTTTAACATGAAGAGAAAAAAGCCATACCTTGGAAAAAGCCACCGCATTAAGATGTTTGTCAGGAGACCCATTAGGACTGAAGGGTTGCAGCTGTACTATAACCAATGGCTGCTTTTTAATTTTAGTAAAAACTTCTTTTCTTTTCTCCCATTGATCATAGCTTCAAATTTTGGTGTCATTTTAGAGTGAGTTCATGTGTGATATGGATTTATTTATTTGGTTTATTTATTTTTGTTTCTCAAATTTCAAGTGGTGTGATAAAATTATTAATAGATTTTCAGGCTACTGCAATATGTGAAATAATGCAATTATCTCAAATAAAATTGTGTCAAGATTTGTATAATGACTAGTTTGTAGATCAAGTGAATTATACATTAAAATGTGCATAGTCTATTGAAAGTCTATGATGTAATTTTACAAGATGAATTATTGTATTGGCCATCCTTTGTTAGAATTATTCTTGATTTGTGGAGTTAGAATAATCCCATGTCTTGAGAAATAGAATTCATGTAAAATGTGAACATCCTATGTATTATCCTAGCATTAATTTTAGAAAGATATTCTACAGACGCTCAAGCAGTCCTCCCACCTTGACCTCCCAAGTAGCTGGTACTACAGGTGCATGCCACCACATTGGGCTAATTTTTCTTATTTTTTTTTTTTTTTTTTTTGAGATGGTGTCACTATATTGCCCAGACTCGTCTTGAACTCCTGGCTTTAAGGGATCCTCATGCCTCAGCTTCCCAAGGTGCTGAGATTGCAGAAATAAGCCATAGTGCCTGGCTCAAACTGTTTCCAAAAGCATATCGACTGTATTTTATTTCATTAGCAATAGAAAGTAGATGTCATGGAGTAAAAGGAATAGCTATTTTATTATGCAGTATCTTTCAAATATTATTTTTAGAAGTTATTTTTGTATTAACTATAGGTCAGTTAATGATTAAAAAATATATGTTTAAGTTTTATTCTACAAATCTTGTATTCATGACACTTTCCAATACCCTCACTGATTTTCGCTTCACTTTTCTAAACTAAATGTCTGTTTTAGTCTCTGTAAAATATTATAAAAAATAAAAATATGCTCAAATTTTAAGCAATACATACATACTTGCTGAATGAATAAATATGACCAAACTGCTCTTGCAAAAGCCAAGGAGTTTGGAATATAGAGATTTCATACCCTTCCTTTTAATTGTTCAAAATATTACATGATACAAAAATCATATGCACAATTTAGATTCATAGCCATTTTTAGAAACTATAATTTTTGATTCAAAAGAAATCTGCAATCTTGCAAAAATGAGACTCAGTTTAACAGAGTGTTTCCAAGGAAATTGTAGCTGTTTCCTTGCCTTTCTTCTTAGACAAGAGACTTGTGATGGTATGTCTTAATATTCTACACATAAAGGAGAAAAAAGCAGAAAATCCATAGGGCCTATAAACATAGGCAGTAGTGTTATATTTGAAAGCATATTATGTGGAAGTGAAAACAAAACAGGTTCTTATTCTAGGTCTCCATCTAATTATGTGTGTGCCATTGCAGCTCACTAGCAATGTGTCCTCAGACAAATCACTTGCTTCCTCTCAGTTTAATTTCCTCATTGGGCCAGATAATCTCAAAGACTGTGTAACTAACTTAGAATTTGATTTTTTCTTTCCAGGTTAAAATTTAAGCAGATATGATATCACATATAGTTTTTTATTTTTTGGCCAGAAAAAGAGGTGAAAATGTCTTTATCAGCCAGATTTACCATTTTTTTCTATACAGTGTTCCTAATGCAACACTAGATTTTTGCATATACGTTTAGTAGAAAGTGAAGTATAAGGTAATAGTTCAATAGGATACATCTGCTCCTTTGCTATTGTAATCTGAAGTTATTATTACTATTATTTTAGAATATAAATTATTTATAATGGGTATGGGTCTAAATTTAGGATTTGGTTCTTCAAGTATTTACAAATTCCATGAATATCCTATAGTTTCTTTGGGCATCATCATTGGTCTGGTTGGTTATAGTGGCCAAGAATTAGAATTGCTCTGGCTAAAGATGACACAGAATCTTTTGATCACCCCAAAGCTGGAAGATGTTCAAGTTACCCTGTAGATAGTTCACAGCCAAACACTATGTAATGTTATATTTTTCTGTAAAACCAGAGTCTTAAAAAATCCTTTGCCTCAATTTTAGTGACAGTGTGTAGCTTCAGCAATCTGTTGTCTTATTTGGATAGGCTATCCCAACAGGACCTCAACCATAGCAAGCCAAAACACTTCCATGGATGGCAGACTGTATAAGAAGGACACAGTCTATTAGAGGAAAAAAAAAAAAAAAAAAAGGAGAAATGTGAGCAAACAAAAATAGCTTCCACACAGGGCTGTTTTGGGTTCTTTTACCCCATAAGAAGAGAACAATAACAATTAAACATTATAAATAAAATAATTTTATTTATAAACTGCATATCTGACTGTAAAGGAATGGATCTGTACATCTTATTCACTTCATATCATATACCAAATATCATTAACCGCAAATGGATTAAGTTTAAGAGATAAAAATACAAAACTCTTAGAAGGAAACATAGCTGAAAATCTGTGTGATTAGGCAACAGTTTCTTACATATTATACCAAAAGCACAAGCAACAAAAATAAAATAAATAAATTAGATTTTATCAAAATTGGAATTTTTTATGCATCAAAGGACACTATCAAGAAAGTGAAAAGCAACTCACAGAATAGGAAGAAAATATTTGCAATCATATAACTGATAAGGATTTAATATTTAGAATATTTAAAGAACTCTTACAAAACTCAGGAGTACAAAGACAATCCAATTAAAAGATGTGCAAAGTATCTGAATAAGCTATTCTCCAGAGAAGATATACAAATGGCCAATAAGCACATGAAAAGACCCTCAACATTAGTCATTAGGAAATGCAAATCAAAACTACAATGAAGTACCACTTCATATCTACTAGTATGGCTATACAAAATATGCAAACAAAAACTGAAACAACTGTTGGTGAGGATATACAGTGATTGAAACCCTCATACATTGCTAGCAGGAATGTAATATGGTACAGCCACTATGAAAATTTTTTTACCAGTTCCTCAAAAAAGTTAAATATAAAATTACCATATGACCCAGCAATTACACACCTAGGTAAATGCATAAGGGAAGTGAGACATGTTTTCACACAAAAACTGTGCATGCATATACCTAGCAGCATAATCATTATAGTCAAAAGTAGAAAAAAGGAAAAAAAAATTATATATATATATACATATTTATACAATAACATATTATTCCATTATAAAAAGCAATACTGAAGTACTGTTACATGCTATACCATGGATGAACCTTGAAAATATTATGCTAAGTGAAATAAGGCTTACATAAAAGGCCACATATTATGTGATTTCATTTATATGAAATGTTCAGAATAAGCAAATTTATGGAGACATAAAGTAGCTTAGTGATGGCCAGTGACTGAAGGAAGGGGAACTGGAGTTAACTGCTAATATGCACAGGGTTTCTTTTTGGGTCATTGAAATGTTACTTAGTGGTGATGGTTGCAGATCACAGTGAAAATACTAACAAAACACTAAAGTATATTCTTCTAACTGGTGAATTTTATGTATGTGAAATATATCTCAATAAAAATACTATAATAAAATAAAGATTCACTGAATTCACTAAACAGTCACCTATAAATATTTATACATATATATGTGTGCAGTTAGTTATTATCAACAATGTCATGTTAAATGATTAGTAACAATAGTCTACTAGTATAATACTGAATATATGTTTAATCCCTGCCTTTATTAAATATTTATTGAATGGCTACTATGTGCTGGGCACTCGCCTAGGTTCAAAGAATTCAACAATAATTAAGATACACATGATTCTTCTGGAAAGGATGAATGATTTTCAAACATTTTTGTTTCAGGACACCTTTACACCTTTTAAAAATTATTGAGTACTCTAACGATCTTTTGTTTATGTTGGATATATCTATCAATAATCACTGTATTAGATATTAAATCTGAGACAAACATTTTAAATAATTATTAAAATAATAAACTCATTATATTTTAATATAAATATTGTGCTTATTAAAGCATTTTCCAAAACACACATTTTTGAAAAGAGTGAAATTGTTTCACATTTTTGCAAATATTTTAATCTATTGTTTTGGTTAATGTGTATGAAGAAAATCTTGCCTCAAACAGATATGAAAGAGGGATTAATATTTAAATTACCTTTAAAGAAAATTGTGAATTTTTTGATATTATATTAATGCTCAAGGCCTAGAAATGTCTTACGTGTCAGTTGCAAAGTGGAATCTGAAACTGTATCAATGAACTTCTTATAATCTGTTATATTAAAATTGATTGATCTTTCTTGCCCTTTGAAGATATCTTTTACCCATGAATAATTATGTAGCATTATTTATTTGTCATTTGGAACATGTTCACTGAATTTTGCAGATTTTCCAATTGTTGACACATTTCATTATAGAGATCACGCTTGTTAATATCACCACTGTTCTAAAAAGAAATGTTTTTTAGTATGGATGCTGTCAAGCTGATCTTAGTGGGCACACGTTACTTATCATTTGAAAGCTTAAATTTTATAATGAACAAGTGCTGTCAGATGTTTCTCTTAGGGTCACTTTGTTCATTTTTGGAAAAAAAAAAATGTCTGCCAAATGCCCACTTCTGAATAACCATGGTTTGTCAGTCACTCTCTCGAGTAGAAATAAAGTGCCACGAAAGAGTGGCCAGCTAACTTTGTCACTCAAACAACTGCATGAGTGCTTTCCTGGAGTCAGCTGTCACACTTGGGTACCCAGCAGGTACCCAAGTGTACAACTTCACTTGGGTTTTTCAACTTCATCTCAGGAGTTGAAAACAGCATGTACTCAAGGATGGAAATCTCATACACTTAACTGTTGTACTGCTCCATGGAGGCATAGTTAAGTAAAAGAAGCATTGTTTTTATTTGGTTGTTCACAGTGGCCTCATGGTGGTGAAGACTTCAACGACAGTTGATACAGTAGCTTCTTGCACATTGACCTGGGATTTTCCAGCAGTTTTATCCACTACAACTTCTGTGCCAGTTATGCAAATGTTACACTGAAAAAGGCAAACGGGGCGGGGGGCAAATAAAAAAATTTAAAAAATAAAAAAAAATGAAAAAGGCATACAAATGTCTTAGTGTGGTGACAAACATAGTTTTGGCCTCATAGTCCCTCTAAAAGTATACTGGGACACCTAGAGTTCTGTCTGAGCACCATGTTTTGACAACTGCTGCAGCTCTAGAGTCTAGTGCTTTAATCCTTTTCTCGTTTTCCTGCATATGGTAGAGTCTTACTCATTCTCCAAAATTTTTCATGTTTGTTATGGTTACTTTATATATGGAAGGATGTGTATCTCTCTTCAACATGCACATCCTTACCTATATTTTCTCTCTGAAATCTTCTCTAACATGGCCCATTCTCACTTGTACATTATGACAGTCTCCTACACAAATGTTCTTTTGGACCCTTGCTATGTTCACACTGTGGGGCTGTCTCCCGTAGGGTACAGGAGAGCTCATGAACTTCAGCATCCTGCAGACAGGGGTGGGCTACCTGAGCTCCCTGGCTGTCAGCTCACATGGACACTACTTTTTCTGATGAAATGCCTTTGTTTTGCTTCAGTTATTTCCTCTAAAGCCTATTAGGTGGAGACGGTTTGCTGGCCTCTTAGGTTGTCTTCTTAAGTAACTGAATGGTGGGTGGGTAATTCATTTGCTCCTAAGAGTGTCCTGATTTCTGAGTAAGAAGGGGCTGGCTTCCTGACAAAGCGCCATTAGAAGAGCCCTCCACCCTCCTTACCAGTTTATAAGGCTTATGAATTTCTCACCTTTCCAGTTAATTCTTAGTGCATCCTGACATGGTCAGGGCCCTATCCAATGAGTGACCTGTTCTGAGAAGCAAACATTTCGAAAGAAATAAGAATTGAAAGTGAAAGACTGCAATTGCATTTTGGAATACAGACCACTGCTGCCGATTGTGATTGTCAGCTTGTGTGCTCTGCTTTGGTGATAGTTAATGTGATACAAAATGGAGAAGTAAATACATCTATTACTGAACTTTTGGAGAATTCAAATGAAAGCCTAACTATATCTTGTCTTGCATAATTAAGGCCATTGTTTCTGATCTGCTATTCCTCAGTGGAAAATCACCTAAAATTAGATGTAGAATTTTGTTCACTTATTTTCTAACTATGTGATATTCTGGGGAAAGAATATCAAAAGGTTCTAAGAATCATTTAACACTCATTTTAATTATGCAAATAATATTTTATGTTATATATATTTATTAGGTCATAATAAGGTATATGTCTTCTATATTTTTATGAGTGTCTTCTCATCATTTTAGTTGATAAGAGAATATCAACACACCAGGCGCAATCACAGTAATGTTTCAGTGTGCACCATGGACAGAAATAGTACTCAAGTTTTTTCTTCTCTTATATCACATTTTCATCACATTTTCCTCCCATTCCATCTTCTTATTTCCTGCCCTCCCTCTCCTCCTTGGCTTCCAACCTGTTTCTCTTTCAAAGTTGGCTGTAGACAGCATGGGGCATGTGAAATATAATTTGAAATTTGCACATTTATTGTATTCCATATTGACTGTGATGCAATGAATAATTTCTGATTAACCTGATCATTTTCCTCTGATTTTTCCTTACAAAATTAAATTAAAGCTATGACTGAAACATAGGAGTTCCTCAATAGATGCTTATTGATTAATGATTTATTTTGAAGCACAAAAATAAACTTACTTGGTTGACATAGATTTTGTAGGTCAAAATTGGCCCGGGAAATTATTTTGCAGAGCTATTCTTCTGTGTTATTCTATTTTTTAAGCTTACTGTTAGTAATAATTTTTTTAACTTTTAAATTGTGATTAGAAGCATTCTAAAACTTAAAGATAAAAATAAATAAAATATAAATACACTCACTTTGCATTTTAAACATATGCTTTCATGTCATAAGGGATACCAAAATACCAAAGATATTAGGGGAACAAATGAACTGTTGTTGCCTTAAAATATATTCCTTTGTTGAGTTCATACTGCTAACCCTTTAGGGTATTGACAGCCTATTATTTTTCATATGTGCCATCTTTATCTAGAAAACTGAAAGAACAACTAATTATATCCTTTTGCAAATGAGTGCAGCAGAATAGCTTTTGTTCAACACAATTTTTAAATCTGTTGAACAGGACTGTTGAATGACTTAAGAATTTACTATACAGTGTTTGTGTGTGTGTATTTGTGTATATGTGTTTGTGTGTGTGTATTTGTGTGTGTGTGTTTGTGTGTGTTAATGTTCAGCCACCTTAACGTCATGGGAAGTGTGGCATAGGGATATGATTGTACATTGTGCTTTGTTATAAATTTACCAGTTTCTTTGGATCATTTTTGGAGGGTGTGTACCTCTATGCCTCTCATTTAGCCTGTGTATTTTTGGTATGATAGACATGGTAATTACTGCTCTTAAAGTTTGTGCAAATGTTTCTGGGAAAGGGCAAAGGAGAGAACAATTAAAGTGAAGGTCATGAAAATAGACCTATTAACAAAAGCATAATGATTTCTTGAATAATCCCTTCATCTCTCTCCTATATCATAATCCTTTTTCATAAATAATTGTATACTCAAGTCTAGACATACTGTAGTTTAAAGAATTATGTTGCAAAATGCATTAGGCTGCATTAATTACCAAGAGAAGCCTTAGGTTTCCTATCCTTCTTAAAGTGAGATATCCAGCTGCTTTCAGAGGAGAGACAAGCTAAAGTACATAGTAACTATTAGCAACACGCCTGTGTAGAGTACCCTGCCATAAGGTGGTGGTGATTGGAAGGGAGGTATCAGTGTTCAAAGGGCCTATGGATGGACCACCCAGATATTAGAGGAAGTTTATCTTCACGCGTAATTCTGCTCATCATGTTTTCTCAGTCCTGCTTCCCCTCTCCCTACCTCCTCTACTTCTTTTAGCCTCAAGTCATTGAATTTTATTTGTATAGATTACAAGAAAACATTCAAACCTTGTGCAGAGAAGTATAATCTTTCTCCAGCAGTTTGTAATAAATGAGATTTACTTGTAAAATTAGTGTCATCATCCACAAAATCTTTCAGGTGACTCTCATGCCATGGGTCAATTTTACTGCTGGGGATACATTAGTTCTTTCACTTGGGTCATAGCCAAGAATGTGGGACTCTTGAGGGCAATAGATGATGCAGGTGCATAATTAGCGTATGTCCTTTGACATTGCTCAAGGTGTAAAATGCACATTTTAATTCATTGTAATATCATTTTGCTAAAGAAAAAGCTTAATGTTATAATTATTATTTATTATCTTTACCTAAAGGAGATTTTCTCTTGACATTATGAAATATAGCTATTCCCCAATGGCCAAGACATGCATCTATGTTTTAATAATAATAGTTTTTAAACTGTTTTATGTGGTTTTACAACTCACTAAAAATGCTAATATTTTAGATCCCTTGATTATATTATTGGACTTACATTAATGACAGTTCAGATCGTTTCAATCATGAGTATTAGTTATTATTTTTTTAGGAATATTGTTCCTACTGTGAGATAAAGGGACTCTTTGAGTGCTAATGTAATTCTGCACTGGTGGGATAGCATTTCCATGGTTACATTGATTCAGTAATGGCTCATCCTGAATTAACCCTTCTCTATTGCAAACCCCTTGAGGGGAGGATCTAGCTTGTATGTTTGGTTTTGTTTTCTTAATGTCTCTGTGTATAGCCCCAGTTTAGGTTTCTACATATATTGCAGTAGTAGATCAAAAATACTTGTTGAATGAACCCATAATGTATGCTAGTAGGCATCTCCAGCATCAGGTATGATAGATCCTATTTTTAATGAAAAAAAAAATAAGTACAGCATTGTAAAATTCTCAAAGTATGACCCTGTGTAAAACAAGAGGCAAGACTTCCAAGAAGGAAGCATGAAGACTTGGCTTTTTAAAGTTTCCGTGTACAATGATTTTATCCAGTATGCCCTTAGCACATATAGAAACAATTAGGACATTATTAAAATATTCATCATATTTAAATATATATGTATAAACCTAATATATCCTATTTAAACATATAGAGCAAACATTTATATAGGTGAATTGTTTATATACAATCTTAATGATGAAGATATTGTTTAAAAAATAATAATAGCTAATTTATTGAATCTTACTTTGTGGCAGTCTTTCTATAAGTAACTTAACCATTAGAATAATTGTGTAAGGTTGGTACTAATGAATAACCCATTCATAGAGGAGGAAACTGATGCCTAGAAAGAGAAAGTGACTAATTCAAGGTCAAACAACTAATAACTAGAAAGGTGGGATTTTAGCACAGGTAATTGTGATTCAGAATGATTTTTATTCCATTTAAATAAGAGTGATACATTCACACAGCATGAATTCAAAGAGTACAGAGAGATAAACATCACAGAATGAGTCCACCCCCCATCCTTCCCATTCCTTCTCCAATGACAATCGATATTTAAAGTTTCTTATTTTTCTTTCAAAAAAATCACAATATACCGTACATCCATTATATTGTATCTATCAATATCTGTATATAGATAGATTGATACCTTTGTCTATATAAATAACATATGCCTTTTTCTTAATACTCTGATTGAATGAACCAATCTACCACATTTTGTTAAGATCTACATTGAATTCTGATATATAGATGGACCTAGATTATTTTGTTTTTCCCTCTCTAATGAATTTTTAGTTTGTTTCTATTATTCCTATTCTCACATTTTGCAATTACCAAGAAATGCTGGAATAAACAGGAGTTAATTTCATTCATGTTTACTGTAAAATTGTGTCACTATTACTGAAGTACAAGAGTTGAGATGACATAATGTCTAGAATTACCTTTAAAATATTACAGCAACAACAATAAAAAAGAGATAAATGAAGGAGGTGTGCAAAATCCTGGTAATTGACTTATCTGGATAATGAGGATTTGAAGGCTTATTATTACTAGTTGTCATATGTTTGATGTATTTATTGTTTTTATAATAATTTTGACAAAAGTTTTTTTATTATTAGGCATCCAATTTTTAAGGAAGGATCTATGTTCTCTCTACATATTCTTTTGTTTTCCATAATAGCATAGAAATTTCAAATGTGGACATATTACCCTATTTCTAGAGGAGGATGTAAGTGATGTGAATGAAAGTGTTAGGTACCTCAAATTTTATATAGAATTAAGTTTGAAGAAGAATTATATAAAGAAATACGATAGCAGTGGGCATATTTTTGGAAATACGTCATTCAAAAAAGGAGCATTATTTATCAAGGAATATTTTGAAATAACTGGGGAAAAGGAGGTAAGTGATGAGAAATTAGCATTAGTGCAGACATGTCAAAGAAATAAAGTGTATTATTGCTTTAGAAATTCTCTCTCTCTCCCCTCTCATTCTCTCTCTGTTTCTCTCTCCATAAATCTCTATTTATCTATCATCTCTGCATCTATATTGTTATCCATATTCATATCTATGTCTATATGCTGGTCTTAGCTACATGTGGTAACATATGGCAAATTTATGTATACCTGTTATCAATTCTCAAATCTTCAGTCACATTTCTGCTCTGTCATCATGATAAAGGAGAGAAATGTGCTCTTATGTTTTTGAGAATGAGGCCCAATGACAATAGTTATTTTTCATTGTTGTAAGATTCCATGGATTGTGACAACAATGGCCCCATCATGACTTCCAAACTCTTCGTGGAAGTCTTGCATCTGTGACTTAATGGATTATTATATCTCCAGTGGGAACTACACACCCAAAGGCCAGACATGTGGAAGGGAACAGAGAGACGAGAAAGGAGCCAATTAATCACAGGTAGTTGGCTGGGAGATTTCCTGTTCTCATGGCAATTATTCAAACATCTTAGGTTTGAAATGTGATAGAAATTCACTTGACATACTCTACTGACAAGTTTATCTTTTCATTATTATTGTTCTGTAATGTGTAATATGTCTACAGCTAAAAATCTGTGCATAACAGATTACTAATTAAATAAGATAAGAAAGAATCACAAATGTCCCTCATCCATAGCAGAAACATGATCCATTTGAATTTAATCTAAATCTCTTCCTTCTTCAACAAGACTTTAAGTTTTCCTCACCTCTGCAGCTTCCATTCCTACAGCTTTCAGGATTGAAGGTTGTTCTTCATTGCCTATAGCTGTTCATTTTGCTCTAAATAAAGTCTTAAGCAAGTTCTTTCTACTGCTCTACAAGATATATTCAACAAGCTGAAATGGCCAACTTTAATCACTGAACTGTGAGGCGTGGTAGAGTTTTTTAATAATATTTTAGTAATAGACTTTTCTAATTATACATCATGGTCCAAGTGGCTCTACTTCAATTATATTTTTTTCCAGTAGAAGAAAGAATAAATAGTATACAAAATCCCACAGGTTTTAGGCACCAGAATGCTAGGCCAGTAGTAAGCGTCCAGTAGTTCAGTGGCTAAAGTGGGCTTCAGGTATCTAAGGATTATCTTTATTCCTGTGAATGTTTTCTGGCTAGAAAGTTAACAGCTGAGTGCATTTTGAGTAAAATATTACAGGAAATGGCTGATAAAAATATCAATGTTGTGTATCTGCTTAAAGGAGATACATATCTGTTCTTTTTCAAACCACTGTTAACCTGTCATCCATACACTTATCGTAGAAACAATTATCTCATGCTAGTTTTATCTCCAGACATTTTCCTGACCAGACAAAAGAATCCATGGAAGTATAATAGTCATTTCTCTAGTTTGTTTTAGGGAGGGTTGTGTAGGTTCTTCTATGAGGAATCACTTACAGATGATGTTAAAATCTACAGACACAGTGACTGAATGCACTTGCCATAAAGTCTGTCCCATACACACAAGAAGATAGAGTTTCAAATTGCTGAAGCCAAATAAACCAAATGGCAAGAAAGTGATGGTAACTTTCCATCTGAATATTAACTCTCGGTCCTGTTTGTTAATTTGTCAACTGATAAACTTTTAGTAAAGTAATAGCTTTTAATATGTTCTAATTATGCAAGGAAATGGAGCCTGTCCTAGTAGCCAAATGATGAGAAGAAAAACATTTGGTTGGAGATCAGAGAAAAATGTGTTAAGTGAATAAGATACTGAAAAAGTCTGCCTTTTGTAGGGTTAGCAAAAAGCAATTTTGATATAAGGGGGTAAAAGTCAATATAAATAGAAAAAAATGGAATTATAAAATCACAAATGCTGTTTGTGCATTGACTTATGTGAACTGCAAGTTTTGTACATTGAGCTTTCCAGGCATAGGGGAAGATGTCAACATTTTTTTTTTTTTTTTGCACCTTATCTGGCTACAAAACTTTAAAGACTCTATATGGAAGTCAAATGAATATTTAAAGTCATAGAGAGCCCTAGGAATTTTAATATTATACTCCTTTCTTACCTGTTACACTATGACTTATATCATTATTCAATTAATTATCCTTATCATTAAGAAAAAAAAGAATTCAGAAGAGATATAATTAAAAAAATAAAGTAATGCACTTTCACTTTGATAAAGAATCTCTACAGAAACAGACACATATAGACCAACAAAACGAAAAAGAAAACTCAGGAAAAAAATCTATACATCTATAGCCAACTGATTTTCGTAAAAGCTGCCAAGAACACACAATGAAGAAAGGATAGTCTTTTTAATAAATGGTGTTGGGACAATTGGGTACTCACATGCAGAAAAATAAAATTAGATCCTTATCTCACACCACATACAAAAATCAACTCAAAATGCATTAAAGACCTGAATGCTGGACCTGAAACTATAAAACTACTAGAAGAAAACATAAGAGAAATGCTTCATGACATTGGTCTGGGCAAGGATGTTTTACAT
>CM052445.1:59023252-59037720 GCA_028533085.1 Varecia variegata | reverse complement strand
AAATGAGATTAAAAAATAGGCAAAAGACCTGCATACAGAGTCCTCAAAAGAAGACATACAAATGGACAGACGATATATTTAAAAAATGCACAACATCATCAATCATCTGAGAAATGCAAATCAAAACCACAATGAGGTATCATCTCACCCCAGTTAGAATAGCTATTATCAAAAAGATAAAAGATGAGGTTTTGGCAAGGATGTGGAGAAAGGGAGCCCTTGAACACTATGGATGGGAACATAAATTAGTACCATGCCATGATGGTAGCCATTATAGAAAACAGTATGGAGGTTCCTCACAAAATAAAAATAGAACTATCATATAATCCAACAATTCCACTACTGCGTATATATCCAAAGGAAATGAAATCAGTATGTTAATGAGACTTCTGCACTCCCATGTTTATTGCATTATTCACAATAACCAAGATATGGAACTAACATGTGTCCATGGATGAATGAATGAATGAATACATAAAGAAAATGTATATTATTCAGCCATAAAAAAGAATGAAATCATTTGGCAACATGGATGAATCTAGAGAACATTATGTTACGTGAAAAAAAACAGGCACTAGAAAACAGATACCACATGATCTCACTCATATATGGAATATAAAAGAGTTGATCACATAGAATTAGAGAGTTTAACACTCACTTCTTAGCGATGCAACTGACTTCTGCACACCATCCTATAGGAGAAGAAATTCATGTTCATGTATCAACCAAATGACACATCATTACACATAATGATGGGTGGGTTCTGAGCAGGAGAAACAGCAAATGGTAAATCTGTCAGTGGTGGTTTTCTACTCTACCTGTCCTTAAAACAGTTAAGGTAGAGTTCTTGCCTTTTGCTATGCAGATAAGTTTTTGGCTTTATGCCCCTCCCGACTAGAATTCCCAAATGTATCTGCCTGTGGTTCACCCAGTCATGCTCATGGAAAGATGAATTTTATTAGCTTGAAATTCTCAGTTTGTGAAGACAGAAATTTGTATCTTGCTACCAAATACAAAAGACATGGAGGATTCCTCAGTTCCTGAAGTTTTCAAGAGTAAATAAACTGATTTGTCAGTTATTCCATTCACTCATTATAACAATAGCTCTTTCCAAAATCCACAACAGAATCTTATTGACTGTATTCCAAATCTTGAAGTAGTAATCCTTGCCAAACCTCTTTTGAGAGGTGTTGCCTTGAGAAAGGATAACTGTATGAAAAGGAGTTAATGCTCCAAGTCAACCCACAGTACATGATTTGCACAATGCAAGCCTCATTGCATCCCACTGTCCATCATATTTTATAGATGGGATTTAGAAGATATTCATTTTTTGAGATTTTATGACATGGTCTAGCATAGTGTTACTTAAGTATGGCTGGCTAACCACTGTCATCTGTATTTTCTGAGAATTAAAAAACATCAGAGAATGACACAATGAAACAGTAGGATGTCCCCACTCAAGTGAAATTCCTGCCAATATATTGTACATCCCATTAGGATGAGGGCCACACCTCCCTGTTGCTCACCATTATCACCCAGGACTGCACATAGTTTCTGACAATAAGTCTGTGTTGAATAAATGAACAGTTGGAATCCTCCTACCACATCACCCCAAGTACCTTTGGAACCCAAAGAGTACCATGCAGACAAAGAAAGCCTCAAGGACAGGAAGGTGCACTAAAAGCATATTAAAATATCTCAGAAATTCTTTTTCAGGGGAAAACTGACTTGCTGATGTTTATTCATTGAAAACTCACTATATTTGCTTTGCATCTTGCTTCAAGTAGTTCTTGAAATTTCAACTATTACTGAGGCATTTGTCCATTAAAATACTTTTAAAAATCATTATAGTAGAAGTGAATCTGTTAATAATATATAACAACAATATTATGCCAACAATTTTAATGGTCTAAGTGTATTTGATAAAAACCTTATTCTGAGTATTCTAAGTAAAATTGAGGCCTGGAAAACAATTAGCAGATGTAAATATGTATCTTTGATGTATTTTCTTCATTGGAAGAGGATATAGATTTAGAAAAAAAAAACTTTTAGCCTGCTAAAAGTATGAAAAGTCATTGTTTGGAAAGTTCTACTAATCTCAGGATTTAAAATAAATAATAATCCATAGTTACAGTATGCTGGTACTATCCATTCATAAAAGGTGTTGTGGAATAGTTCTAGCAGCTTAGCACATCACCTTTTTTTCTCTATAAACCACAAAACTAGCAATAGTCCTTAAAAATTCCTTTTTTAGTAATGTACAGATTAAGTAAAAATCTTAGCAATGGGCTTACTGATTTTATATTATCATGTGCTTTTGGTAAAGTAATTGTGTCCAGAAAGAGAAGTATATTTCACTTGAGATTGGTTGGCTGCAACCTTGACATTTTCATTGTCTTTGCTGCAGGGAGCTCAGGAGAATGTATAATACTATCCTATTTAATTTGGCTTTAAAATCTCATTGTATCTGGCAAATTGAATACATAAGAAAGTAACTTTTCCTTAATTAAAATAAACTTTTGTTATTTGGTTAGGAGGGTAATGAATATGCAGACAGGCAGTGTGCTAGGATGGAAAGTGCAGAAGCTTTGGAATGTACAAACCTTGGATTTCAGATCTTCCCATTATTAGCTATGTCAGCTAGGCCAAAGTACCTCAATTTATTTATCTGGAAAAAGGGGTAACAAATGCTATCATTCATAGATATTATTAATGCTAAACTATCTAAAATACATAAAAATGACTAAATACATAAAAATGGCTCATCTTTGACTGTTGGCTATACCATTTACTTGTGTGTGTACTCCGTGTGAGAGAACGTAATAGTCGTTTTATATCTTACCGTATTATAAATATGAATACAAATATACGTACATCTTCATCATTTATAGAGTAAATATTCATGTACATACACACATAAAACTTTGTTAAAAGGTGGTCATGGAATTGAATTACAACAGTGGGGGCCAATGTAGCATAATAGGTAAAAATATAGACTTTGCAAATAGACACACTTGAGTTGGACTTTTGTTTCTACTTATTTCCTCATTATTTTGGGCAACTAACTCAACCTTTTTAGTATCTGTCTCTTCATGAGAGTTTTCATATCTATGTCATAGATTTGTGGTGTCTAATAAAGGAAATATATGAAAGAACTGTCACAATGACCAATAAAAACAAAGTACCCAATAAATGGTCATTGTTGTTTTACAGATCTCTTTAAAACGATATTAAATTTAGAACATCGTACCAGAGCATCTTATTGGATAAAATGTTAACTTTACACGTTGGGGACGATCAGTAATGAACAGTTAAGATGACTTTTCAGGTTCACCTCCTTGACCTTGAGGTTGAAATTTAAGCATCCTTATCTAGTTTTTAAAAGTTCCAAACATTACTCTGGCCAACTGGCCGACTAGAGACATCGCTTCTTGGACTGTCCCACGGGAATACAGGATATTGGATAGAGGAGGCGGGAGAAGACTCATAGCTCAGGTGAGGCTCACAGAGAGAGATGTCAGAAAGAGCTGGGAACCCCACAAAGAAAATTGTGAAGCCAAGAAGGAAGAAGATAAGAGGAGAAGATTGGCAAAGATCAAACTCAGAGTGGCTCAGAGCCCAGTGAAAAGGCAAGGAGGGATTTCCCTCCCGCTCACACATTCCTTTGGTTAACATGGGACACCAAGTTTTCTGAAGGCTTTTCCACCTTCCACAAGCCCAGACAGAGCGGCTAATAAGAAACAGGTGAAAGAAACAGTGAGCCCCGGAGTTTTGCACTCTATGAGGGGCACCCCCCAGGAGAGTGCCATGAGTGGCTGGAGTGCCGGCTTTCTTCCATTCAGACACTTTCTCCCCTGCACCTCCCCTATCCATTGCAACCAAGAAAGCATATTGATGTACACACACACACATAAAACTTTGTTAAAAGGTGGTCATGGAATTGAATTACAACAGTGGGGGCCGATGAAGCATAATAGGTAAAAATATAGACTTTGCAAATAGACACACCTTCCCCCACCCAGTACAACCGCGAGTGTAGCCTGAGCCAAGAAGTTTGGGAACAGCCACTTCTCTCCAGTGGGCACGCATCCCAGGCTGAGGTCTCCACAGAGAGTGAGACCTGCAACTCTTCCCCTTGAGAAATTGTGTTGGAACACGGGCGTACAATTTGGGAAATTCTTGTTCACCGGCTTTTTGTGGGGTCACATGCCTGTGGTTCCGATAAGCAAGCCAGTCCCAGTGCACCCTGAGGGGTACAGGGGAAGCAGGGGAGAAGTCTGGGAGCTGGACTCAGCAAGGAAGCCTGCATGGCCATATCCCACCGGAGAGTGTAGTGGGGTGCTGAGGAATGGGGATTTGGGAGCAGGCAATCTCCACCTCTGGAGAACCACCATATTGGATAAAGGTATGGCATTTAGAGACGAATAGCTTAGCCTCTGGTTCCACAGCAACCAAATGCCTCATACTCGGCACATTGGCTGAGCCAGGGCTGTGGCGCCTCCCCCCAGTCATTACAACAGAGAGTGCAGTTTGAGCTGAGAATTGAGAATTCACTCTCTGGCAGACACGTGTTACAGACTGAGCTCCCCACAGATAGTGGGACCCACTCCTCTCCCTCTGAGGACTTGGAGTGGGGTGCACCGTTTTGGAACTCCCTCCTAGCAGGTGTTTTGCGGAGATGCATGGCAGTGGGTCAGATGCACAGTCTGGGGGCAGGTTTGAGAGCTGGACAAGGTGGTGAGGGGAAGCACATGTGGACTGAACTGACAGGAGTGTGCTGTGGGGGGTCCAAGGAGTAGCAATTTGGTGGAGTGCCCACCCCTCCCCACAAAAAACCTCTGCTACTGGATAAGGGAGGAAAGATCCCGGCCGGCGGGCTTAGCACTCAAGTGTTTAGGCCCCTCCCCCGTGAACAGCCCTCCAGGTTTGGAAACCTCGTCCTGACTCATACCATTGGCTCCCCCTAGTGGCTGGGGGCAGAAAAGCAACTTGTGAGCCACATCAAGGCTCAGGTTGCAAAGCCTCTCAGGCTCTTGCAACCAAGCCACCAACTGCTTTGCTCCTCCCTCCATCTCAGTAGTGGTGGATATCAAGCAACCTCCCTTCCCCCCGGAGTTATAGGGTGTTATACATCCGATAAAGGGCCAATAACCAGAATCTACAAAGCTCTACAAAATGTTAAATATCCGATAAAGGGCTCATAACCAGAATCTACAAAGAACCCAAGCTTATCAGCAAAAAAATAAAAAATAAAAAAAAATAATCAAACAACCCCATTAAAAAGTGGGTAAATGACATGAAGGGAAATTTTTCAAAATTCTCTATTGACCAACAAACATATGAAAAAATGTCAACATCACTAATCATCAGGGAAATTCAAATCAAAACTACAATGAGATATCACCTAACCTCAGTGAGAATCAAAAAGTCCCAAAACAGCAAATGCTGGTGTGGAAGCGGAGAGAAAGGAACACTTATACACTGTTGGTGGGACTGCAAACTAGTACAATCTCCATGAAAAATAGTATGGAGATTCTTCTATACTAAGAACTAAAAGTAGACCTGTCATTTGATCCAGCAATCTCATTACTGGGTATTTATCCAAAGGAAAAAAAAAAAGTCATTTTTTCAAAAAGACACTTGCACTTGAATGTTTATTGCAGCACAATTCATAATCGCAAAGATGTGGAATCAACCCAAGTGTCCATCCACACATGAGTGGATCAATAAAATGTGGTATATGTATACCATGGAATTCTACTCAGCCATAAAAAGAATGAATTAATATCTCTGTAACTACCTGGATGGAGTTGGAAACCATTTTCCTAAGTAGGTATCACAGGCATGGAAAAACAAACATCACATGTACTCACTATTTAATTGGAGCTAACTGAACAGCACTCATGTGCACAATAGGAAGTAAAACTCAATGGAAACCAAGCCCTTGGAAATGGGTAATAGGTGATGGGTGAAATAAAACCTAATGGGTACAATATACACTATCTGGATGGTGGGAACATTTACAGCATTGTCTCAAGCAGTGCAAAAGCAATCCATGTAACCAAAACATTTGTACCCCCGTAATATTCTGAAATATAAAAAAAGAAATAATGAAAGCCAAAAGATAATCAAGCAACATCATTAGAGGAAAGGAAGGAAGAAAGGAAGAGAGGAAGGGAGACAGGAAGAAAGAAAGGAAAGAAGGATAGAAGGAAGACCTACCAACCTAGAATTCTTTAGCTAGCAAAACTCTTTCAGAAATAAAAGCAAAATACATACTTTTTGACTCAATAAAAAAGCAAGTTACTAACAAACTGTACTCTGAGTATCAGGATACCTCATTCTAGAACCCTGGCTCTTTCAGACTTGATCTATGTGAACTTTGGGAAGAATATAACTTCTATGCATATTTAAAAGTTCTTTGAATAAGTAGAAAATATTATTATTTAATTGTATTGAAATGAAAGAAAAAAATTTATTGAAACAAAAAATCATTCTATTGAAATAAAATAAATTTTATTGAAATAAAAGATTTTATTGAAACAAAACTTCTGTCTTTAATATTAAATTATACTTCTCAAGTTCTTAATTTGGATAGTATTGACTAAATTAAACACAGTCTACATTGAGAGGCATTTAAAATGTTTTGCACTAATTGCCTTTTTAAAGCTATTAAACTTATTTTTATACTTAGGTGATAATTTTTTATTTTTACTGAAAATCCTGCTTTGGATAAAGAATACTCTTAAGCTCCTTTGTCACTACAACAAAGAAACAGAAATGATAGTGCATGATAGCAAGATTTCAGTTGAAGCTCCTGGTTGCAAGTAACAGAAATAAATTTAAAGCAGAAGAATAATTTATTAGGAGGTTATTGAATAGACAGAAGAAAGAGTTGGAAGACTTTGCAATTCAGCAATAAGTGAGGTAGAAATGGAACAAAGACATGATCTTGCAGTGCTTCTCACATGGGCTCTGCAGCCAAGCTGTCTAGTTCTGTGCCACTACTTACTAGAACGCTGTGACCCTGGCCAATAAATTAACCTCTGTGTGTCTCAGTATTCAGAGCCTCAAAACAGGGAAATTTTTATAGCTAACTGAGTTAACATATATAAAACACAAATAATTCATTTTTTGATTAATTCTTCAAAAAATGTTCTGAACAAATAAATCCATCCAGACCCACTCCCATCATCATTATACACCGTGGACTCCACTGGACATGATCATTGTAAAAACAATCTTATTGTCCTATTAAATTTGCATCCCTCTCCAAAGTTCATGAAATGTACTTAATTTTGCCTAGGTTGAAAGGATATCAGAAAGGATGGGATTTCTTCACTTTTCCTCTGAATGAAGGATACAATTCCCTAAAACCAAGAAGAAGATTTGGATGTTAAACAGCTGAAAATTTTGAAAATGTCCAGTACAGTTACAATGACTGCATATCTGGGCTACACTGAGACAGTCCCAGTTTACAACTGATACTCCATTTGATTAAATGTATCTTTCTGGCACAAAGCTCAAAATTTGGATGGCAAATTAGATAGCCACCCTAATCGTCATTCACTCCATTTTGCTGCTGAAAATGTGCATAAATCATTCTTCTTATACTTATTCATCCAGTGAAAAAAGGCCTCACTAACAATATAAAATTTTTATTCATAAAAATAAAAAAAATCCCTTCACTCTCTTCAGCAAACAAAACAAAACTCCACAAAAAACAAATAGAAACTTCAACATCCTGCCCATTACTCTGTTCATCTCCATGTGCTGGATTTCTGGGAGCTCACTTTTCCTTCTCGACTTCTTTCCAACCCTACCTCAGAATCCCATCACCTAGGACTGAATTTTAACATTATCACTACCACCAACCCCCCCTGGTATTACATCTATTTATATATGTGTAAATAAACACATATGTACATATGTCTATGTGCACATATACATATTTATATGTATATAAATAGATGCAGTTATACAAAAGGTATATCTGTGTACAGTAGTGCCCCTTTCTATGTGGGGCATATGTCCCAAGACCCCCAGTGTATGTCTGAACTGTGGATGGTACTGAACCATATATATACTATACACGAATTTCTTTTTCTTTCTTTGTAATTTCACAGATAGAAGATTCATTCTTACTGTAGATCTTAGCAACTTTAGCATATGATTTTTTTCTTTTCTTATTAAGTGGAAAACTTACACATTTTCACTGAAAGGAAACACTTTACAGCTTCTTTTTGTCATTTCGAAAAGGCCAGCATCACTACTCTTGCTCTTTGGGGCCATTATTAAGTAAAATCAGGATTACTTGAACACAAACACTGCAATGTTGCAATGATTGACTGGATAATGGAGGTGGCTACTAAGTGTCTAGTGGGCGGGGGGTGTGGAGAGGTGGACAAAAGGAGGATTCACATCTTGGATGGAACAGAGCGAGACAGAGAGAGATTTCATCGTACTACTCAGAATGATATGAAATTTAAAATTTATGAATTGTTACTGGAATTTTCCATTTAATATTTTTGGATCACAGTTTACTGTACATAACTGAAATCACAAAAAGAAAAAAATGTGGATAAGAAGAAAGTACTGTATATAAATATATATATATATACAGACACATATATGCATATATACATACACACATACAGGAAAGGAAGAGAATACATGTAGAATCTAGGTTCCTCATTTCTATACTTGATTATGAGGCCAAATTAGGTATTTATGATTTACCTCCTTCATCATCCAGTACACACTTCCTCTACTTTCAGGGCACAGTTCAGTAACATGCTGGAATTTTCATGCCTGAAGATTCTAAGGTTTTTTTTTTTTTTTTTTTTTTTCCCCAGTATAGAGTGAAAGGAGTCTTTCATTAGCTTTCAGTTAATGAACACAATCGTTCTATATACCATATACCACACGGAACACCAATCTTAAAATGTATTGTTTCCCATTTGGCTCTATAATGAATTTTCCATAAGTTATGTGATATCCACAAGGGAGATGTGGTAAAAACAGTGAATCCTATGGTAATAAGCCCAATGCTTTGCATCTTTTGCTATGTATTCTTTGTTTGGTAGCAATGGTATCTAGAATACTATGATTGTAGAGTTTTTTGAATGTATCTAATGATGGTAGAGACAGCAAAGGCAGAAACAGAAGGGCAAATATTAATATATCCATTGCTTAACAAGGGACTGTTCCTCTGAAGACAAATCATTGTGCTGTCCATGATTCAAGAAATCAACTTATCCCCAGTAGTAGGTGAGTCTCATCCTCATTGCTGCTCTATCGGGGTTCAAGTTTATTTTCAATATGGGTGAGTTAGACACTCAGAGGTGGTATTAGCTGCATTGTCCCTGATGAGGGCCCATCCATTTTACCATGACATGAGCACATTTCTCTCCAGGAGGCCTTGGTCACTTTACTTACTAGGGAAACACTGGGCACCCAAGGGAAGAGATGTTTCATCACAGGATCTGTTGCTTAGAAGGAGAAATAGCTAGATGTGTGATCATATGTCAATTCTTGGGCTCTGGCCATTGGTTTGTCTGGATAGTCAGGGAGTTGGAAAAAATATGATTTGAAAAATTGATGACAAAGAAATTTGGGAAAGAGGCATGTGGATAGAACTCTCTGAATGGGCAAAAACATGAAGAAATTTTTGATACACGTGAATGTTTACAAAGTTTACAAAAGGATGACCTTGGAAAATGAGGATTTTAATAACTAAATATATAGGATGACTTGTTCTGTGGATACTATTCAGCATCTCTCCCCAGTCATCATGCATGGGCTCATGACCAAAGTAGCCGCAGTGTCAGGGACAGGCTCAGAAAAACAAACTTCCACTCACCAAGGCTGCCTGGTTATGGTCACCATTGAGTTTTCAGTTTACCAGTTGTTGAGACCAGCACTGTGTCCCCAGTGTGGCACTATTCCCTGGGATAATTAAGCATCTACCTAGCGACAGGTTGATTACATTGGGCAGTTCCCATCATGGAAAGGGTAGAATTTTGTTTCTACTGGGTAGACACTTTGGATATGGATGTGCCTTCCCTGCACACAATGCTTCTGCCATCCATGGACCTGCAGAATGCCTTATCCAATATCATGGTATTCCACACAGCATGGCTTCTCACCAAGACACTCACTTCACAGAAAAAGAAGTGTGGCAATGGGCCCAAGCTTATGGGATGCACTGGTCTCACCATATTGCCTACCATTCTGAAGCAGCGGGCTTGACAGAATGGTGGGATGGCCTTTTGAAGACTCAGTTATAGCATTGCCAGGTGACAATACCTTGCAGAGCTGAGGTAAGGTTCTACAGAAGGCTGTATATGCTTTAAGTTAGCATCCAGTATATGGTGCCAGTCATTTTATAAAAATTGATCTTCTCCACATACATACTGTCAATTGGCAATAGCTAAATTTGTTATCTATCTTGGCTCAGAGTTTACCAAAAAGCTTTTTTATTAATTTTAGTTTCAAAAATTTATTTCTCATGAAATATCATATATAAATTTATATAGTAAGACATTCTATAGTAAGGACTTAAACATATGGCTAAGTTTGGCAGAGAGTCATAAAAATCACATTGCACAATAAATTACAGAAATTATAGTACTTCCCATAATTTTATTTTTGGGGGGATTGATTCTACTGGCTTTCAAATGTTGCTACAGTTTAAAAAATTAAACAAAAATAAAAACTCAAGATGATCACATAGAATGACTAAATTAATGTTATTCAAGTTCTGTGTCTTCATCTTCATAATCATGGTGTTATAATTGTTTATTTCAAATCAACTGCTCAAACACAAGAATATATGGCATTATAAGATTTGAATATAGGAACTGAGCTGAAAGCAAGTCTAAATGATCTCCAATACCTGTGAACTATTTATTGAAATGAATGAGTGTACCTGAGTTATTGTTTGTCAGGGCCACTTGTAAAATTGGAAATTCTTTCATTTAACATCCATGTAGAATGCAATAGCTATAAAATAACTTATAATGAAAGTATGCTAATTTGATGTTATACATATATGATAAAATTCAAGAGAATCAAAGTTAGTGTTTAGAACTTATACCAATAGAATGTTTTTGGAGGGAAGACTTTTTCCTAATGACCTGGGGAAATATCGGCGCGCCTCCTGTGAACCAGAATCAGGACAACTTCGTTGTATTGTACTCTGAATGCAATGCAAGTTCTCTTTGACTCTTAAATGGCTCAAGGACTCTGGGTTTCCAAAAATACATAAAGCTTGTATCAAATGTATTTTAATTTCACCAGTGTATAGTTACTCTTTTATCTAGATGGTGATACACTTCCAGAAGGCTAGAAAGAAATAGAAATACATTTTGATGTTCTCACAGTATCTGTATGGAAGTATCAACCTTTTCTTTGTTTAACAATCTTTGAAAATTTGATTTGATTCAAATTTGGAAATTGTGTGAGGAGCAAAGCTCTATGTTGGTGACTTCAATTATATTTTTATGCATTAGAACTTGAATACTTTTTAAAAGCAGAAATAGAATAGTGTTTTAGTGAGCTGATATTAAGCATGGGCCTTAGAACTCCATGGTCAATTCACAGCTACAACAATCCACAGGTCTTATAATCCTGATGGCTCCAGTGGCCTCATGTTCGTTAGGGACACCAGACCTCATTGCCTTTCATGGGTGAGTGCTGTGTTTTGGTTTCTGACAACATAAATACTCAAAATCCCAATGTTTTTAGGAAGACCAACTCAACACACTATCTTCCTTAGGTATCACTCACCTATAATGGTTATCTAAGGATCTGTGACATTCACAGTTAGTGAACAGTTAAGCAGGTCACAATCTTAACAAACACTGTAGTGTATATTTATTCCAAAGTATTTCCCCCCTTTCTGCATTAAATACAATGGATTCTTGCAATTGCCTCTCTTATGGGTTTCCACTGAGCCTAAATTTTAGCCAATATGTTTATTAAATAGCTGGAAACATGTCCAACTAATCAAGGTAACCTACTCTATCCATAATCTCTGGGTAAGGGTCCACTTTGAAATACTTACCCTGATGCAATCTTTTTTCTTGGTTGGTTGAGCACCTTCAGAATCAATTCATAGGAAATTATCACAGACGTTGCTGATATAAATAAGTCTTGCAATTCTGGTGCCAGATCATTTTTTCTAAGTATACGTGGCTCCTCTTTCACGCTTAGCTCTGGATCAAGTTCTAGCTTTGGAGACAATAGAGATTGGGTAACTAGGGAGTAGAATGAGAATCATCACAGTCTGAGGTAATTTCCTTATATGTGAAGACTGTTAAGGTAAGTCTGGAAATGAGCACATTTATAAACTTGCTAAATTCTAATAATTTTTTTTCTGTTCATGTTATTAAAAATATAATTAATGTTGCTTCCATCCAAAGACTTTATGAGATAAAGAAAAGTTATTTAAAAGTTACGGCATTGAACATAAAACAATTGGAAAGTGATCGCTAAAGTGGGTATACATGGGAGAATTCAGAAAATTAGGAGAATCCAGCCACTGGGTCCAGCCTTGCTAGTATATCACTGCGGGAAGATATAGGTCAAATTGCTTGACTACTAAGACCTCAGATGCAAATCTTAAACTTTCATTTCTCCGCCATCTACACCAGTTTCAAAATCCTTGAGGGTATGCTATATTCAGCTGATTTTGAGATGCATGGTTTCATTGTGATGCCAAAGGACTTAGCAAAGAATAAACTGCACACTCTGGCTTTTATAGGGAGAAATGGACTCCATGTGGCACAAAGTTTTATGCAAAATGTGGAAACAGTATAGCAGGATTGGCAAACAAAAAAATCAAAAGTGACAAATATATGTATACAGCCAAAGAATTTTATTGTGAGTCAATACTATATATATTTTTCTCCATCTCCCATCTCTAAGGCAATTTGGACAATAATAACTAGACTATAAAATTGCCTTTCTTTAAAGAATATAGATGAATTATTATTTAAGATGAATTATTAATTAAATCATAACTATTATTTATGTAACATTTTGTATAGGTTCACTTATCCTTCATTTTTTTATCTTTTCCCATTATTTTAAGCTTTTCAAAAATTTCTACATTCATAACAATTTCCTGAATATGCAAATAAAAAAAAACTCTAAGTATTAAACATCTTAATTTTTGTACCTGTAAATACAATTCATAGCTTATTGTTGAAGTTTTAAAAAACACTAATGTCTATAGCATCCTGATATATTGTAAATTTATAGGTTTTTCCACTCTAGTTATAGGAAGGGTAAACTGTTTCATAGATGCAATAGGTTCTGAAAACATGTTCAGAAATATCTTAAAAAGCAGTCTTCAAATTTTCTCCTATATCTCGCAGGAGATACATTTCAATGAGAGCTATTTCCTCTGATTTCTTTTAGGTGATTTTCTTTTGATCATCTTTGCATCAGTCTAGTCATTTTTCTTGTCATCTATTTGTGCAGGGAATTGTGCATGCTGATGGTTTTCAAGTCTGGTTGCAATTTGATTCACTTGAGGATATTTCAAAACGTGCTTATGACCTAGTACCATTCCCAGTGCAATTGAATGAGGTTTTTCAATGTCATGGTCCTGGTGTCAATATTTAAAATAAAAAAATTTCCCAAGTCATTTTAATATACAGCTAAGATTTGTATATTCACTGCTATAGATAATACTGAATATAAAAACACATAGATGATGGCATACCCTTCTGTGAGAGGATAATGTCCACACAATTAAAAAAGTCTGATAATACTGGTAACTCAAGGAACAGACTAGGTGAAAAGTACAAATATACATCCTGCATAATGGAGCTTACTCCCAGTGTAAAAATCTACAGCAAGCAGGGAAATATACTCAGTGAGGCTTCACCTCAGATGCACATAGTGCAACTGAGTTACCAGTGAGCTAGCAACATAGTGGGACCTCCATCTAGAGGAACTGATTAATGGGAAGAACTTTTGTTTCCAACCTTGTTAAATTTTCCTTCTAGGTAGCAATGGTTTCAAGCAGGACAGATGACAATATGCAAATATCAACTATTTAAGAATACCTTGTATTAAGAATATCTTGTTTTAATATAATATTAATTTAATTAAAATTTTCTATGTAAATTTCTGGCCGGGCGTGGTGGCTCATGCCTGTAATCCTAGCACTCTGGGAGGCAGAGGCGGGTGGATTGCTCAAGGTCAGGAGTTCGAGACCAGCCTGAGCAAGAGCGAGACCCCCGTCTCTACTAAAAAAAAAAATAGAAAGAAATTATCTGGCCAACTAAAATATATATAGAAAAAATTAGCCGGGCATGGTGGCGCATGCCTGTAGTCCCAGCTACTCGGGAGGCTGAGGCAGTAGGATCGCTTAAGCCCAGGAGTTTGAGGTTGCTGTGAGCTAGGCTGATGCCACGGCACTCACTCTAGCCCGGGCAACAAAGCGAGACTCTGTC
>CM052445.1:59012649-59022752 GCA_028533085.1 Varecia variegata | reverse complement strand
AAAAAAAAAAAAAAAAATTTTTTTTCTATGTAAATTTCTATTAATTTAAGTCTCTGAATAATTGCAGGGTCAACAACATATAAGCTCAAAATATCATCCTACTTAGAGCTTAGTTAGACCATATAATTTGGAGGAGGATGGTTTATAAAATTAAAATCCATTTTCATTATGATGTATTTGTTAAAAAAATTACAAAACTCATAACTTTCTGGTTGCATTCAGAAACTAGTGGTAAAACAAAATATTCATATCAAACTTTATCACATTGATATAATGGTTTTGATAATGTTGGCCAGTTTTATGATGCCACAAATAATGCCCTAGAGATATTAAAGTATACTTATGTAAGATTTATTCACTTTTATGATACTTTAGATGACATTAAAAGTAATTAATGCATTTATTTGCATATGTATATATGATCAATGTTGAAGTAGAACATTTGTTTTGTTTTAATAAACATATCCAGTTTTAAATTTGATAGACTAACAAATTTTATAATATTATAATATTTACAGATTTTATAGTATTGTATTAAATGATTTTTCTCTCTTCAGATCCTTTTCAATTACAGTTTTATAGATAGGATCTTAGTTCTAAAACACTCAAGGGTTCCTCTTTACAGTCATAGAAGTTTTCCAAGTCAATGTAAAATTTTGCAATATGATGTCAGAATAAAATTTGTTTTGAAAATAGACATTTTCATGTTTCTTGTTTCAAACCAGTGTTTAAAGTAGTCAATCTCATGATTTGTCAGTCTTGAAAAATTATAGAATCCATATTTTATATAAAAATAACTTAAATGAATATTCTTAGACTATAAATCAACTGTGTGTTCACTCAAAGATATTTAAAATATTCTTTAACCATACCGTAAACTGCATATTTGTTACCAGTTTTCTAATGTTACTTTCTCTCTCTCTCACTCTCTCTCAATTTACAAATCTCCTCAATATTTAGCCTTTAACAGTCTTTTTAGAATGGAATAATGTTGGGGAAATAAAATCTTTGAGAAAATAATTTATAATAGTATGATTCTTTATCACATAGTTATTTTAAAGTATTTCTAAATAAATTAAAGAAATTATATAGAAAGACAACAATGTAAAAATTTGCCAAAGTTAGTATAAAACAAAAAATAGCTTTTGACTTTTAGTAATGTCTTGAGATAATGTCTCCTCTTACATTTTAATCACTTTATGATTAATCATTGCCAGACTTAAAGCAGATATTGAATCAGAGAATAACTTTCCAGTATACATTATGCATATGTTGCACAATTTATTTCCATGTATCCGCTTTAAGAAAATATGAACATCCTGCTTAGTTGAATCCAGTTTCAGTAACATTAACACTTTCCTTTTGTTAATGCATTTCTGTAAACTGCATAATGATGTAATAAATATGTGCATCTAACACCTGTTCATAATACTTTAGAATTAAACCTAAAGATCATTTAGTAGGAAAATAATACATAAGGGATATCACTCTTACTAATAATGTAAAACACTGTACAGGAATAGAAAACAAAACATAACTTGTCACTGAAGAGATGGAAATGATAGGTACGTAAGTCCATTAAGGTCCTTGCTGTTGTCTCAGCCCTACTCAGAACATTGCTCTTGTTGATTTATTGCCATCTATTATTTATACAATTTGTTCTTGTTGCTGCAAAGAATATCAGTGGTATGAAATTAGAGTATGCATGTCTATGTTACTGTGATATTTCAGACAACATAAGTAAATAGAAAAATTTCAGATCATATAAAATAGAACTACATTCCCTTTTCCTTATTCATTTATGTCAATTCTTCACTTGTCTCGAACCTTCCAACGTCTCTCTTCTATTTTTTTTTACTATTTAATTCAAGTTACTTCAGGTAAATCAACTTCTTGGTACCTTGTCTGATTTCCTGAAATTCTCAAGGAGGCATAGGAGATTAAGGCTCTATTCAGATTTTTTTTCCACATTTCTAACTTGGTATAAGTAAGTTGCATATGTAAATATATATAGATGTTCATACATTTATAGCTTGTGTATATTAACATATAAACAATACAGGAAGTTGATTACATCATAAAGCAATAACAAAAAACAAACAAACAAAAAAGACTTTGTATTTTACTTTAGGTCCATAATATGGACACAGACTTTTGCCCACATTTTCATATGATATTGATTGAACCAAATGAAATTTAATGTCCATAAATTCTGCTTCCCATCTTCCCAGATCGTGGAGATGATTCCAGTGGAAATTTATTGGGTAGTCTGGCTTACTACTAGTGAGAATGTGGCCATCCTACATCATCAGTATCATGAATGAAACTGACTTCAAAAAGAGGGAAGCCACATCCAGACAAGATGTAGGTCGAGTTACTTCTGCTTCTTTTCCCTTAACCAATATTATAAGGACTCTTAATGAGATATCAGCTTTTTTAAAAAATATAGAAAGATACATTACAATGTCCAAAGTTTCTTCCACACATTTAATAATGGTCAAGTATCAATTGATGTTAGTTATGAGTTAATATAATTTTATCTATTTTTATTTTTATTAACTTTTTAATTAATTATTACATAATAGTTGTCTATATTTATTTGGTACATGTGATGTTTTGATGCAGACATACACTGTATCTTAAACAAATCATTGTAATTGAGGTATCCAACAACACAGATGGAAATGGATAACGTTATTTTAAGTGAAATAAGCCAAGCCCCAGAAAGACAGATCTTGCATGTTCTCCCTCATGTGTGGGAGCTAAATATTAAAACAATTGATCTCATGGAGACAGAGAGGAGAATGAGGCTTACCAGAGGCTGGAGAAGGTTGTGGGGAGGGGGGATAAAGTGGGGATAGTTAATGAGTGCAAAAATATAGTCAGATAGTTAAATATAATGAACAATATTTGGTAGCACAACAGAGTGAGTATAATCAACAATAATTTATGGTATACTTTAAAATAAATAAAAGAGTGGAATTGGGATGTTTCTACTTCTTAAATCCCAGAAAACACATACAGCACTGCCATCCTATGGGACTGCACGTCGTCCTCCTTTTCCTTCCTGGTTGGTACTGTGCTCCTGGCACACTCATTCTACAGCATGACTTTCTCTCTCTTTCTCCCCCATTTCAAATTTCAAAGAAAGATTTTTTGATGAGAATTTAATCATTTCTAAAATAATTTAAAAAATTGGAAAGTACTCCTTTGACTTTTTTATATATCTCCATTTCTGGACTTCTGATGGATTTTGTGTATGAAAGGTCATAAGATGAAAGAAACACTAATTCAATTCAATTCAGCTTAATAATAATGGAGCTCCTACTTTGTGTTGGTTGACACTGATGTTGAGTATGAGTATAAAACAAACATAATTTCAAGAATATTATGGTTTTGGGGTTTTAGTATAAGATGAAGGGAGAAAGCAAAGTATGAAAGTCAACTATATAATAAGAGCAAAGCCTTTGCCATACAGAAAGTAGAATGTGATGGAATTTTAATAAAGGAAAAGGATGCATTAGATGTATGTATCAGGAGAAACATCACAGTGTGGATCTTTTAAGATCAAAGGCATTTCAATAATTTCAGATGTGATAAAAATACTTTAAATACAGTGATAGCTGGTAGCATATGTTATTATTCAGAATTAATATTATCCCAAAGCATAGAGGCTGGGAAATATTTTGTAGCAAGAATATTACTTTCCCTGGAAAGACAGTTAACTTGTAAGTGCTTAAAGCTTAGGCATTTTCAATAAGTTTCCACAAATTCTACCTCCTTTAACACTCAAACTAACTCTAAGCCATCCCAGTAGAAAATGTGGCCCCTGGTATACTATGAAAAAAGGGTGATTTAGATTGTTTTGGAGAACAGGTTATCCCAGTGCACATGGGTGCAACTCATACCTGTAACTTCTTTTTTTTTTTCCTCTTATTTTTTCTACACCCTATCCCTTCCTTCTCCCCCTTCCTGGTCCTCGGGGATTCTCCTCCTGTCTGGACAATGACACTGCAAGAGTGTCTCAAGTGATTTGCAGACTCCAAATCTGAGCCTTTGCACCATCTTCCCCAGCATCCATAGCCTTCAGAAATCTCAATAATTTAATAAAGCATTCATACCAGCATGCCTCTGGCTGTCTCTAATCAAGCTGGGCATGTTTTTCAGCCATCTCTGTTCTAATTGTAAGGGATGTTTCTGGAGATCAAATATACATCTGCATTTTTAACATGAGCATGCCCAGAAGGCCACATCTGGTAAACAACTCATCGTTCTTAACACCCTTTGATTGACTTTTGACTCACATATGAGACCTAAGGGGGTGCTTAAGTGGTTGTTACCTGTCTAACTTTTGCAGTCAGGAATTCAAGGCCAAAGGTGGAGCTCAGAAACAAGAAAACCCCCTTCAGTCCCATCCCAGCTGCCTGGACATCTCTTTCTCTGCTCCTTTGAATGAGATTTTATTTCATTATTTTCAGCTTATACTTTTTTAATATTTAAAGGCATCATAATTTCTTCTCATAGGGCTGGGAAATAATTAATCATAGATTTGATTTATTTTCTTCACAAACACTTAGAGAGCACCTACTCCAGGCCAAGTGGTAGATCTTGACATGCAGGGCTCACGTGGACACAAATAAGGGTTTCCAGTCTTGTAGTAAGAAAATTAATACTAAAGAGGACTACTGAGCTTTAAATGTATTTTTGAAAATCTACTTTTCTGAAGCCCATCCCCACATGCTCTTTTACTCCCCAGAGGTCCTGGACATATAAGCTATTCTTTTCAACCAGGGCAATGTCAGCCCCCACGGGGCATTTGGGAATATGTAGGCATGTTTCAGGTGGTCACAATGACTCAGAGGGAGGCTGGCACTTAGTGCCTACAGGACACTAGATGACTTGCAATGCTAGGGACGAGCCTTCACTAACATGCCAACAGCACCCCCTTGATAAACACTGAAAGAGGAAGTGCATTGGTTTCCTGTGGCTACTTTAACACATTACCACAAACTTAGTGGCTTAAAACAATATACATTATCTTATAGTTTTGGAGGCCAGAAGTCCAAAACCGGTTTCACTGGGCTAAAATCAAGGTGACGGTAGGACTTTGTTCTTTCTGGAGGCTTTAGGGAAGGATCTGTCTTCAAAGCCAGCAGTGGCTGGGTGAGACTTTCTCATGCTCAGCACTCCAACCTCTGCTGACACATCACATCTCCTTCATCTCTGTAACTTCTGATCTGAAATTGGGACTAGAAGTATCAGGGGAGGTCCCAGGAGGGAATTAAATCCTACGCTAGGGGTATTTACCTAATCAGGTAGATTCTTAGGCATTTCTGAAATTTTTTGAGCAAAGTCATGAAATTATCTGACTCACATTAAAACATTTCAGAAACGGAGACAATCTTGAAAAAGTGGAGAAAAGAATCAAATTGAAAATGTGACATATAATAGATATAATCATAAAATCCCACACCAAGTCTAGAAGATGAGATCCATAGGTAAGGATAGAGTTAAATATGGACTTATAGCAGCCTGCATGAAAAAGATCTATGGGTCTTAAATGACCAGAAGCTCAATATCTCACAACAGATTTCAGTAGCAAAAAGTATAAACATTGTCAGGAATACAGAACCCTTCAGGAAGATGACAACATTTTCACTGTTCTGTGACTTTAACAGACCACACCTATGATGTGCGCTCATACTTTAAGAAGGACATCGACAAATGAAAGCACATCCAAAGAAGAAGAATTAATGTGAGGCTGGCGATTACACATATGAGGATCATTTGAAAGAACTGAGCGGGTTTATCTTGAAAAGGAGATACCTTTGTTGAGACCAGGGTGGGGAAAGATTGGCAGTTGGGGAGTGAGCTATTTTCAAAACCTCTTGGGGCAGTTATACGAAAGAATTTTTAGACATGTCTGTGGCTCTTGAAAGCAGTACAAGATCCAACCGGTGTAGATGTCAATGCAGTACAATGAATACCTTTCTAAAAATTATGTCATCCAGCCAGAAGTTGAAAGCACTGCTTTTTGATATGCTGCCAAATAGTGTTCAGTTCATTCTGACTGAGATTCTATTAATTTATTAATTATATATCATGTCCCTGCACAATAAAATAGATATGGTGCTACAGGTTGATTAGCACATACATAAGGAATTAAAACTTTGTTCTAAAATGGATAAAACAACAGAAAAAAAACATTTTAGGTGCTTATTCCACTGATATTGTGAAACATAGGAAATTGAATGGAGTAGAAACACGGCTTGCTTCGACTTAGAAAGTTTCAAACAGTGGGTATAATGAAGGTGTTTGGAAGAATGACAATTGTTTGAAGGAACAATAAAAACAACAAAACAAAAGGTTAGAACCAGAAGCAGAAGCAACTTGATCTTAGTACAGCACTTTAATCTTAAAGTTTTAGTTATAATGTTTTCTCAGTAGATATTTGCTCAATGGATGAATGTATGAATGAATGAAGGATTAGGCAGCTTGTTCTCAACACTTCACTGAGGTTTCTAAAGAGACAGCTCCATGTTGTATAGGAAAAGTTTTAATGATACTGGAAAACATGGCCTTAGGTTTCAATTTTCTCCTTGACATAGTCTCAAATAATTTTTAATGGTTTTACCTGGGTCCTGTGCCACTGTGGAATGTCACAAAACCCACACAGAGGGTGTTGAGATTTTTGATCTTGTGCTAAATCAGGCTCACTCTGGGAGGCAGCTGTTCTATAATAGAAAAGAAAAGTCTGTTTTGGGTGTGGACATTGCTTTTAAATCACAGCAATGTGCTGGCTTGGCATATCATCAAATATTCTTTTTGAACCTGTCTGATCACTTCCAGAGAGGGAAGGTTCTATTTTGTTATGGTTCATTGGCAGTCATTAAGAAAAAATGCATGCATTTTAATAGTATAGCTTCTAGTGCTGGGTGCTTTTACCCATGTCTACAAGGGGCTACTGAATATGGACAATGCTGTAAGCTGCTTTTCCCACTCTAATAAGGTTAGAACAAAGAAATGGATATTTTTAAACAGGGATTACATGTGAATGACCCAGGGTAAGAGTTACATATAGAAGCAGATTAAGTCAAGAAAGACCAAAAGCATGAATCTTATGTGCTCAGATCCCTGACTTTTTCCAGGGCTGATTCATGTTCAATGGCCAAAATTCTCTTTCCTTTTAATACTATTTTGTTAATCAATCCTAAATCTGCAAATTTTATTTGATAATGTGTAATATTGTCTTTTAAATCATTTGACATAAAATGTCCTACTACATAATACATTCCTATTTTAATCTTTTCTACTGAAAGATAAATATATCCAATCATGTAATATTTGACAGTTGGCTATTAAGGGAAAGTAAGGTAGTAACTATTCCCCAACATTACGAAGTTGAGACTGAAAAGTGCAGTAACACGTGCCCATCAAGTATTTCTAGGTGTCCACAATATTGAAATATGGTAAAGATGCTATGGAAAATTCCTTAGTTTGGAGTTCTTCTGTATCCTTTCATCATTTTGGTCCCTGATTCAAATGTTTACTAGATTTAGAAAGGTTCTATCCATCATTATTTACAACTCAGAGTAGAATGTAAATTAATGGTTTTCTTCTCTTTTCTTATATCAGTTAAGATTGTATCTGGTTATGCATCAAGTATATCAGTATGCAGCGATTTCATAAATAGAGATTTATTTTCACTCACGTAAAAAGAAAAACAAATGTATAGAGACTGTGCAACAGCTTGATGATGTTATCAAGGACACCAATTTCTTCTAATTTCTTGCTTAATGTAGGACTTTTCATTCTTACGTTAGCAATGTGGTTGCTCCATCCTCAGTCATCATGTTTGTGTTCCACACAGGAACAAGATTAAGAAGATCAAAGAGTAAAATGTAAAAGTCCAAGGCAGTTACAACCAAAGTCACTTACATTAACATAGCACTATTCACACATTATGGCAAACCCTATCTGCTAGGGATCCAGGGCAGATGAGTGTTTTAAGCTGGGCACATTGCAACTTCATACAAAAATAAGGATCTGTTAAGAAGGATTAGATAGGCGCTGGCCAGACAACTGGAAGTGACTTCCACAGTTAGTAAACGTTAAAGGGAAAAGTATATTTCTCATATGAAATGATCAATACTGAGTATTTAGGAAACCCAGAAGAGCAAAAGAAAAACAATAATTTATCAAAACTTAATTGAAACTCTACTTCATGAAAGATTGTTAATGGTATTTATACATCCTTCCCTTGTCTCTTGCCCTTGTTCTCTTGTTCTCTGTAAGTTTTTGCAAAAATAACATTAAAGGGTACATTATATTACGGTTTGATTTTTTTAACTTAATATAAATATTTTCTGCTAGCAATAGGTACTATTCTATAAGGGAATATTTAAAAGCTACCACATTTCATCATACCTGTATACTTCTATATTCTTAAGCAACTCTGCCTCATAGAGACTGCTTTCCTATTTTCTATTGATAATTTTTGAATTCCTTGAACATATATACTTTATACATATTTTAGGTTATTTCTGTAAGATATATTTGAAAGAGAAAATCACAAACTATGCATATTTTAAAACTTCTAATACATAGTTAAATAGCATTTAAAAAGTTTGCGCAAATTTATGCTTCTCTTCACTCTCTAATTGTCTTCAAAGTCTTTGCTATTTGATAGGCAGAGGAAATAATATCTTAATATTATATTAATTGTAATTTACTTAAATACATGGAAGGGTTGTAATTTTTGTCCATACAGTGCAATTGACTCTGTTTGAAGTTGAAAATAACTTCTTCATGTTCTTTGCCTATTATTCTACTTCCTACTCAGTTCTCAAATCCACCCACTTCTTTTAATCTTCATAGGCCAATTTCTAAGCCTCCAAAAATCTCTTTTCATAGATTATCAAAACATTCTTGCAGTGCCCTCCTCACACCAACCCCAAGGTAGGTTTTATTTCTGGGAATGATTGGCAAAGGTAGGAATAAAATAGATTTCTGTGCTTAAATCACCATGTTCCCCAGAATTTATCTTAATATTTCCACTTTGAATTTCATCCCTAATTATAGAATGACAGCTGGTATTCCCTAAATGACTGTGAGTAGACACAGAATACAATTTGAGGCCGCAGATATCTCCTCAAGACCTTGATAGAACACTTACCTCTTAAAAACATATTTTATTGCTTGAAAGTCCTTGTACTTAGGATCACAAAACCCAGGTTTAGTCTTACCTCAATTATTGAGGTTTATGCAAAGTTTGAAATAGTACCCAATAAATATTCTTCTTTCCTCCCAACATTGTAGTCAATTGAGAGATTCACGTAGGAGATCAGAAATCTGAAATTAAAATAGCTCAGTTATTTCTAATAGAAGTTTTATTAGAGAAAAAGGCTTTGGCTTTATGGCCACATCGGCCTCCTGGTATGTGTACCATGAGCTACTCAGACTTTCTTACTTCATCTCGGACAGTTTTAGACAACAGCTGACACTAAATTCATCACACTGTGGACAATAGACGTCGTGAAGATGTGCTGGTCCCTGGTCCTACCTACCGAACTCTGGAGTCAGAGGTGGGAGGAAGGCCAGCCTTACTGTTGGTAGGAATCCAGTGTTCTCCCCAACATATACAAAGTTCTAGCTGTGTGACCTAGGCCAAGTCTTTTGGCCTCCTTTAAATTTACTTTCCTCAGGTTAAACTGAAAATAATATTTATCATACAGCATATTCATAAGAATTTAATAATGCAATAAGCCAAATGGAGCCTAAAAACCACTTTTGGGTTTTGTGAGCTGCACATTTGATCAAGCATACAAATTCTATTTTTTTTAATGTTTAATACATAACTCATAGGCCAACATCGGCACACATAGCATTCTGGGTGCTTATTTCTGTATATACACTGAAAAAAATAAGTACTATTGTTTGTAGAGTGTTTATAGCAATTTTAAGATAATGACAAAATTTTATACCTGGACAAAATAATTTGACAAACTTAGTATTTTATACTTTTATTTTTTGCAATTTAACAAATTTCTCAATGTGTTTTTCATTGATTGTACGTTTGGAGGGAAACATTCTCGTTTGTTTTT
>CM052445.1:58935734-59012549 GCA_028533085.1 Varecia variegata | reverse complement strand
TCTAGGCACTTCATATGAATGGAATCATGCAACATATTGTCTTTGTGACTGTCTTCTATCATTTAGTATAATGTTTCAAGCTTCTTCCAAACTGTACCATGTTTCAATACTTACTTCCTTTTTATTGCTGAATAATATTCCATTGTATGGATAGACCATAATTTGTTTATTCATTCATCAGTCGATGGGCATTGAGTTGATTTCACTTTTTGGCTGTTATGAATAATGCCGCTATAAGCATTTGTGTATGAGTTTCTGTGTGTGTAGTTTTTATTTCAATAGGTCTATGTTTAATATTTTGAGCAACTGTGCCAAACTGTTTCCCAAAGCAGTTGCACCATTTTATATTCCTACCAGCAACATAAGAGAATTCCATTTCTTCTATATCGTCACCAATCCTTGTTAGTATATCTCTTTTTCTTCTTGTTTCTTTATTTATTTATTTTTGTTAAATCGACAAATAGAATTGTATGCATTTCAAAACATAAGGTTTTGAAATTACATACATTTTGAAATGACTAAATCAAGAGAATCAACATATGTAGTTATCATTTTTGTGGTGATAACACTTAAAATCTATTCTCTTAGCATTTTTTAAGAATGCAATATATTGTTATAAACTATAGTTACCATGTTGTGCAATACATCTCTTGAACTTATTCCTCCTATCTAACTGAAATTTGATGCCTTTGACCAAGATCTTCCTGATCTCCTCTGTCCCCAACATACCACTCCAGCCCCCAGTAACCATGGTTCTACTCTTTACATCTATTAGTTCAATTTTTTAAGATTTTACATATAAGGGAGATCATGCTGTATTTGTTTTCTGTACTTGGCTTATTTCATTTGACATAGTGTCCTCTAGGCTTATTCATGTTGTTGCAAATGACAGAATTTCCTTCTTTTCTATGACTGAATAGTATTTCGTTGTGTACATATACCACATTCTCTTATCCATTAGCCATTGATGAGCACTTCAGTTGATCTTATGCCTTTCGCTATTGTGAATATGCTGCAATAAACATGAGAGGGAAGATATCTCTTCAGCATACCGATTTCATTTCCTTTGGATATATATGCAGTCGTGGGATTGCTGGATCATGTAATAGTTCTATTTTTAACTTTTCAGAAACTTTCATATTGTTTTCCATGATTTCTATACTAATTTACATTCCTGACAACATTGTTCAAGGGGTCCCTTTTATCCACATTCTATCCATCACTTGTTAATTTTGCCTTTTTGATAGTAGCCATTCTAACATGTGTGAGATGATATCTAATTTGTATTTCCCTGATGATTGTTGACATTGAGTATTTTTAAAAATATTATTTCAAAATATTACAGGGGTACAAACGTTTTTGGTTACATGTATCAATGTTGTTATGCTTGAGTCAGGGTTATAAGTGTGCCTATCACCCAGATAGTGTTGATTATATCTGTTAGGTAAGTTTTTGCCTATCCCTCCCTCCTCTTCCCCCCTGCTTGATTTCCACTGAGTTTTACTTCCCTCTGTTCATGTGCGCTCATCGGTTAGTGGCAATTTAATAGTGAGTACATATGGTGTTTGTTTTTCCATTCTTTAAATACTTCACTTAGGATGATGGTCTCCAGTGCTATCCAAATTGTTGCAAAAGGCCTTAAATCACCCTTCTTCATGGTGTAGCAGTATTCCATAGTATACATATACCAAATTTTGTTAATCCATTCATGAATTGATGGGCACTTGGGTTGCTTTCACATTTTTGCAATTGTGAATTGTGCTTAAATGTAAGGCATTAAGCCATAAGAATTCTAGAAGAAAATGTTCGAAAAACTCTTCTAGATATTGTCCTAGGAAAATAATTTATGAAGAAGACTCCAATGCCAATCACAACAACAAAAAACATAAACAAATGGGCCTGATTAAATTTCAAAGCTTCAGCACAGCTAAGAAAATAATCAACAGAGCAAAGAGACAACCTACATCATGGGAAAAAATATTTGCAAGCCATATATCTTATAAAGGAGTAATAACCAGAGTCTACAAAGCACTCAAACAAATCACCAAGAAAAAAAACAAACAACCCCAATAAAAAGTGTGCAAAAGATATAAACAGAAGTTTTTCAAAAGAATATAGGCAAACTGCCAATAAACATATGAAAAAATTCTCAATGTCACTAATCTTCAAGGTAATGCAAATTAAAACCACAATGAGATATTGCCTTACTACAGTTAGAATGGCTTTTATTAAAAAATCTAAAAACAATAGATTCTGGTGTGGATGTGGAGAGAAAGGAACACTTGAGCATTATTTTATATACCTGTTGGCCATTTCTAGGTCTATGGAGAAAAGTATATTCAGGTCCTTTGCCCATTTTTAAATCAACTCATTTGTTCTCTTGCTATTGAGTTGTTTGAGTTCTTTATATATTTTGGATATGAACTGTTTATGAAATATATAGTATGCAAATATTTTCTCTCATTTTGTAGTCTGTTTCTTAATTTTGTTGATTATTTCCTTTGATATGCAGAGATTTTTGAGCTTTTTAATTTGATGCTATCCCATTTGTACATTTTTGCTTTTGTTGCCTATGCTTTTGATTTTATTTCCAAAAAAATATTTCCTAGACCAATGTCATGGAGCTTTTCCCCTATGTTTACATCTAATAGTTTTAGAGTCTTGCGTCCTATCTTTAAGTTTTTCATCTATTTTGAGTTGAGATTTGTTTATGGTGTGAGATAAAGAGCTAATTTTATTTTTCTGCATGTGGATATCCAGTTGTCCCAGCACGATTTATTAAAGAGATTTTCCTTTCCTCATTGTGTATTCTTGGCATCTTTGTCAAAAATAAGTTGGGTAGATTTATTTCTGGGATCTCTGTTATGTTCCATTGATCTGTGTCTTTGCTTTTGTGCCAGTAAAATTCTGTTTTAATTATTATAGCTTTGTAATATATATATAGCTACTATGGTTTTTATTTATCATGAAAATTTATAACATTGGTCTTACAATGTAAATGGGGCTTAAATTTGATGCTTCTTATCTTAAATCTGTTATGTCTATTTCAAGTTCTATTTTGTTGAATTTGCCACTTTCTTTACTTTCTTATTCTGAAAGTCCTTGTCTAGACCTTGGCTAACTAACATGCTTAGATTAATGAAATGTCTTTCTTGTAATATAGTTTGAAATCAGGAAATGTGATGCCTCCAGCTTTTCCAGATTGCTTTGGCTATTCTGGGTCTTCTGTGGTTACATACACATTGGAATTTTTTTCTATGTCTGTGAAAAGTGTCTTTGGAATTTTGATAGGAATTGCATTGAATCTATAGATCACTTTGGGTAGTATAGGCATTTTAACAATTTTAATTCTTCCAATATGTGAATATGGGATATCGTTCCATTTATTTATGTCTTCTTCCATATCTTTCAGCTGTATTTTATAGTTTTTCAGTGTACTGGTCTTTCAATTCCTAAGGATTTTTTTTTTTTTCAGTAAAGCTATGGTAAGTGGGATTGTTTTCTTGATTTCTTTTTCATATAGTTGGCTGTTAGTGTATAGAAACACAACTTTTTAATGTTGAATGTGTATCTTATAACTTTACTGAGTTCATTTATTAATTCTAACTCAGTGGAGTCTTTAAAGTTCTCTATATATGAAATCATGTAGTCTGCAAAGAGGACAATTAAACTTCTTCTTTTCCAATCTGGATGACTTTTATTTCTTTCTCTTGCTTAATTATTCAGGCTAGGAATTCTAGTACTATGTTGAATAGAAGTGGTAGGAGTGGTTGCCCATCTGTTTTGATATTGGCTTTAATATCTGTAATTTAGATGACTTTGAGTTATTTTGTCTGCAATTGTGAGAGTATTTTGAGAGTATTTTTAGATAAACGCATAAATAACAAGTTATGAGGATTTCCTCAGTGTCCTTCAGCCCCTATAAAGTGCAGCCAGAATTCCTGGCTGCAAGTCTGGTATGTTCAGCAGAGGTGCCCTGAAACTTCTGGTACAGATTTGCATGCCTCAACTTCACTGAAAACCGTGAACAGCAGAGCTGTGTTGAGTGGGAGAGTCTGACATATGCATATTTAAGACATTCTCATGAAGTCATATAATAGGTTGAAAGATTTAACCTCAGAAAATCAACATCGTGAAGAGAAAATGGGAAGGGGTTTTATATACACAACACAGCTGATGAAAGACTGCATGTTATACAGCCTAACCTCTTGACTAAGTGCCAGGGGCTAGAGTAGTCTGGGGTCTGAGACACAGGTATTAAAAGCCTCTAAAACCTGAAAATGATAATCTGAAAGATAAAAGAAAAAGAGCTAGGGCTGCAAAATTCATAACTTTAATATAACCTGCAGTGTCTTGGAATTAGTGGCTTAAAAGACTAAAAGCAGTTTCTAGAAATAACTTAAATACTAAGTATTATTTATCTAAGTGAGCAACATGTTGCAGATATAGCTTGTAGAATACAATGGTAACAGTTAAATTAAAAATTAATATCTTAATCCATTAGAATTTTGAGCAGATTTGATAAAATCCTTTTATTCTTTTTATCTCCTTACTCTTTTTGGAAATTAAGTTGATCATCTATGCAGCCAATAGAGTATCTTTATCCCACAGGAATAGAAATAGTAACAAATTTCATTCATCTTATTTTTATGTAATCTCCATGAGGGAGACAGGCTGGCAAACAATTTGAATGAGCTACTATGGTTTTTATTTATCATGAAAATTTATAGCATTGTTCCTACAATGTAAATGGGGCTTAAATTTGATGCTTCTTATCTTAAATCTGTTATGTCCATTTCAAGTTCTCTTTTGTTGAATTTGTCACTTTCTTTACTTTCTTATCCTGAAAGTCCTTGTCTAGACCCTGGCTAACTAACATGCTTAGATTAATGAAATGTCTTTCTTGTAGTTCTCTAGCTTTCTGGCTTCAAGCCTTTCTGACTTTTAGCTAATCCTACTCTTATGTATGATCTACTCCAGGAGGTTTAAAGGATCAAAAAAGATTCTATTTTATTCTTTATGACTTAACATCACTTGACTCCAAGAACATCCATACCTTTGTCTTATTTCTGGCCAAGATATCCCATGTAAAGAACTATCATTCACTTATTTCTCATTTTTTCTTCCTGATTCCATTTTATATGATACACATAGAATTGTGTTCTGTAGCCTGCCCTGTATGTTGTGCCTTCCATAACAAACTGACTCCTGTAAAGTTATCTACAGAATGGTTTCTTCAAGCAAGAGACCTTAGTGAGTTAATGTGGTATCATTTTTAACCATTTTGCTGCATTGGCTTCTTCTCACAGGTTCTGTCCATATAGATTCATACTTCCTATGGGGTTAAATGTATATATTTTTATGCAATTGACATGGCCATTCTATTCCCTCATTTGATTCCTTAACCTTATATCTAAGTTCTCACATCACTAGGACTCTTGTTTATATAAATCTGTAAGAAAAACCACATAGTGTCTACTAACAACATGTGCTCGGCAGTCACCAAAGAACAGGCTAATTAGATAGATCACCATCACTTTAAGAACTTAGGCATTTTCTATAAAAGCTCATGAAGAGGGTTGCTTAAATCAATCTCAAGTAAGTCTCCAAAGATCCTGCCTGAATACACATACTCCAGGGGCAGAAAAATTGGAGCTTTATTCTCAGTTCTGTTATTTATCATCCTTATAATCTTGAAAAATTTCTTAAATATTCTGAATCTCAGTTTCCTTAACTGTAGGCCACTTCAAATAAAGTTTATATCTCACATTGTTGTTTTTAATATTAATTAAAATAATGAACATAAACTGCATAGCACTGCCTGGAATATTGTGAATTCTCAATAGTTTCTGTTTGAGAATCATTTCAAGTGTATTATTTGTAGCTTAAAATAATAACAGATAGAGGTAGTGTGATATGGTGGAATTCATTATCTAGAAGACCTCAGTCTGACACTTGTTTCTGGTAATTTATAGAAGCAGGAGTTTGGGTAAACCACTTAACCTCAGTTGTAAAATGAAGTTATTAATGAATACATCACAGGGTTTATGTTACAATGAAGTGAGCTCTTAAGAAGGTAAATGCTTCATAAAGTGGTAGGTGTTACATAAATGCTAATTACTGAAATATGGAGCCATTACTGATCTTATAAGAAAACAAGTAAATGCATTTTATGTGTAATTTTACTCAATTTAATTTTTACTCAACTATTCTTTAAGTTTAGTCATAAGGGTAGAAATTGTCACTAATAATAAAAATAAAAAGGAGAAAAACATACCTACTGACTCTAACACCGACTTATGAGATGGATAATTTTTTAAATTACTATACTTCAGTTAAGTTATAATTGTCTAACTTAATGATCCTATGAGTAATTAAGGAGAGCTTATCATTTTTTAACTAACTGTGAAATATTCATAGATGATGTTTCTTCTCTATTCTATTAATACACAAAAAATCTATGTAGTACCTTTGTTTTACTGTGATAAACAAAAACAATAAATATTTACCTTATATGTCAGATAAAAAATAAACTTTTTCTCAATATCATCAAATTATAATTGCATTAACTTTTACAAATGTTCTTTTTGGTCCTGGCCTCAGATGCAAAGTTTCTGAAAAGCCTCTAAATTTATTTTGGCTATAGCTTTTCTTTATGGATGAAAAGAAATGGAGTTTTGTTTATCCACACCAAAATATAGAAATTATTTACCTGGTAATGTAAATAATGAAAACATGTTTACTAATTTTTAAATGAGTATTTTGTGGTCCTTGAATTAAGAATGTACAACATTAAAAAGATTGAAAAGTGGTTTGCTCTTGTGGATATTATGTGGGATGATAAGAGCTGTTGAGTAGGTTGGTGAAGCCACACAAGTTCATCCACACACAGTCTACAGGCAAGCTGGTTCAATCCCAATGGACAACCTCAGTGAAATCAGCTCAGACTTGCTGTTAACATACACTATGTGGCCATTTGTATTAATTTATATGTATTGGCAGTTAATAAAATGTTTCAGGAAGTTGGAAAAGGATGTGTGTGTGTATGCGTGTGTTTGTGTTTGTATTAAGTCTTTTCCCTAATTGCACTAAATTATTATAACAATAGTAACACTAATGATAACTAATTCTTACTGAGGACGTTTAACCAGAACTCTTCTAAGTGAGGTGTATATACACAATCTTGTTTAAGCTTCATAATGAGCCAAATAGGTAGGAACTGTTGTTTTTCCTTTTCCCTGGATGAATAAATTGAGCCACAGTGAGGTTAAATAAGCAATTCACACAGGACTTGCTGAGAAATCACTGAACAAAATATCACTATTGACAATGTGCCACGTATCTTAAATTCTACCATCAGTTTTATTGTTTATCTTGAATTACTCTTGCTTTTATGAGTATTTTAAATAAAAACAATTTTGGAAGGGTTTATACATTAAGTCATTAACCTCGTGTTCATTAATTAATCTGTTAGAAGAAGAAGTCCCTGAGAAAGCTAGAACTCTGGGTGACCAAGATAGGCAGAGAAGATGGTAAGAGAGGAATGGGTTGGAGTGAACAAATCTGCCCAAATGTTATATTTAATCATTTCATATGTGTGGCTTATTTATAATCATTTTAGATTATGTCACAAAGGGAAAAGGAAAAACAAATTAGTACAGATTAAAAAATCCTCCTAAACAAACCTAAACCAGTTTGTAATCCTGCTTACAACCTAAACAAACAGCTCACACACTTCAGGTTAACATGTGGAAGCAAGATATGCAAAGCTGTGCACACACAGAACCGAATCAGTCAGGGGAGACTAGCATGTGCTACTAGAAAGCATAGCCATGGTAGAAAAGCTTATAGTTTCCCCATACAGAGAGATTAGGAAACTAGCTTTGAACTTCTAATAGTTTAGTTGGGAGTTAAGTATGATTTTTTTGAGACAAAATAGGTGGAAAAGAAAGCACACAGAGAGGGATGCTCAAGAGAATTGAGAACAAAATGAAGTTGTGGGTGCATATGTTGATGCTTCAGTGGAATACGCTTGTATATAGGAAAATTTGGGTTTTAAACTTGAATGTTTCATTCCAGCTTTTGAGCTTGTTTCTCAAAGGACTAGTCAGATTCAAAACTTTAAATTATAAAAGTCAGCTCCTCATGGATTACATTTTTGGGTAATAATTCTTGTGGACATATGGAAAATGATTTTTGAGTCATAGAAGTCAATATCTGATAAAAATGGATTTAGCAGAAACTTTCCAAATATTCACCTTTTGGCTAAGGCTAAGCCTGGAGAGTTTACTGCCCAAAAGGAGAATTTTTCAGAAAGTTATGAATGAATGGATACTAGTTTATTATGGAAATGCAATTGTAACCAAGCACTATAATGTGTCTAGACATACAGGGCTTGGTTGCCAAAATGAAGTGTTCTAGTTTTAAAAGAAATCCTCATGGAAAGTGCACAAGATGCTACATGGTGAAAATTCTACCAAAGACCCATGTGTGCTTCTGACACCATTTGGAACGTGTTCCCCTTTTAGGAAGGGGCTCTTATGGGAACTGTGAAGCACTGTTCATTGTACATAAGCACAGAAAAATAATGTGTGAAGAAAAATGATTTTATGAGTTAAAAGATTATTGAAGGATTTTAAAAATTATTATTTTGTTTAAGGGTCTTTGACACAGCTATTGCTGTGTGATGATTTTGGAACAACCTAGTCAATGACAAATTGAGCAGCTCATTCCCTTTCACTGAAAGATTATATTGCAATTCTTCAGATTCTCAGAGGTTTTAGGGCAAAATCCTAATGAAGGTACTCTTTTAAGGTCACAAGTACAAGAAACATTATAAAGGAATTCCTTAAGATTTAGAAAAGAAATATATTTTTAAGGATACAGTCTCTAATGGAAAGACAAAAACAGAAATTAATTCTCACCTTACAAAACTTCCTATACCAGTAATCAAGTTCTGATTAATTTAGAGAATACCTACTAGTTTGTATTTTGGGGAAGTTTGATTTTCTGGTCATCAGTTCTCCGAGATTATAATTATTAACAATCTGTGTGTGTGTGTGTATGTGTGTCTGTGCAAGATATCCAACAATCTCACTCTCTCCCAAGCACTTGTTTTTATAAATGACTTTATAAGGCCTGAAAGAAGAATTATTCTCCAGCATTTTCAGAACCACTTCCAGCAGTGTGTCTCCAGAGTCAAATAGAGCTGTCTTCATCATTTTTACATATAGACTTCCTCAAACACTAAAAAGAATGATAATCACCTAATTATAAATTCACTGTTAATATAGCCTTAGAGCTGAGAACATTTCACTCCAGTAGTTAATTTAGTCTGTGGTAAATTCTCACTGTTATTTAATGTCATTTATCACCTGCTGTTTTGTCTTACTGAGAACATCCTGCCTGCCCCGTACTGTCTACAGTACACGGACCTTCTGTGACTTTAATGTACTCAGAACAAAGGCTCCAAAGTGCTTCTATCGGGAGGATTTTGGCAACTTGCCTTAGATATATTCAAGCCATTTTGCTGCCTGTCACTCAGTGCTGTACAAATTGAACTCAGAGGAGAGGTAAAAAGGGTCTATCAGGCATTTTTTTTTCTGGGAAGAATATGCTAATAAAGCGCCATCAGCAGGAAGCAGGCTGTGTCTGAAAGAGTTTTGTCAACTCTGAATTAATTTTGTGTGTTAAGAAACACGGGGGTGCTTCTAGAGCCGGTCTGTGGTAATTAATCCTTCCTGTTTCTGGAAGAACAGAACTGTAATAAATGCAGCCCAGATTTAACAGATGTGTGCACACAATGTCTGCTTTATGAGGAGTAAAACAAAATGATGGGTACAGAGCAAAAAAATGTTGATTTAAAAAACTAAAACAGTATGGAAAGCACGGAGCTTGGAATTCCCAGAGTTTATGCAAATACAGTATTCCTTTAAATGTTCACAGACAACGTGGTTTTGAAAACATCTGTCCATGGGGTTGGATGCTGTGAAGAGACTGAAAAAGACAGATGTTCCTTGTTCCTTAGAAAATTGAGGGGGAAAAAATTGCATGGAGACTCCATCCCATAGAGCTTGCTATACCTAGGTGTGTTTGGGATTGGACCCAAGTAATCAAATAGTGACCTCATTCTGGGATAAAACTCTCATTATCCTCTTCTTTAATTTTTTTCTCAAAATGCCTTACACAGAAAGAACTCAAATTATGTTATCTGTAGCTATGAAAACAATGCTCCCATGGTTATTTGAATGTTGTCCCTGCGAACAGAAGAGTTTGGCTTTCAAAATGAGGCATGCAAATCGTGCTACTAATGCTGACATTTGATATATTCAGATTCCAGTTCCGCATAAAGGTGAATAAGGGCAGGTTGACATGGTATTCATTAAAACAAATCCATATTGAAAAAAGCCTTTTCAGTTTAGGGCTATCGGAGCAGTCTAGGCCATTATAGCTCTTTTCCGCTCTCCCCCTCCCCGCCCCTGTCTTTTTTCTTTTTTTTTTTCTTCTCTTTCTTTCTTTTTTTTTTTCGTTTTATCTCATTAAGCTAACCCTGCCAAAATGGCTACAAGGCAGGAGTCTGACATGGATAAGTTAAAATGGAATAATGGGGAAAATGCCCAGCCAGTAGTAATCATTTTGATAGGGCATGCTTTAAACAGATTTTAGCATGCCTTTTTCTCCTATCATGAAGATAGATGATATCTTAAGTGTATATTTAAAGACTCACAATCCAAATTTTAAGGCCTAATATGAAGAGCATATAATAAAATCCAGCTTCGTTCACATTGCCTATAGCTTGTCATGTACAGTAAATACCAAAAAACACTTAAATTCTCTTCCAGTGAAATGTATTACTTCATGCAAAATAGCAATTCCTTTAGGTTTTGGCAATATTACCCATGGAATAGTGGTTTTAAAAAGTCAGTTTTGGTTAACTTTTTACAGTTTATATAAATTTCATGTAGGAACCTTCTACTCCAAAGAATTCCATCTTTTATGATAGCATTTTTGCCATATTATTTAGTATGTTATATAAAAATCTCTGATTAGCTGTATTCACATTACTTAGGGAATACATTAAAGTCAATCATATAACTGTTGTTCAAAATTGTTGGTACATTTCAGTGATATAAAAGGCTGGAAACCACTTGTGATTTTCATGGAGAGAGCAAAGCAACTGAATAAGCCTGCTCAACTTATTTTTCTTTTAAAGTCTAGTTAGTGAATATATTCATGGTAAAAGTGTGTTCTCTGCCATGTAAGTGTTGTCTGTAACTTATCACAGTCTAAATGGAGGCTTAAACCACTTCCAGAGTATTCTCACTAATTCCCTCTTTTTCTAGTTGGATATTAGATAATTTAAATACAATGAAGTTCCATAAGTTACATTTAAAAATTATATTTTGATAGCCAAAAAAATTGTATTTAGAGGCATCCAAATTTTTCAATAACATTTATCTATAAAAGCAAATGTTGTACTTTTCTATAGTCTAAAAATGTTATGTTACTCTTGAAAACCCTTTTCATTCATCCAAAATGCATATTTTGAAAGTTGACTATGTGTTTAAAAAAATAAATTTACCAGACACAGATGATACAAAAATAAATAAATCATTGCCTTCTCTTGATAATCTCACAATTTATTCTGGCTTCTTTATGTAGTTTGCATGTCATTTATAAATTATAACAGGGAGATTTATGATCCAGGACAAATGAGTTGGATGTTACCAGCTAAAAGGGTCTGGAGTGAGAGACAATTGTCCCAAACGGAAAGACTAGCATATGAGAAAACCTAAAAGGGCATTATTTCTTAAAATAATTTTAAAGAGTACTTTGTCAGGAACTTAGAGCACATAGACTTTCATTCAAAGCTCCCTAACTCAGTGCAAAGGACCCCAAACATCAGAGATAAACGCTCCATACTCTTCTTCACACATGCTAATGAACAATGAATGCCTGCTTTAGATCCACATGGTGCCAGATACAATGTTGCACCACTGCATTTCAAAATTTCCAGGGACCTTGGAAATACAGATTAATGGCAGAGAGAAGTGAAAGAACTGTCCTAGGAGTCTAGGGTCATAGCAGAAAAAAATCATTGCCTTCAAAAGAGGTCCTTGGAATCTTTTCTAAGACTCCTGTGGTTTGGGGGGGAAAATGGGCCAGGTTTTCCCTGAGGTTTCTAAAGGTCGCTGTTCTCCAGTGAGCACTCATCCTCATGGCTTCCAAACTTAGATGGAGAGTAATGTCCTGTTTTCACAGTCGTTTCCAAACCACAGTATGAATGGAAATCATCTGCAGAGGCCAGGGCCTTACCTCTAGAGATGTGATTTTCTAAAACATCATATCCTTGAAAGAAATAATGCTTAAGAATGGTTAGCAAAGTCCACAGTGAATTCTCAGTAAATATAGGTTATGATTAGTATAATTATTGTTGTTATTAGGGTTAAAACCCCTCAGGGTGATGGTGATGCAACTAGTACTCAATAATCACTGTCCTGAAATACAAAAAATCAAAGCTATCACTTTGCAATTCCCCTAAAGTTAGTTCACATGTGGGGGTTGGAGAGGGATGACCACTGGAAGTCGTGGCTAGAGGCTTTTTTAAAAATTGCAAAACATATGTACATTAGAGACTCATAAAACCATTTTCATGATTTCAAGGCAGACCTAATGGCTTTGCACTTCTTTGTTTTCCAAAATATGACTCCCGTTTTTGCATTTCAGCATTTTCTGAGAATACCAATTAGGTTTGTTTTATAGTTACTGCACATGTAATATAATATGTGGGGACAGAAGATGTAGTGGGCAGGCAAGTTGGAGTTGGTGAGCAGAATTTCCAATAGAACATGATTCAAGTGTTGCCAAAGTGCAGAGGCCACAGCTTGTTTTTGTTTCCTGGGTATCCCCATAGCACTGTTCTCATAGAAATTGCTCTCCTAGAATAGTTGTATCTTTCTCAAAAACTAATATTCAAAACTGAACACTGCTACCTGAAAAAAGAACTGGTATTGATGAGCATAGCAACACCATGATCCTTTTTGTTGTTATTCATTTTCTTTTTTTTTTTTTTTTTTTTTTGAGACAGGGTTTCCCTCCGTCCCCCACGCTGGAGTACAGTGACATCATCTTAGCTCACTGCTACCTACCACTCCTGGGCTCAAGTGATCCCCTTGCCCCAGTCTCCCAAGTACCTGTGACTAGAGGTGTGCACCACCAGGCCGGGCTAATTTTTCTATTTTTTGTAGAGACGAGGGCCTCACTATGTTACTCAGGTTGGTCTCGAACTCCTGTCCTCAAGTGATCCTTCCGGCTCAGCTTCCCAAAGTGCTAGGATTACAGGTGTGAGTCAGCATGTCTAGACTTGTTATTCTGCCTCATAAATCTCTAAATAGCATTGGGGCTTATGTTCATTCATGAAAATTACTTAGTGGTCAAAAATGTCACAGAATTGAAAAATCTTCAAGGACAACCTGAGACATTTTAAAAACACTGAAAAACTAGGTTTCAAGTTTACATTTTCCAAAAACTCTAGGGATAAACACATTCAGATCTATGCTAGAAGGTTTCAATTTTACACTACACGTAAGCGGGAACCCATGCTTACTGAATTTCAATTTGATTCGCTCATCTTCAGAGATTATCCTTAGCTTATAAAATTTCCCTTTCTCTGTGTGTGCATCATCGGATGTGGAGTTGCCTGTGACATTTAAACTGACATTGCCTAGAATATAAAATTAAAGTTACCATTTTTTTCAAAATGGCTAGTAGAAATCAGTTTCTAAAATCCTGCTAATTCTGTCTTCCTCTTTAGCCTGTGATAATAAACAATGTCACATGAAATCTTCAAAATGTTTAAAGACGGAGACAGAAGATGTCCCTTTCCAATTGTCATCAGTAAAAGCAATACCAATATTGTTATGAGAACTTCACAGCTCATCAAGGAGTAAAAGTAAGAGCGTTGGTAAATCTGGGAAATGTTCATTATTCCAGATTCCTGCATAGGAATGCTCTCATATCCCAGTGCCGCCCTGTTGTGTGTCACATGCCCCTGGTGAATGCACAAAAAACAGTGACATCAAAGTGTGCAGAAACGTGCTGCTGTCCTTCCCCCATCATACTAGACCCGGAATACAATAGACTAAATGAAAAAGATATCTTTAGGAAGTTAATAAACCTCAGCTACAAAGTAGTGAGCACTTTGAAAGCATTTGTTTAAAGAATTATCCAAAATTTGACTCCACATGGGGACAAACATTTTATTCTACTCATCTGTCTTTCGCAGTCTCCAAACGCCAAATCCAACCCACTCTCTTCAGGATAAATCAATTTGTCAGGGCAATTGAGCACCTATGTGGTGGGATGTTTCTGATAATTAAGGTTTATAATTGCAGCTGTTTTTGTATCTTGGCTTTTAACCTTACATTGGTGGAGAAAGCCATCCTTAAAACATCTGGGTGCTTTGCTGAAACAATAGCATAGTTTCTGCAGTAATCTTGTATAATTTCTGGTGAATGGTAGGGTACATTTAAACAGTTCTAATGGAGCGAACAATACTGTTTTAAAGGGCTTTGATCATTACTTATCTTTCAGCTGATTATAGGAATCTTGTTGGAAGCATTCAAAGGATTTTTAATTTTGAATCTCTTTATGTCTTCAACCTAGTGATGACACTAATTTCCCCTATTGCCTGTGAAAGGAAGCCTAGTTTTGTCCTCAGACGTTTTTTGTTCCCTGTGTCATGTCTTTTGTGTATGCAGATGGGGCTGATTAATTCCAAGGCCTTTGCCACATTAAAAAATAATTTAAATAACTAGACACGGTAAAGACAACTGAAGTGTTTCTGTTTAAGGAGGAAACTGCCAACAATACAAATATACATATATACATATATTTGTATTCAATTTTTATTTCTTCTGAACAAAAATTGTTCTACTGTTTGCTGTTTATTTATAATGGTATCATCATGTCAAAGAGACTATAAGAATATTTGAATTAACCACCTTTTCCTTTTCTTTTATAGTCACTAAAAAGAGAATAAGCAAAGTTAATTTAACAAATTTAAAAGAAGTAGAAAGTGCTATAAAAGCAGACAGGTCACATGACATCCCAGGGTCCATACCTCGTACAACAGGACACAGGCATACCTTGGAGCTAGGGTGGGTTCCCTTCCATACCATTACAATAAAGTGAATATTGCAATAAGGTGAGTCACAGATTTTTTGGTTTTCCAGTGCATATAAAAGTTATGTTTATGCTATACTGTAGTCTAATAAATGTGCAATAGCATTATGTCTAAAAAATATGTAATTTAAATTAAATATACTTCATTGCTAAAACTCATCTAAGCCTTCAGAGAGTCACAATCTTTTTGCTGGTGGAGGGTCTTCCGTCAATGTCAATGGCTGCTGACTGATCAAGTTGGGGTGGCTCTGGCAATTTCTTTCTGTTTTTTAAATTTTTTTATTGTTTTTATTTCAGAATATTATGGTGGTACAAATGCTTGGTTACATATATTAGTTTTGCACCACCCAAGTAAGAGCTACAAGTGTGCCCATCCCCCAGACATCATGCACCACACCCACTAGGTGTAAATTTACCCATCCCCTCCTCCCCACTCCCAGCTGCCTGATGCCCTATGAATGTTACTTCCATATGTGCACACAAGCGTTGATCAATTAGCACCAATTTAATGGTGAGTATATGTGGTGCTTGTTTTTTTTATTCTTGTGATACTTCACTTTAGAAGAATGGGCTCCAGCTCCATCCAGAATAGTACAAGGGGTATTAGTTCATCATTTTTTATGGCTGAGTAGTACTTTGTGGTATACATATACCACATTTAATTAACTCATTCATGTATTCATGGGGACTTGAGGTGTTTCCACATCTTTGCAATTGCTATAAACATTCTACTATAGATGTCTTCTTTATAGAATGTCTTTTTTTCCTCTGGGTAAATACCTAGTAGTGGAATTGCTGGATCAAATGGCAATTTCTTAAATTAAGACAACAATGAAGTTTGCCACAACGATTGACTCCTCCTTCCATGAAAGTTTTCTCTGTAGCATGTGTTGCTGTTTGATAGCCTTTTACCCACCGTAGAACTTCTTTCAAGATTGGAATCAATCCTCTCAAACCCTGCTACTGCTTTATCAACTAAGTTTATGAAATATTCTAAATCCTTTGTTGTCATTTCCACAATGTTCACAGGAGTAGATTCCAGCTCAAGAAACCACTTTCTTTGCTCAACTATAATAAGCAACTCCTCATCATTCAAGTTTTATCATGAGATTTCAGCAATTAAGTCCCTTCATCAGTCTCCACTTCTAATTCTACTTCTCTTACTATTTCTACAGCATCTGCAATTATTTCCTCCACTAATGTCTTTGAACCCCTCAAAGTCATTCATGAGGGTTGGAATCAACTTCTTCCAAATTCCTGTGCCTGCTGACATTTGACCTCCTCACATGAATCACGAATTTCTTCATGGTGTCTAGAATGGTACATCTTTCCCAGAAGGTTTTCAATTTCTGTTGCCAAGTTCCATCAGAGGAATCCCTATATATGGCAGCTATAGCCTTACAAAATGTATTTCTTTTTTTATTCTTATTTCAGCATATTGTGGGGGTACAAAAGTTTAGTTTACATATATTGCCCTTGCCCCCCGCCCCCGAGTCAGAGCTTCAAACATGTGCATCCCCTAGACAGTGCACATCACACTCATTAAAGTAATAAGGCTTGAAAGTCAAAATTACTCCTTGATCCATGGGCTGAGGAATGGGCGTTATGTTAGCAGGCATGAAAACGAGATTCATCTCTTTGTGCATCTCCATCAGAGCTCTTGAGCAACCAGGTGTATTGTCAATGAATAGTTAATATTTTGAAAGGAGTCTTATTTTCTAGCCAGCTGGTCTCAATTGTGGGCTTAAAATATTCTGTCAACCATGCTGTAAACAGATGTGCTGTCATCCAGGCTTTGTCCATTTATAGACCACAGGAAATACAGATTTAGTGTAATTCTTAAGGGTCTTAGGATTTTCAGGATGACAAATTAGCATTAGCTTCAACTTAAAGTCATCAGCTGCATTAGCCCCTAACAAGAGAGTCAGCCTGTCCTTTGAAGCTTTGAAGCTGGGCATAGACTTCTCTCTAGCTATGAAAGTCCTAGATACATAGGGCTGTTTCACGTACTTTGAATATCTGTTGTTGAGTGTAGCCACCTTCTTCAATGATCTAAGCTAGATCTTCTGGATAACTCAGTGCACCTTCTCCATCAGCGCTTGCTGCTTCACTTTGCAATTTTTTGTTATGGAGACACCTTTTTTCCTTAAACCTTGTGAACCAACCTCTCCTAGCTTCAAACTTTTCTTCTTCAGTTTCTTCACTTTTCTCAATCTTCATAGAATTGAAGAGGTAGGGCCTTACTCTGGATTAATCTTTGGTGTGAAGGAATGCTGTGGCTTCTATCCAGACACTCAGACTTTCTCCATATCAGCAGCGATGCTGTTTCACTTTCTTATCACTTGTGTGTTCACTGGAGTAGCACTTCTATTTAAATTTTTTTCCTTTGTGTTCACAACTTGGCTATTTGCCCCAAGATGCCTAGCTTTCAGCATGACTTGGCTTTCAACATGCCTTCCTCACTCAATTTAATCATTTGTAGCTTTTGATTTGAAGTGAGAGACTCTTCCTTTCACCGGAATACTTAGAGGCCATTGTAAGCTCATCAATTGGCTTAATTTTAATACTGTTGTGTCTCAGGGAATAGGGAGGCCCAAGAATAGGGAGAGGAATGAGAGAACAGTGGCCCTTGGGAATCAGAACACACATTACAATTGATTAAGTTCAGTGTCTTATGTGGGTAGGGTTCATGATGCCCCAGAATGATGACGTTAGTAATATAAACAATCATTGGTCACTGATCACCATAATACATATAATAATGAAGATGTTTGAAACGTGTAAATTACCAAAATGTGACACAGGGACAGAAAGTGAATACAGGCTGTTGGAAAAACGGTGATAGACTTGCTGGACACTGGGTTGTCATACATCTTTAATTTGTGAAAAACACAATACCTGTGAAGTGCAATAAAAATGAGGTATGCCTGTAATTGTTTGTGAAGGAGAAAAAAATCTCAAAAGAAAATGTAGGATTTGTTCTGTAATTGACAGAAAACAAAACTCATAAAATGTCTTAAATGAGATGGTTTCCTTTAACACAAGAACTACATTTTGTAACATTTTAGCAGTTGTGTATAATAGGCTCTTCATTTTTTTTAACACTATGTGATTTCTGAAGTATTTGTTTAAAAAAAATTGTATATCAAATGTTTTTACTTTAATATAGTATTGATTACCTTTTTATAGCAGGTGTTTGTTACTTTCTGGCTGCTAAGTATCCAAACTCACCCACCTTCATTTTGCGCAAATCTCTCTTGTGGGGAAGATCCCCTGGTTGTGTAGTCTCCCTAGGAAATCAGTTTTCTGGATCAGCTGACCACTGTGGTTTCCACTATGGGACCAAGTGTTCACCTCATCTGGGTTAGAGAGGGAGGACAGTTTTGGACAATCAGTTGCTTAGTACTAGGATTATGATTCTTGAGCCAGTGAAACAAACTTTGAACATCAAAAGATGCTGTAGTGATGTGAGTTACTACCCATGGGCTAGCCTGGAACCTCAACTTTTTTATAAATGCATTTTGAAGTTATTTGTGATAAAAGTTAATAAAGTTAATAAAGTGGAACATAATAAAAACATAGAAAAACAATAGAAATAAAAGCCTTCAAGCAGTCTATGAACCCTAGGCAAATTTTCACAACAGTATTATAAATTAATGTATTTGTATTGTGTGGCAATTAGAGAGAGAGACTCGGGACTGAGCAAGGCCCCAGACAGGAGTTCCCGAGAAGAAAGAGTTCCAGGTCCACTAGGTGGAAGCTTACTGAGTTGGTGTGGGGCTTTGCTTCTAAAAGTGTGGTCCATTGCCAATGGGCATCAGTATTATCTGGGAGCTTGTTAAAAATCACGAACCTTGGGCCCTTACCCAGAATCAATAGCTGCAGCTTAACAAGATTTCTGTTGGATTTCCATGTACGTTAATGTTCTAAATGATGTTATGGATCATGCAGTGCAAATGAGACAGCATCTCTACCATCTGATAATGCTCCATTAAAACTGTAGCCCCAAAGTCAGTGTGCTCAAGAAATTGTATAATCTAGTCTTATAACAGCATTAAAAGTAAACATTGAATCTATAATTTATACGTGTTTAATTCCTGCCTACATAGGCATGTTTCGAATTCCTTAATATCCAATTTCTACATATTGTCTGTGTAAGAATCATATCTCTAGAAAGGATAATAAAAAAGGATTATGCAGTTTTAGATGAGGAAGTTGAGACATTTCCTCCATATTGGATCAAACCTTTCTTTCAAAACATCATTATTATTCTGTCTCTATTGACCAGATGCTCAAGTAGAGGAACTTTTAATGGAAATGTGGGAGATGACTTAAGAGTAACTTCCCCCACTTGTGGTGCTCTCCGAGGTCAGATGTCCATTGATCGAGAATGACCCCAGGAAATTGGTGGATATTTTTACCTTGTGGCAAAGACAGAAAAGATGATTTTAAGGTTTCCAAAATGCACATGTTCTTCTTTTTTGTGGGAGCTTCAATATGTGGGGAAAAAGTAATTTGAAAAGAGTTTCTTGGGACCTGTGTTGAATAAATAATAAAATAATAAATAATAATAATAAATTATTATTTTAGTATATAATTTTATAGTTATATATTATAAAATATATATTAATTGATATTAATTAAATTTTAATTAATTAAAATTAATATTTATATATTTTTAAATATATTATATAATTTTTATATAATAAATAAAAAATAATGATAATAAAATATAATAACCTATGGGGTTTACATTAAAATAAAAAATCATTAACTAAGAAATTATAACACAATAGTGAACATTTAAGAAATAGTATGCTAGAGGTTTTGGGACCTTCCTATATAAACGAAAAGAAAAAAATATTTTAAATAAAACCCTTTTTAAATTCTCTATGCCTAGAGAATATTGACTCTCCTTTAAATTTGAAAGAAGTCATACAAATTTATTGTATCTCAACAATTCAATTATTTATATTTTTTTAGTGTTTCAGAGTTTTCAAAACACATTCACACATACTAAAGTATTTGTTAATCCCCATAACAACCCTATAAATTAGGTCATGCAGGCATTATGCATGATCCTATTGTGTATCACAGAGAAATAAGATGGGGTAGTTGCTTAAACTTTGGCACTGGATAAATAATGACCTTGGTGTCAATATTGGCTCTGAGATTTACTCACACCTTAACATCCAGAATGAATAAATTGCCCATTGAATGACTCAAAATTATTTCATTAGCACCTACCATGGATGGCACTTTGCTGAACGCTGACCTGGACTGGAGATCACATATGGTCCATGATCTCATGGTGCCTACATACACACACATGTGGAGACAGGCTTATCTTCTCACCCACGCCCATCGGTCTAGATGTGTGCTTTTGTTTCTCTTATATCATGCTACCTGTAATACCCAGAATAGTGTTAATACAGAACACATAAGAAAAAGTATTTTTTCATAATTATATTTTCACAAAAACATTCCAGAGGTTTATATTTTATCTCATTTTTAATTTAATAGTATTTTTGATATATTTTGATTTCATATTTAGATTTTTAAAAACTAAAATAAGAATACTGCAAATAACTTACTACCTATACTTAGTGTTATATGGTATTTATGGTCTGTAAAGGAAATGGCATTGAAGATTTGTTTTCATTCATTTGTGAAAGGACCCCTTTCACAGAAAGGCTTTCCTAAGAAATAAAAAGCAAGACCACTTGAGCCTTTGGTGTTGGTGCCCTTTTCTTGCTATTGTATTTATTCTCATGCACCCCTGATTTCACTCTTGACTGTGTTTACGCACATAGCTCCCTCCCACGCTGGATTGTGGCTTCTGGGTTGAACTCTGACTTTGCTCTCCTCTGTATCCTCCCTTCAACTAGATTCCCCTTGACATGTGCAGGTCTCTTCTCACCCAGCTTTTAAAGCGCCACTCACTTTTCCATTGTCTCATTGGGCACAGTTGCGATTTCAGATCTATTGGATGACTTAAACAATATTAGTCTCTCCACCAGAGTATATTCTTTGATAGACATTGGTTCATGGCCCCAAGTCACTTATGATGCGCTCACTAAAAGTATTTATGGATAATTTATTTACCTCCTCAAAGGCTAGGACAACCGGGGGGCTCTGTGCACCTTGTCTCCACCCATCCCCTTGGGTCAGTGGGCCATCCTGGTTGTTCTCTTCATGGTCACAGACAGAAGCACACCCACTGTGGGTGAAAGTATGCCATTCCTCTGTAAACTGAAAAAAATCACAGTTAGGAAAGGAAAAGTGAGAAAAGAAACCTCAGACAATATAGTAGTTTTAAGAAGAGACATGGGAGTTAAGAATGTAGGATGAATCCATTAACCTCACCATACATGTGCACCCCTGGAAAGTTTTTTTGTGCTTGCAAAAGCTTCTCAAAAGTGGTCTAAACACTTAAATACTATAAAGTTTACCTTAAAAATTGATAATGACAATTAGTGACTTTGTCTTGATTTTTTTTAAATTTTTTTTTTATTTCAGCTTATTATGGGGGTACAAAAGTTCTGCATAGATAAATGATATAAAATACTATCACTTTTAAGGATACAAAATATTTTGGTATAACTCAAATAACTCACTATTGTTTCTTAAAATGTAGATATTCATAATGTTAAGTGGAAAAGGCTAATACAAAAATCAAGATTGTAAAAGATTTTATCATTTTTTGATATTATAAATGCTACTTGATTAGTAGTTTTAGTTTGCATTTATTGTTATTCTTTTTTATATTTTTGAGAGTTCTCATTGGATTTTTCTCTTATTTGAATAGTATTCTTTTTTAAATTGCATGTGTACACAGCTGTCTTAAAATATAGATACAATGGTGTTTTAAGTGACATATTTAAAATACAGTTTTCTAAAAAAAGATTTACTTTTTATTTTAAAATTCACTTGAAATACTCTAACATTAATGTCTTTCATTTGCTTTTTTGTTTGTTTTTGTTGTTTGTTTGTTTGTTTGTTCTGAGACAGAATCTTACTCTGTCACCGAGGCTAGAGTGCAGTGGTACAATCATAACCCATTGGAACATTGAACTCTGGAGCTCAAGCAATACTGCTGAGTTAGACTCCCGAGTAGCTAGAACTACAGGCACACACCACCACAGCTGGCTATATTTTTATGCTTTGTAGAGATGAGGTCTCGCTTTTCATTTGCTATAAAGTGCTTACTAACTCTCAGATAAATAATTCTTGCTGGGAAAATTAATTGGTATATACTGTATCTTGAATAGAAAAAATACAATCAGAATTCCAAAGTACACATTGTATACTATACTTTTGTATAAAAGCTAATTGATGTGTTTTTTAATATTCACATGTAAGGATAGTTCCTAAATATTTATCTCTAGCACAGAAATTTGTTTTTCACCTTGATTTTTAATTATGACTGACTAGATATTTATGTGGAATGTTTCAGAGAAATCTCCACTCTAAATACAATGTGATAAAACACTTGACCTTTCTGCTCTCTCATACATTTGTCCCTCTTTCTCACTCCACCTATTATAATAACAGCCCAACTGTTCTTCTCCTCTCCTGCCTCTTCGCTTTGTCCTTTTCAATCTAGATTCCATGTAACAGCCTGAATAATCTAGTGAAAATATACATTTGGTCACATGATTGGTTCATGTAAAACTCTTTAGTGACATTCAGTATACTTAGGATAAAATCCAAACACATTACTGTTCTGGAAGATGTTCTAAAATCATTCCTCCACCTAACTGGACAGCCCTGTCTCTCACACCAGCGACTCCGCACTCATGCATATGATGCTCACTCATACTGAATTTGTTTTAGTTTTCCAGGATACTGAGCCCTTTCCATAACTGTGGTCTTTATACACACCTGGAATGGTTTCCCTACCTCCTCAACTGGCTAATTTGTCTTTATTTTTGAAATTAAAGATTAAATTTAACTTTCTGAAAAGGCTTCCATTAAAGCTAAATTGTAGTCAGGTCAGACTCTTTTTTGTTTCCTTCACTGCACTCCTTGTAATATGTAACTAGATGTTAATTGCTGGATGACATTGCTGCACAATGTGTTGACTAAGTCCTACATCCGATCATGTGACCAATGGGAGACCCAGTCTCCCAGATGACTGTTACAACCCCGGAGCCTACCAGCATCAGATGTGTTCATAAAATAGGAATTCAGTGAGTGCACTCATGAATTGGCTCTTTTAAACACCTACATCTTTAGGTATCCTTTGAATATGTGTTTTTTTGAACAGTCATTTCTATCTGTTAGCTGCTAGAAACTGGATGAGACCACATGGCACACATATTCACAAACAGCTGAAATTAATTATTATCTTTGGATATTTACTATATGCCTTAAATTTTGATTCTTCCAGAGTCAAAACAAGTAAAAGAATAATCCTTTGACAACATCTTGAAACCCCAGTGTAGCGAGGTAAGGTAATTGTCACAGTGAAAAACAGTAGTGTACCAGAGGCCGGGCAGTGGAGCTGTACCCCGTGGGAACTTCTGGAGAATTTAGAAGGAGTAATTGTCTGTAGAGAATTTCAAAGTAATAATAAAAGCTACTAAATGTCAATCAGCTTTTTATTACCATACTTGGCAATTTTAAACAGTGTCAATGATAAAATACTTCTCTGGGGAAAGGGGGCGAGCTTGTTTTGGTTTAAGTTCTAAACTTGACATAACTAGAGTTGAGTTTTTATAATACACATGTATCCTTTAAATCAGCAGAATTATTAGTTATCCTTTAAGAAACTCTATTTTCTACTTAAAATTAATTTAGAGAATTCACTATTACACAGTTAGTTCCTGTCCCAACAGGACTCAGCTATGTGCTTGTGTTTCAGGAGATTAGGTCATAATACTTTGAAATTAGGCATTTGATGTCTTCAAATAGTACTGCATGTTTCTACATTTAAATGATATTTTGAAATAAACAATGTTAGCACAGTGTTTGTGACTAAAAAATAAAACTTGAATTGCTTCCATTTTTTTATTTATGCAATCACTCAAAGTTTTTACATGTGTTTAAAACTTAAAATGGTAAGACAGACGGCATACTGCAAGGTGTGATATTTTTGTTTGGGGCATGCAAATTTTAGTTTATGCATGAAATAATTTCACGAAATGGAATATCTTAAACAGTAAAATTTATCCTTCCTCTTCAGTCATTATTTTTTTTTGAAACTAAAGAACTAGTTAAGAAAATGAAAGGCTTCATCCACGGTGTGGTTTAGTAGAAGTTGTCTAAAATGTCCCTTTTGCTGACATTTTAGTTTCATTAAAATCCATTTACTAGTTACTGGATAATTATTTGCCCAAGAGTATTATATTATTATTATATGTAAAGAATCAAACTTTAATCTGTTAGAGACACCAAAGAACTATTGTAATAATAGTTGTTATGATAGTTTAGCTTTTTTTCCTTTTTTGTATTATAATTAAATAAATAAAATTCACTTATTTTTACCGGTATAATAGCATCTGCATAAAATACTGTAAAAATCACTGTCTGCATTTCTTTCTTGGCCATTATTTTACAATATAAATAATTTCCTGATGACTACTAAAATTCTATGATATTGGCCAGGAGTCGTTAAGGCATGATGTATCTTTGTGTCAAATATGCTAGAGATGTCACTAGTGTCCTGTTACTTATGTATTGAATGTGGTGGATGCAGTAATGTGTGTTCATGAAATGTTTCCAGATTCTTCTTGCATTCACAGGAACACTCGCCTTCCCAGTCCCTGTATATCTCTGGGGGCTATGTGTCTAGTCACAGTCATAAAACGTGGGTAGAAGTGATGACATCGCTTCAAGACTTGTCCATCCTTCCCCTCTTCTGGTCTGTAGCTGGATGAGTGCAGAGAATCCACCAGAGGACACCACAGTGGCCCTAAGAGTTAATGAAGATTAAGTGCAGCTGATACCCTGACAGCCTAAGATGGCCTCAGAGCCTAAGTGAGAAATGAATCTTCCTTGGGTGAAGCCACTGAGATTTCCGGTTGACGTGTTACTGCAGTTCAGCTGGCCTAACATGAACCAACACATATGCCTCTAAATAAACAAGATGCTCTGGGAGTATGAAAACAAAAATGGTGAATGTAGACTTTAAGAAAAGCTTCATGATGATGTGGGATTTCCTATGTGTGGGTTTGGTGGAAGATGCTGCATTCAGCCAGCTCCTGAACATTCTCAATATGTGCTTCCCACTGCCATAACATAAATCATGACTCACGTTTTTCCTGAATCCTGACATGGCTTTCCCTATATTTAAAATCAATGCCCAGAAATTAAATGACACCTTCTTTGAAAGCCTTCCCTACACTTCCAATAATACTCATGTTTTTTAGGCTAGCCTCATATGTTACCTTTATCATTATGAAACTTATGTGTTTTTAATAGTTAGTTGTTTATATTATTGTCTCCCTGTCTAGCTTGTGATTTTTTTTAAGGTTAAAGAGCATATCCTTTGGATCTTTCTGTGCACCAAGGCACTTAAGAGAACATTTGTACTTGGCCATTTCATCATTTATTTACAAACACAAATGTTTATTACCTATGAGTCACATCTCGTAATGGGGCTGAGGATCAATACATGTACGTCTAATTGAATTGAAATTTGTTAGGGAGATACAGAATGGCAACATAGGTAGATGAAAGCATTATGAGTATAGGACTGGCATCGCACAGGGACAAGGAGGTGCTTTAAGTACATTCAGAGCTGTAGTGGGAGGTGACCATAGAGAGAACAATCTGGTGGAAAGTTTTGAATGTCAAGCTAAGTGGAAAAGACTAGTGCATGAAGAGAAATCAACTAAATTCAATAGTGTAACATTTGGCCACAGAAAACCTACAGAAATATAAACATGTAAAATAAGCAATTTGACTGTTTTGTTAGGGAGTATATGAAAAATATATAGTATCTAATCTCAAATCATTACTCAATGTCAGGGCAGAAGTACAATTGAACAAACCTACAGTCAGCTGTTAATTTGTTAGTTTTTTTTTTTTTTCCCCTAAGTCTTGCTAGCTTTCCAGATTGGGCAAAATGATACCTGCCGAGGTTAAAGGATGCTGGAATTAAAAACACATCAATTTTCCATCCATTAGGGTGACATGTGCCCCATAGGTGGAACTACAAGGAAATCCCTGGCTTGGTGCCTGGTTGCTTTGCATTGCTGGAGATTCCACTTAACACCCTGCCATGACCCTCTGCAGGTACGCTTGGCTGCCTTAGTCTGTCTGTTTCATGTTGAATGGCCATGGCAGGCCATGCAGGTCCACAGGAAACATAATAACTGCATTGTAGAGAGCTGTGCCATTTACACTGGTACTGACTGGCTTCAGATTCAAACCTAACTGCTGGTTTTACTAATAGACAACTGTGATTTAAATTGAACATGCCAATATCATGTCCATTATGAAACAATGACTGAGAGTAAATATTTTGAAGGAAAGTGTTTCTTAAGATAAAGAGAATATTTTGATGTTTAAATTATGTGGCATATCACTTTTATACAAACATATAATAGATAGCAAGTGTGTACCTACAAAAATTAAAATACTTAAGAAAACCCTTTACATATGCTCATTGGAATTTCACTAAGAGAATAGAAAATGATGCTGGTCTATCTATATCTCAAAGAAAGTAACAAAATTTTTTATGCTGACACTAATAAAATCTGGCTCACCAACCCCCACCAAGCTTACTTCCTGGAGGTAAAATGAAGCTTCCGCTTGACATGTTCTAACTTATAGTTAAATTCTGTTATTGAATAATTTTATCCAAATATAAAATACATACATTAAGGTTTCTTTTTCACTTGAAAGCACTGTATCAATGGGTAGATAAGTGAGTATATCATGTCCTACCAACATTTAAATCTTCTGAGATCAGAAACTATATATTCCATTCAGGGCACTCAGCAGGTATAACAAGTGTTGTGATTAATTTGAATTTTATTACATATGACTTTCTTCTGAAGAAATCAAAGCAGTCACTGTTTTATTTATTAATGTAATATTCATTTGAAATAAAGCAAGGATGAGACTGCTGTATATTATAGCTGGAAAAACCAACCAAGTTAATATGCTTGCCTCAGTCAATTGCTATAGCACAGATAACATCATACTCGTTTTCTTCACTGAAATACAATAATGAGAACACTCCAAGTTTTACAGCATACACTTGCATCTGGAACTGGCACTTTGCCACATGTCATATGTGTTCCTTACCTTCATATGTGTTAAGACCTTCTGTCTTAACACACATCTTCCAGCTACACCCTTTGAAACCCAGGGGATCATTATCTATAGATTCCAGAATCATCAGCGCCCTGTCTACATTACCGTATTATTCCTTAAACAACATCCATCCTAATTGCCCCTATAAGCTTGGGAAACCAAATAACTCTTACCATTGAGCATTTCAGGACACACTTTAGGAGCCTATTATACTGTATTGATATAATAAACCTGTGACCTCTTGGAAACTTTCCCGCAAAATGCAGTTTTTTCGTTTTGAGAGGACATATGACTCGGGTGCTGAGCTGACACTGCTTGGTGTCTTACATCATTAACCCCCATTCTTCCCATATAAGCACACAAAACCTTCAACTACTTGTCTCTCGGGTGGTGAAGGGACCAAAACATCTGATTTCATTGTTATCTTTTTATATACATACATATGTATATAAAATTATGGAATGAAAATAAAATGCCAGAATGTGTTTTTCCGTGGATCCAGCATCCTCCAGGGAAAACTTTATCACTTGGCTTTTCTAAATGGCTTAATGGCTTTTACTAAACGGCTGTAGTAAAGTTTAGTTTTATTGTGGTCAATTCAAGTTGAATATTCATAAATAAGCAGGAGGCAGGTAGTATCACAAGCTGGCTATTGGTACCTACATTTTAAAACCAGGGATGCTTCACTTACCAAGGCAGTCCTGCTTCTTTGGTGAAGTTGAGACACCCAAATGTCAGCAAGACCTTGACATTAGAATTCCTTTGCTCCAAATCCCAGTTCCACTGTGATCCCAACTGGATTGCTCTTTCCTATTAATCCTGACCTTCATTCTGCCTTTCACATTAGCTCACTTGTAGTTTTATTTCTCTTCTTTGAGTAGCTGGCCCCTTGCCACACCTCTCCAAATTGGTCCCCGACTTGGTTTTAGTATTCTATTCCTGGCTGCACAGTCTCATTCCTGACCAGTCACATTTGATATGTTTCTCTTGGCACTGGCTCCAGTGAGAAAAAAATAAAATAAAATGGAAATGAATTTCTTCATTAAAAAGAAGAGATTTGTAAAGAAGAGTTTAGCAATTTGTATAAAGGAAGTTTATGCTATTATCTAAGATTTAGTTGTGATGAGGGTTGAGATTAAGCATTTCTAAATTGTGCCCAAGGTGTCCAATATTTCTATCTTCGGGGAAACTAAAAACTGAATTCAGGATTTCTTGATTCCAGAGATTTGCCTATTTTGTCAGTAATGCACATAATCGTATATATTCAATAGTTCAATTTTAAAAACAATTATTAGCACCTGTTATATACAAGGCCCTGGGGATAAAAATTCAAATATAATGATTTTCCTCTTGAATTGGATCTCTTATTGTTCAGAGGATGTTGTGTTATATGAGAGAGCTTGTAGATCTGTAGAGAACAGGTAATTTTTATTATGGAACATCTGTGAGCTCTTCGGGAATGTAGAATTAATGACTAAGTCACGAGGGATGGTCTGTCAACATTCAGAGAGCCAAGGGTGTCCAGGATGAACAAGAAAGGATAATACCTCCTGCTAGGCACAGCCGGTGTCTGAGGGCAGGTACATGAAACCCGGAACACTGCAGCGAGCACATTAGCTTAGTGGAGGGACAGACTAATAGTGCATGGAGTAGTCTCTCAAAATTCCTTCCGAGAAAAGCAAATACGTCTTAAACATTCTTACATGTGGGGGTGTTGGAGCCAAGCCAATGGGTGGCCCACGAGGAAACTTTCTCGATTTAAAGTGTGACAGCACAGTGAATTCATCTATGTTCTTTGTGCTAAAGACATCATGAATGTGAATGGTCCATAGAGAAATCCTGAGAATGAGGTTGCATAGAGAGTCAATAATGAACTATATAGAAGCAAAGGAGCAGGACGATCATTGTCTAATTTGTGCTTCTCAAACCCAACTAGCCTGTGGGGGAAATAGGGTTTCCAAAAATCTCTCTACTCTGCTAGAATTTTGTGTTCCTGCAAAATCTTTTCAAATAACTTTGGAGCATCCTTAGGGTATGTATCTTTGGAGGATCCCTTTAGTACTCTTCAAGCTAGTTCTCTTGTTTTCTGTTTCATGTTTTACTATTTTTTCCTCATCACCTCTGAACCACTGCTGTAATGTCTGCTTTTGATTCTGAAGTCGGAATCAGAAGCTAGACTGCTGATATTTACCAATTATGCCTTCACCACTGTCCGACAAAAGGGGCACCATTGCTAGTGCCCAGGTTAATTATGGCTGCTGCTGTCCACATGACAGTTGTAATGCCAGCTGATAGCTCTTCTGCGGTTCCTCTTGTTTGAGGTCCAGATCTGTAAATCTCTCCCGCCAATACCAAAATGGTTGCTGACAAAATCACAGGTACTGTCTACTCTATTAGTACAAACACATCCAGCATTAATGCAGCCAATGTTTCAATGTCCCAGGGATATTGTTGTAAATTACCTCTTTTAGTTTTTACTCTCTCTTTTTTGCATACCCCTGTAGGAGGTTGAATAATGTTCCCCAAAGTTATCAGGTCCTGATTCCTTGAGACTTTAATGTTACCTTATTGGGAAAAATAGTCTTTGCAAATGTGATTAAGTTAAAGATCTTGAGATGGGAAAGATGATCCTGGACCATGCTGGTGGGCGTAAATGCTATCATAGGTGTCCTGACAAGAGTGAGGCAGCAGAGAGACAGTTGACACCCCCAAGAGAAGGGGGTGTGGCAATGTGTCAGAGGCTGCCAGCGGCCACCAGAGCTGGAAGAGGCAAGGACCAGATTCTCCCCAGAGCCTGCAGAAGTGCCATCCTGATGCCCATGCCTTAATTTCAGCCCAGTGATGTTGATTTCGGACTTCTGGTCTCCAAACTGTGAAAGAATACATTTCTTTAGTTCTAAGCCACCAAGTTTGTACTGCTGGTTACAGCAGTCACAGGAAACTAATATGACCTCGCACTCTGTGAGCCAAGCATGAATTCACACGGCCAGAATGGAGGAGACGGCGTACGTGATTACAGGTAGAACCTTTCATGAACTCAGGTACCAGGTCATAAAACAGAAGACACATTTCCTGTTTGCGTTTTGTGAATAGAAAGTTATGCTAGGATTAAACTTGGGTCTAATGATGCAAGAGGATGCAAACTTGGAAACTTTCAAAGAATATCACCAAATATAAAAGATAGGCCTCATGTTTGAAGACATAACAATCTTACTTTTTACTCTCAAAAATAATCTCTGGTAATTCAGATGTAAATAATGAGAAAAGCAAATATGCGATGCATGTGCATTAATGTTGTTTGTGACTGACTCATGGAAATTATGATTATCACTGTTGACCTGGAAATGTTTATTTTTAAACTTAGAAATGACAAGTTGTCTGTTAAAAACAAATACTTCTAAAAAACCTACCCTGAAAACAGTCTCAGGTCCCCATAAGGAGAGCATCACCACCATCAATCAATAGTGTAATTCACTGCAGAGTGCTGGCCACTGTAGGCAGGACACAGAGGACAAAGCCTCTGTCTTCAAGGACTTTGTCTAAATGAATACAATTGAGAAATACATAAGTATTTTAAAAGGGCAAAACTTTAATAAAAGAATAATAAGAGAAAGCAAAAAAAAAAATTAGATGAGTTATTCCCCTGCAAGGATAATTGGTTCATCTGCAGGATGAAAACCTGCCAATGCTTAGACTGAGAGAAGGCTTAAAAACCTTGCATCGCCTGGCTGCAGTATAGAGTAGCATCAGTGGCCTTATCTTGACTGTGTCTCTGCTCTTAAAGAAGTCCCCTGTAAGAACAGTCTGGGAAAACTTCACTGGCAATTGATGGTGGCCACGAGACAGGGTTATTTTGAGAATCCCTTCCAGAATGTCTCGAGAGCAAATGGAAGGCTTTTGGGGTGTAGTACCAAAGGCTGGATAAAGAGATGGTTACCTCGACCTGGGGCACTGGCCCCTGTCATCCAAGGCAGAGGTTGAGCTATGAGGAGCCAGGGTCTCATTGCTGGGAACCTGGGGAAAGGACATAAATGGCCCAAATAGGGTGCAACGGACTGAATTATGCCATGTGAAGCCGGTTAGCATCTGAGTGTGCAGGGGCAGGGGAGATGTTCTGATGATCTGTTCTGGTGCTAATGCCCTTCTATTTAGGAGTCAGATCCATAGATCAGTTCAGGAGAAAACATTTAAGATTCTTAAGCTAACATAAAAATAACGTGGAACTATGGATGCCACAAATAATCAGGAAAAGGAATGGCTAGTGGAAAATTATTGCACCAAAATCCTGACTGCTCTTATTTTATGCTGAGTACAAAACAAAAACAGGAAAGTGCTGTAGGCTCTACAATGCTCAGTAGGGAAGGATCCACCCTAAGGAAATATTAATTCTGCAATCTTAGGGGCATTAGAAAAACATCATAGAGAGAGACTGTGGGAAATTATAAGACTTGAAGGTACTAGAATTTGCTTATTTTACATGTATTCTAAATGCTATATGTTAGACATAACAGTGTACAATAGAGTGGATCACCCTTTTAACAGGACTTTCTTTTGATTCATGCTTACAAATGGGAAATTGGTGACTAAATGGAATTTCTATATTGGCCCTTGACTTAGAAGAGTTCTTTGGGTCCTGGCTAAGCCTTCCAGAAAGGAGACCTATCCAGATTGGTAAGACTTCCAGGAAAATGGGTGAAAATACCCAAGTAAAAAAATTAAATAACTTATTCTCTGCAATCAGTTTTTCTATGCTGACCGTAGCAAAGGAAAGCATCCCTGAGGAGCTCCTGAAGAAACTTGCAATTTCCCCTTCTTGTCCCCAGGGAACCCTTTACTTTTTGGCAGTTGGGAATGTAATTCATTTAAAACTTAGGCACCAAACTGTGGTTCTGAGAAACTCAAAAGTGGTGAATGTCTCGTTTAATTTCCTACTATGCACGTGAAAAGCCAATCTCCATACAGGCACACAGCATCAAAAAATCTAACATCTTGTGATGAAAAGCAAGCAAAGCTTCTCTTAAAAAATTTCATTAAGTCCATGAAATCTGTTTAAATGCATAGAGGGGGACTGAGGAGCATCAGGGAGTTCACAGTGTGATGAGGCTCCAAATCGCTTATTGCCACAGTTGTATCTGGGTTAGTGAAAGAGAAATATTTGCCATCTTCTCTGCTTAAAAGACGCTACGTAACCCCCAGACACTGTTGATTAAATATGTCCAGAATGTTAATTAATCATGGAAAATATGTAATCTCAGCACTTGAGAGATATTATTCACCCAAAAGTTCTAGTTTGGTCAGCTTGGGAGTAAGTTTTAGGAAAAAAAAAAAAAAAAACACTTAAATTACTTAGTAATCTCTAGTTATTTCCTGTTAAATACGTAAGAGAAGAAGACAAAACCAAAAACTCTTTCTACATTAGAATGAATGAGAATGATCTTTTGATGTACAGGGCAGAAATCAGCTTTTTTCTTATTTAAACACTGTTCCTGTAATGTTTAGATGTGGTTAAGATAGTTAAAGTCATGTGCTAAACTGAAAAGAAAAAGGCTGCAGAAAGCAAAAGTGGTTAAAACTATTATTTAGGAAATAGCTACTGTTATATTAGTAAAAATGCAAAGGAACAAGTGTATTTTTGTGATGTACTAATTGAATTTCATCTTTAATCCATCCAGCTAAGCAAAACACCTGTAATGGATGTATTAGCATCCAAAGCAAAAGAAGAATTGGAGCACGTTTTTGTTTTACTGCTTTCCCCTTAATTTCTGGAAGTAATCTCCCCCACGCTTCAGTTCTAGGGGTTGGAGTTCAACAGTGCCAGGTACGTATGAAATGGAGAGCGGAAGTCAGCCCGAGAGAAGCAAAGAGTCAGAGCAGAAAAGTAATAATTGTCTAACTTCTATTTTAATGGTGGATAAATACTTTTTTTGATATTTTTTTTTTATTTCAGCTTATTATGGGGGTACAAAAGTTCTGGTTAGATATATGGCCCATGTCCCTCCCACTCCCCCGAGTCTGAGCCTCAAGAGTGCCCATTCCCCAGACAGTGCACATCGCACTCATCATGTAGGTATACACCCATCCCCGCCCCCACCCCCCCACCTCTGTCCAATACACAATTGGTGTTATTCCCAAATGTGCACTTAGGTGATGATCAGGGAAACCAATTTTCTGGTGAGAACATGTGGTGCTTATTTTTCCATTCTTGGGATGCTTCACTTAATAGAATGGGTTCCAACTCTATCCAGGAGAACCAAAGAGGTGTCCTATCACCATTATTTCTTATAGCTGAGTAATACTCCATGGTATACAAATACCACATTTTACTAATCCATTCATGAATTGATGGACATTTGGGTTGTTTCCACAAATACTTTCCATAATACTTTTTATGGAATACTTCCATAATTCCATAAATACTTTTTAAAAATGTTAATTCATTTTTTTCATTTAGCATTTTTCCCTTTTCTTTTTCCACACAGGCCAAAATTGTCTGCAAATGTTTCTTACATGTTCCAAAAACCCTAAAGCTATAGATGCACTGATAGTATTTGAAGAGATAAAACAGAAAAGAAGCAGTTTAACGAGACAAAGCAGGTTGACTTGGCATAAGCAGATTGGAGAAAGAGGGATTGTCCAGGTAGGCAGAAAAGGAAGAGTGGGCTGAAGAATGCAGACCCAGGTCTGGCTTTTTGTCTGTGGCCAAGGGAGATAATGAGTAGGTAATCAAAGTAGACAGTTCCCCACAAAAGTCTGGGGCCCCCAATATGGCACAAAAATAGAAAAAACTGCAAGATGTAAAAGAACCATAAGTCAAGGGATAATGGATGTTATTGTGATGTTATTGTGGATAGACCACCAGGGACCACTGTTATGGCCTGAATGTTTGTGTCCCCCCAAAATTCATATGTTAAACTCTTAATTCCCAAATGTGATGGTGTTAGGAGGTGGGGCCTTAAGGAAGTAATTAGGTCACAAGAGGAGAGCCCCCAGGAATGGGATTAGTGCCCTTATAAAAAGAGGCATGAAGGCATGAGAGCTTGCTCTCTGTTCGTTCTCTCTATTATGTGAGGAACAGTGAGAAGACAGCTGTCTACACACCAGGAAGAGGGCCTTCACATGATATCAGATCTACCAGCACCTTGATCTTGGACTTCTCAGGCTTCAGAATTGTGAGAAATAAGTTCCTGCTGTGTAGGTCATCTAGTCCCTGGTAACATGTTATAGCAGCCTGAAGTGACAAAGACAACCACAGCCCTCCCCACCAGTGGGCAATACACACACACACACACACACACACACACACACATACACACACACACATTGGCATTTCATGACACTTTGAAATTAAGAACATTATTTTATTAACCTCAAAATTCAATTGATACCATAAAAAGCAGAGAAATGGTACATCTGTGATTTTGGACAGAGATTTGCAGCCTTCACACAATCTTTTAATATATCAGAGCTTTAAATGTGATGAATGAAACCAATTTAGCTATCATTTATCAGCATTTGGATTATCTACAGCAAGGCTTTAATTTTAGAGTAGTTACATAACCTACCACTGAATTCTGATGTATCTGAAAGGTCTTAGGTATTTTAGTATTATGGCAAATGTAATTTAGCAGTTAAGAGTACTACAGTATAATTCCATGATGTATTCAAATATAAGTGTCAATGCATCTGAACTAATTGCTTACGTTTCCACTAATATGGGTCTCTTTTAGATTATTTGCTTTAAGTAGGCAAGTCCTAGTGAGAAAATAATTTTCCCTTCTCTCAGGAAGCCATTTCTAAAATAATAATAATGATAACATGCACCCGGGAAACAAGCTGGCAGAATAATTCTTTTCCTTTGTGTTTACCTATAGTCACTTTGGAAGTGCATTTCTAAAAAGCATTAAAACCACTAATCTCAAAATAATAGAAAAATAAAACAACAGTTTCATTGGATGATTATATATTCAATTTTGAAGTCCTAACTCTCAAGGACCTCAAGGAAAGGTCACAGAGGTCTGAATCCTACCTAGAAAAGAAGACACCATTGGTAGAAGCCAAACAGCAGTTTCAACCACCCAGTCTGTCTTAGCTCACACTCTGCAAATATTTCTGAACACTTCGTAGGTGCCACACTACCTCCTGGGAATGCCAACACTAAAAGATATCAAGGAGAGGTCCTGAAAAAATGCCTGGCATATTATAGGTGACTGATAAATATACAATGTAGGTTTATTTAGGAATATCTTGTATTTGAGTATAAGTATATAAAACATATTTGAGAAGAGTGAGACTATTTAGTGATAGGATACATGGTGATACTTACATTCAATGTGAAATGAGAAAAGTTACTGGAAAACTTAAGATGGATTACCCGTTTCCCAGAGAGATTTTAAAATGAGTATTTTCCAAGCGAATATTAAAAGAAGAAATAAGAAAAGTGTGGCGAGTATTGGGAAACACCCGGCATTTGGTAATGCAGACCAAAGAAGGAGCAAGCATCGCAGCCCTCTGAGAATTTGCACAGTTGTGCTTGTACAGTCGCTGTGCAGGGTTTTCTCACGGGAGTTTGTGACCACTGATACAGTTGCATCATCGCCAGGTAACAGTAGCCAGACTCTATTAAATCTACTGAGAAAAGTGGGAACTCACAGTAGTGATAAGGATCCTAGAAAATGTACAAGTAAGGTCGACAGGAAGTGAGAGCAGTTGGAGATAACGCTGTGCCTTTTCTCCATCTAACGAGGTAGAGCATTCCCCACACAAGATGACGGCGAGGCTCAAACACGCTTCACGGCAACTCAGGCAGCCTCTCCTCCGCTTCAGGACAGGAAGGAAGGTGCCTCGAAATTCCTCTCTCTTTGCTTTTCTGTGGGTTTCAGTCTGACTGGTGTAATGTAAGCTGTCAAAATGTAAAAGAAACAAACCTTTAGACCTCACACCATCATGTGGCTACATTTGCAGGAAATGGCAATATCCCAAGTGTTAAAAGGTATATTCTGTGCCTACCTTGGCATTCAGGGAAGAAGCACTTAACAAGGAGCTGAAAATAGCAGAACTATTCTCTCTGTAAATTTCCAACGTATTAAACTACAACGCAACAACAAAAGCTTCCCTTTTGTCTTTAAACGTCTCTTATTGTCTTTCAAAGTAAAATAAAATTAATGCAGTACCTAAACTCTGATGGTTTTTGCGTCCAACAGCCATGGAATTAATTAGACTATGTTGTCTAATCTGCCTTAGAGAGGTAAACCCTGGCAATTATGATTCATGGAAAAAGTGAATGTTGTCTATATACATATTATAAAAATAGTAATTTTAAGGTGAAGGATATTTGTTCATTGGTTAGAATCCATATATATATATATATGTATATATATATGTATATATATATGTAAAGTTTTCTCTTAAGCTTTTTTAATCAATCGAATTTGTGATCTGATTAGCACTTAGCACAAATAATTTTGGGAAAATAAAATACAACTACTCTTGCTAACATTCTACAGCTGTTCAAGAAAAAAAGAAAAGATACTCTACTCATTACTATTTAAAGGAAATTACTCTATGCAAGAATTTCCAATTAGGTTAGAGGCCACCTTTTAGATGTTGGAGATGCATGATTACATCTTCTTCCAAAACAGTGTAGAAATTCTCACGATCCCTTCATTTTAAAATCCTGGCAGTTGGATGGGAAATAGCTATTAATTAGGAAAGCAAAGTAATACTCTTTAAATCAGAAGAGTTTGATCCTTATGAGTAGATTGATTAACATTAGCTGAGTAATTTAACTCATTAAATAGATGTCTAATAACACATTTTCTCATCCTCCATTAAAAAATGATGCTTGCTTTATTATTTTTCTCCATAGACAGGGCATGTTTCACATAAGCATCACAGAAGTTATTTGCAAAGCTTCAAAATACATTTTAGGCTTTCTTCTTAAACGTTGTGATTTATCTGTCCAGATTATAAAATTGAAAGTACCACTAACAAATCTTACTGTATTTGGATAAAATAACTCTGCAAACTGCATGCTACAATACTACCTGTTACATAATTTTTTGAAAAGGAGATCTGTTTTTCACTTTTTTATTGATATATAATGGTAGATATTTTGGGGGGGTATATGTGATATTTTGATACCCGTATACAATGTGTAATGGCCAGATCAAGATAACTGAGACATCCATCACTTCAAGCATTTATCTTTTCTTTGTGTTAGGAATATTACAATTTTTCTCTCCTTGCTACTTTGAAATATATAATAAATTATTGTTAACTATAATTTGCTTACTGTACTATCAATATGAGAGCATATTCCTTCTATCGAACTGTATTTTTGCACACTTTAACCAGCTTCTCTTTATCCCCTGCTTTCCATTGCTTTCCCAGACACTGGTAACTATATTTTACTCTCTACCTCTATGAAATCCGCTTTTTAGTCCCCACATGCAATATTTGTCTTTCTGTGCCTGGCTTATTTCACTTAACATAACGACCATCCATGTTGCTGCAAATGACAAGATTTCATTCTTTTTTGGCTGAATGATATGATATACCATGTAACCATTCTTGTTATATTAAAAATAGCTGGATACTTTCTGGACAACCCTTGTCCATATACCACATTTTCTTTATCCATTCACACATTCATATGCACTTAGGTGGATTTCATATCTTGGCTATTGTGAACAGTGCTGCAATCAACATTGTGGTACAGAAATCTCCCCAATATACTGATTTCATTTCTTTTGGATATATACCCAGCAATTGGAAGACTGGATCATATGGTAGTTCTGTTTTTAGTTTTTTGAGGAACCTCCATACTGTTTTCCATAATGGCTATACCATTTTACATTCCCACCAACACAGTATAAGTGTTTCCCTTTCTCCATATTTTTGCCAGTATTTGTTATTTTTTGTCTTTTTGGTGATAACCATTCAAACTGGGGTGAGATGATATCACATTGTGGTTTTGGTTTACATTTCCCTGATGATTAGTGATGTTGAGCATTTTTTCATATCCTCTTGGCCATTTCTTCTCTTGAGAAATGTCTACTCAGCTTTTTTGCCCATTTTGTAATTAGACCATTTGTTTTTTTTTTTTTTTTTTGCTATTGAGCAGTTTGAGTTCCTTATTTATTCTGGTTATTAATCCTTTGTCTGATGAATAGTTTATAAATATAGTCTCATCATATAGGTTGTCTCTTCACTTTGTTGTTTCCTTTGCTGTGCAGAAGCTTTTTAGCTTGATGTGATCCCATTTGTCTATTTTTGCTTCGTTTGCCTGTGCTTTTGAGGTCTTATCCAAAAATCTTTGCCCCCACCAATGTTCTGTAGCATTTCCCCAGTGTTTTCTTCTAGTAATTTCATAGTGTCATAGTTTCATAGTAATTTCATAATTTCATATCTTACATTTTAGTCTGTAATCCATTTTGAGTTGATTTTTGTACATGGTAAAAGATGAGGATCTAGTTTCATCCTTCTGCATATGAACATCTATCCAGTTTTCCTGGCTCTGTTTATTAAGAAGACTGTTCTATCCTCCATGTATGTTCTTGGCACCTTCATCAAAAATCAGCTGACTAGAAGTACAAGGATTTATTTCTGTGTTCTACTCTATTCCATTGGTCTATATTTTAAATAGCCAGACAATAGAGCATTAGGAATGTTGCTTCTCTTTCTCCTTATTCTATTAATGAGAAAATATAGAAAAAAGATAAAGCAGGGTAAGTACCAGGATTAGGTTGGATAGCTTCATTTTGAAATAGTGAGGTGATATTTTAAATAATAAGGCAAAGAATAATATTTAAAGGCCAAGATGTGTATATATATATATGAATATATTTAATTCATATAAATATGAGTGTGAATACATATGCATGAATTTTTACTTGATGTACAGAATATGAATATATAACATAAATGTATGCATATGTATTTTTGTTTTTTTACTTTCTGCAGAGAATGTGATAATGAAGTTCTCTAGTAGAGGCCTTTGGAAGTTCTGAAAGTCACAGTAGTCCGCATTGTAAGTTTAGTTTTTCAATCAGGAAGATGATCTGCTGTGTTTAAGAATACATTTTTCGTGCAGAAGTACATGTTACCAGTTGGTATTGACACTATTGTGAGGGAAATGAACAATAATGAGCCAAATGTATTTTCTTCTTACACTTCATGTTAAGTTCTTTTAACTTTCCTATTCTCCAGTAGCAAAATGTTGCAATCATATCCGCTTTGTCTCAGCCAATTGTTTTCTGTCCTTATCCTATCATTTGAACTTTACTGATTTTGATGATTATTTTCCATTCCCATAACATTTGACCTAGGAAGTTGACAAAAGGTCAGCTGGCTCTGAAATGGGACCTGATTCAGGAAAAAGGGCTCTGTGCTTTTCTTATCTTACCTTCCTAAATCGAAACCTCATTCTTTCTTCCCTCTATCTTGGCCTCCAATGTTATGCTAGAGCATTTTTTGCAATGATAACATGTATTCCATCACAATATATTATTCTTTTTATAGGAGTCTTTCTTCCCAGCTCTTTCCTTTGCTCTGATTTTGGATTGAAGCTACACAGTGTGAATAGTGACACATAAGCACCCTGCTTATTTAAAAGGTATCATGCGGTTAAGTGAGTCTTGTAATAGAGAGCTGAGAATTTCTTTCTAAAATTGATTTGAGCAGACCCTCTGAGAGACATCAGCCAGCACTCTAGGAATTAGCTGCCATAGATATCTTTGTTTATATTCCCCACTTCAGTTCAGTTAAGTGCATTATTAATAGTTTATGTGACTCCTTGATGTTTGGTTTTAGTGTTTTCATACAATGAAAGATGATAAGGTGATGCCACTTTTATTGTGCATTTTAATTGCTAATTGTTAAAAAGTGTATATTGTTCCCTTCAGGTTCAATTCCTTTGTGACTTAATATTGTTGCTGGTCATCTTTCAACTAGGTCAAATTACTCTTGTACTATTTTATTTTTTCCCTTGTTTTTTCACCTTTTTTAAAAGGAGATATCTTCATGTTCATTCATAATCTTCCCTTTATTTTACATAGTTATCTATAGCACATATTTTTCATAATTGCTTTAAAAGAATATTTACAAAATAAAACTTGATATTCAATTTCAGGTAATTTAGTCTTAGAATTTTTCAAGACCTGTTTTATGAACTTAATCAAGGATGTGAAAAGTTATGGACAGAGTTTTGAGTTTTTATTTTGAAGGATTAATGAAACTTTAAGTTTAACTGGAATAAGTACATAATATCCTCCTGGGTAATTTCCTAGCAAGCTTATCAAAATATTTATTTGGTATAGCATTTGAATACCAGAAGTCAGTACTGCTTTTTGTTGTTGATACTGTTTGTTTATTTGATAGAACCCAAACTGCTAAACTGTCTCAGCCTAAACTCATGACAATCTCCAGGCAATCATTCTCAGTTACATATTTTTTTTTTTTTTTTTTTTAGACAGAGTCTCACTCTGTTGCCCGGGCTAGAGTGAGTGCGTGAGTGCTGTGGCATCAGCCTAGCTCACAGCAACCTCAAACCCCTGGGCTTAAGCGATCCTTCTGCCTCAACCTCCCAAGTAGCTGGGACTACAGGCATGCGCCACCATGCCTGGCTAATTTTTTCTATATATATATTTTTAGCTGTCCACATAATTTCTTTCTATTTTTAGTAGAGACGGGGTCTCACTCTTGCTCAGGCCCGCCTCGGCCTCTCAGAGTGGTAGGATTACAGGCGTGAGCCACCGCGCCCGGCCTCAGTTACGTATTATAAATATTCTGTCTCGTAATTTTTAAGAAATTTTATCTGAATATTTAAAATCCAAAATACATGGAATTAAACATCCTTATCTAGTCTTCTTAGAGGCTATAGATTGGTGGAGAACAGGAGGAAATGCTTTTGTGAAAATGAAGAAGCCAGGACTGGCTGATTTTTAAACTTCTAACTTTTACTAATAATGTAGAAGCCCTGGGAAAACACTTGGAAATCCTCCTTTAATATTTTTAATTTTGAAAAGTATTTGATCAGTAAATTTATGAACTATTGTGTCTTATAATTTGGTAACATCTAAAAAAGAGTTTAATAGTCTTAAAATGTAGTGAACGTTACTGTTACAATAACAAGAAACCATTTTTAGATGGATGTAGTCTTAGAATATTCCTACCTCCTAAACTCTTTTCTAATTCCTCATTAAGGTACAATTATTCTGGTTTTGAGGCCCAATTTCTCAGTTTATGACATTTCAAAACTCTTACTTTTTTTTTTTTTTTTTAAAGACAAGCAATGCCTAAAGAAATATTTTAATGGATTTGGAATTAAAAATAATATTCTGATTTTTTTCCAAGAGATTTTCCAAGATTTCAAAATGTAAAACTTCCAGATTTGACTAATTTGAAAACTGAAACAAAATATCATTTTTCACATAGTTAAAATCTTGAAATAGTCTTTTGCTTACATACCTTTCAGGAAAAACTGGTACAGGTGAGTATACTAATGCAGCCCACTCTATCAAACATTGTAGAGCATGATAAATGTTCCCCAAAATGTGAGAGACAACATTTAAGAAAATGTCACTGCCTTAACCATGGCATTAATATTTTGAAAGAATCCTTGACATTCTCTGTATATTGTGCTTTTTCTCCTGTTCAATACTTCCCCAGATTCTACTCCTTTGAGATTTCCCAAATTAACCCCAACTATGCCTATGCGTTAAGTAGTTTTCCAAAGATTTAAAAGCTTTTCGTCTTTCATTTTGGTTGCAGAAAATGGAAAGGGTCTATCTTGATTTTCAGAGGTAGGTAGTCACCAATGGTAACTATGTTGGAAAGATTTGCTTCACAATCTCAGGGTCATCTTGAATGCAAATAATGTGAAAGTTTAAGAGAGGAGCAGTAGAATATTTTCTGTCAAAATGTTATGATCAAGAAATCTAAAAACTGCTCAAACTATTTGTCCTAAAACGAAGGCAAGAATCACTCCAAGTTAAATCTGAAGCTGAGTGTCCCATCCAAGTACTAACTGTAAGGCTGGTGACCTTACACTAACCAGGCCTGAACCCATTTAGCTTCTGAGATCAGACAAGATCCGGTGCATTCAGGGTGGTATGGACATAGACAACCAAGATTACTGGAATTGATAAACAAATTCAGCAAAGTCTCAGGTTACAAAATCCATGCACACAAATCAGTAGCATTCCTATAGGCCAAAACAGTCAAATTGAGAACCAAAACAAAGACTCAATACCCTTCACAATAGCAACAAAGAAAATAAAATACCTAGGAATATATTTAACTGAGGAGGTTAAAGACCTCTACAGGGAGAACTATGAAACACTGAGGAAGGAAATAGCAGAGGACAGGTGGAAAACCATACCATGCTTATGGGTCAGCAGAATCAACATTGTTAAAATGTCTCTACTACCCAAAGTGATCTACAGATTCAGTGAAATCCCTATTAAAATACCAACACCATTTTTCACAGATCTAGATAAAATAATTCTATGCTTCGTATGGAACCAGAGAAGACCTCTTATATAAAAGCAATCTGAAGCAAAAAGAACAAATTGGGATGCATCAATTTACCAGACTTCAAGCTATACTACAAGGCTATAATAACTAAAACAGCATGGTACTGGCACAAAAATAGAGACATAGACCAATGGAACAGAACTGAGAACTCAGATGTAAAACCATCCTCATATAGCTATCTGATCTTTGACAAAGCAGACAAAAACATAGACTGGGGAAAAGAATCCCTATTCAATAAATGGTGCTGGGAAAATTGGATAGCCACAAAAGACTGAAACAGGATCCCCATCTCTCACCTCTCACAAAAATCAACTCATGATGGATGATAGACTTAAACCTAAGGCATGAAACTATAAAAATTCCAGAAGAAAATGTTGGAAGAACGCTTATAGACATTGGCTTAGGCAAAGAATTTATGAACAAGACTCCAAGGACAATCACAGCAACTACAAAAATAAATAAATGAGACCTGACCAAATTAAAAAGCTTCTGCACAGCCAAGGAAACTATGGGGGGAGCAAACAGACAACCTACAGAATGGGAGAAAATATTCACATGTTATACATCCGATAAAGGGCTGATAACTAGAATCTACATAGAACTAAGGAAAATCAGCAAGAAAAAAATTAAAGAACCCCGTTAAAAACTGGTTAAAGGACATGAATAGAAACTTTTGAAAAGAAGATAGACTAATGACCGCTAAACATATGAAAAAATGTTCAACATCTCTAATTGTCAGAGAAATGCAAATCAAAATCCCAGTGAGATATCGCTTAACTCAATTAAGAATGAGTTTTATCAAAAAGTTCCAAAACAATAAATGTTGGCATGGATGAGGAGAGATAGAAACACTCATAGGATGCTGGTAGGACTACAAGCTAGTACAACCTCTGTGGAAAGCAATAAGGAGATACCTCAAAGAGCTAAAAGTGGAACTACCATTTGATCCAGCAATCCCATTACTGGGCATCTATCCAAAAGAACAAAAGACCTCTATCAAAAAGACATCTGTACTTGAATGTTTATAGCAGCACAATTCACAATTGTAAAGTTGTGGAAACAACCCAACTGCCCATCAATACATGAGTGGATTAATAAGATGTGGTATATGTATACCATGGAGTTGTACTCAGCCACAAAAAACAATAGTGATCTGGCATCTCTTGTATTATCCGAGATGAAACTGGAGCCCATCCTACTAAGTGAAGTATCCCAGGAATGGAAAACAAGCACCGCATGTACTCACCATCAAATTGGTTTTAACTGATCAACACTTACATGCACATTTATTAGTAACATTCACTGGGTGTCGGGCAGGTGGGAGAGGGGAGGAAGGGATGAGTATATACACACCTAATGGGTGCGGTGCACACTGTCTGGGGGATGGACACTCTTGAAGCTCTGACTCAGGTAGGGCAAAAGGCAATGTATGTAACCTAAATATTTGTACCCCCATAATATACTGAAATAAAAACAATAAATAAAAAATGTAAAATAAATAAATCTGAAGCTGTCTTTGATTCTTTACCATCACAGTGAGAGCTGTTTGGTGCTCCCTCAGAAATGTGCAGGTGAGATAGTATGCAAGCAGATGAGCACCATTCATGCTTGATGTTCAGTAGACCATGGCCTACATGGCGTGTGTTAATATAGTCCCCTGTACCAGTTTTCCATGAGCAGCCACTGCAGAGCTACAACTTTTCTAATAAGTGACACATTTTCCAGCAGTTCAGGTATTTGGATAGATATATTTTGAGGTGCACATAAAAACTAACCTGGTGGTATGAAGTTTGACCATGTTGGTGATCTTAAGTATTTACATGTAGGTACTACCTTGTAACTTCATTTTTACAACAGATAGAATCTGATTCAAAAATCATTTTTAGGTACAATAGTTAGAAAATCTCTTAAACACTCTGGTAACCACTATATAAACTGTGGTTTTTCCAGTAATTTAAAATGCTTGCTGACACCAACATAGTTTTATTTATATGATAAAGGTAAATTATACAGAAATCATGCCAAAAAAAGAAAAAAGAATAGGGGCATAGACACAATGGGTAGGCTAAACCGAATTATGTCTTTCCTTTTACTTTTTGCAAACCACAAAACCAAAAATGCCTTTTTTGCCCTTAATATTAGCAAGAATCTGTACCATGAGACAGTTCTCAGAGATTCACTGCTATTTTTAATAAATAAAATAGTATTGTGTACGTAATTTCTATGCCTATTGCAAACCACTTTTTCTAGGCTCAATCTGAAAATATACAAGAAAGAGATTGAACAGACTGTTTAACATATGAAGTGTCTATCAGACTGTTATTCTTGGTACTTGCCAAGTATTTAAATTAAATTTGGATATCTGTCTCTATGTGTGCTTAGCACATACATATTTTCTTTAGGGCATGAACTTCTAGTTGCTGATAATTAGAAACAGTCCTCTTTGATTGAAGATAAGATGTAATGTGTATTTTTTAGCTATTTTATCTTTATTATGGGTTATAAAATGTAAAATAGCTCAATAGTAATCTGTAAAATAAGAAAGATCAGGAGATCGATGTTCAGTACAGAGTATAACTACACAATTACATAATTATAATTACATTTATAAATTTGCCGCTAGTTTTTGATCAATGTATAGAGAACATTTCAGGTTTTATTGCCACTGGTGTTTTTCACCTTATAAAAAACATTCTCATTAGGATGACGGGAAAAACTAGGAGAATAAAGTCTCCTAGTTTCTTTTTTCTTTCTTGTTAATCTCATTCAAGTCAATCTTAACAAGGGTCTAAAGAATAATTGGAATCACTTGGATCCAGTCCTGATGCTAATTTGCGTATCGCGAAGTGGAAGTGTGGTAGTTACACAGATCAGCCTCAGACTCCTCCAAAGGAAGTGTAAAAGGTGAAGGTGTTGTGTTTGGAAGAAGCTGCTCCAGCCTGTTTTACGACTGTTGAATGGTTCAGTTGGGTTATTCATGCAAAAGAAGCTGAGAAGGAAAACAGGACTGCATAACCTGTGGAAAACTCAAATTACCTTTAAAAAATTAATGCGGATTAATAGTGCTCAGAATGGAAATTTAATGAATATCTTATTTAAGTTTTAGGTAAATTTTCTTCTCTCGGGCAACTCAAATAATGTCCATTTTAGCCATGTGCTATTAAACAGAATTGAAGGATCAATGAAAAACTATTGACTCAAGTAGAAAACCATGGATTTCAAAAATAGTGAGATGATTCATATTTTAAACATTGTGTATTTGGCTGTGGATAGCGGTATGTGATTTATCATCCTGCCCCTGTTTTATGTTATGACTTTATTGTTTTAGCAAGACTAAGAGGTTTCTATTTAAAAATTTGAAGGACCTGTGTACCAATTCCTTAAAACACAAATGCATTTGGAGGTAATCTTTCCTTAAAATGCACCTCACAGCTTTAGTCACATCTTAATCTCATCAGTGGCTTAAAAGTTTATGTCTCATTTCTCAAGTGCTCCCAAACAGATCATACCCATCTATGCAGTTAAATTCACCACCATTAACAAAAAATGTAGTAAACATCTGCTATGCACAAAGTACAGGGGTTAAGCCTTGGAAAATAAAAAAATAAAAGATAAATAAGACATAGTATCAGCCAATGATTTCTGACTCTCTAAAAAAATGGAGTGATTTCCACCCGTGGTGCCAAGAAGGGCCAACTTTTACCTTAAGTAAGCATAGCTTAGTGGCAACAGTAGAAATATCGCCAGTGTGAAGTACTAAAGAGAGAATGATTCCATCCATGAAATCCTAGTCCTAAGAGATGGAGAAACTAATTTATAACTATTTGTTACAGGCTGAATGTCCATGTCCCCCCAAAAATTCATAATTTGAAATCTACTTTCCAATGTAATAATGTTTGGAGGTGAATAGGTCATGAGGGTGGAGCCTTCATGAATGGGATCAGTGCCCTCAAAGAAAGAGGTGGCAGAGAACTCCCCCGCCTCTTCTGCCACTTGAAGACATATGGCAGAAAAACACCTTCTGTAGACCAAGAAGTGGAAACTAACATGGGCTGTGGATTCAAAAGGCTGAGAGTGGCAGCTAGTAACATTGTAAACTTGACATTTTGGCCTTGTGTTTCCGAATCTGTTATCCTCTTCTGTAAACTGCAAGATTCTGGAAATACCACAGGACTGTTGCATATTGGAAATGAGAGCTGTGCACGACAGGGTGTATGTTAACATCTGACAAGGAGAGAGCTATTATTAGAGCTAGTACTACAAATGTTAGACTTTTCATTAGAATTGTTGTTAATATTCCCAGTATGTGTCTCCTTGTGGGATGAGATTCAATATGAAAAGTAGAAGAAGAAAAGTTCTGTGATTAGACTTCCTTGAATCTTATCTCCATACTTTTTATTAATAGCTTTTAGGCTTAGGCAATTTTCTTAATCTTTCTTGAAATCTCAGTTTCCTCATCTATAAAACTAACCTCAATAAACTTTACTTCATGAGCTGCAGTCAATTTTGAGAAGTGTGCTGGTTTTTTGCATACAGAAGTAATAAGAGCTGCTTATATTTTGCACCCCATCCCTGGCAAATACAGGTAGAAAAACAGTAAGATAAAAATTTTACATTGGGAAAGGCAGGCCAATATTACGAAGGAATATTGGAAAATTATGGCAGAAACCTCTCTGTCCTCAGCCCACTCTCTCTTATGAAAAAAGTGATGTCTAAGTCAATGCATTTTTCTTTGATTGATATAGTTACTTATCATTGATTCATATTCATGCTATTTTGTTACCATGACCTCATTATAAAAAGGTGGATCCTATTAGGAACTTATTTACATTATAATAACATATAACTTGACTAGGCATTTCCTACTAACACTAAAGTGTCTAATTTTATTCAGCCAATAAATATTGCTGGAGGCTATATGTGTGATAGTTGTGTCTGAAGTTACCAACAGCTAAATTCCAATTTCCCTGAAATGTCTCCTGGCATTTTAAATGTTTCCCCTGCCAAAGAAATACATGTTTTTGTTTTTCTTTTCCTTCTATTAGTATTTCCAAGTTTCCACTTAGATGCTCTGTTAGAATTAATTCCCTAATTATACCTTCTGTACTATATTTTATTTTCCTACCTAAAAGGGCATTTATAGTAAAAATCTTTATTGTTTTTAGTATGTGAAGAAAACAGAATTCACTGGTATTGTAAAGATTTCATACTTTTAAAAACAAGTGCCATCACTGTAAGAATCATGGAAATACTTAGGAATCAGTTAAAAATAGCTGAAAAATATTTTTTCCTTATCCAAAATATTAGTTTTTTTATAGATGCCACTGATTAAATTTCAAAATTTATCAAAATTCAGTCATGAGAATTTTCTCTCCAAATGTAACAAATTATTATTAGAGCGAATTTAACTTACTCTCTGTAAATAATGCCCTCTTTTTTTGGCCACTATTTTTGGCACGTATAAGAACACTTCTCACTTGATAAATGAAAATACTGTAAGAACACAACTTGCCCAGCTCCAGGACTGTTCAGTGAACTCCTTAATGTTATTTTTAATGAACTTAAAAAAATATGTTGCTTCATTTTTAAGACCCTACCACACTCTTTGCAAGTGATGCACTCTTTTATAAAACACCTTTTTAGTTGACCTGACAACTTATGTACAGTGAGAGTAGATTCCATTTGTAACTTAAAATGACTGTTGGAAATTGGGTCTATAACAAAAACATATATAAGCCCTCAGCAGTAGCAATATTTTTCTAGTACCAGCAGGAGAAGTAATGAAATCTTGTTGATATTAAGCTAGAGCAATGCTTTTAAGTGAATGCCTGCCTAATTCTCAGATAGAATAATCCATAACTCAGCTCCCCGGGGGCAGCTCCTGTATGACCTCATTTCTGTATTCAGCAGTAATAAAAGACGTCATTCAGATGACCTGAGGTGTACAATTTCATACTATGGAAAGAGAAGTTATCTCCTTGCCTCCACTTGGGGCTTCTTCATGGACAATTAGAAGTGTCCTTGTGCTTCCCTCACACTTAGTTACTTTGTTGGGCTTCACTGTGACATTATCAGATCTGGAATAACAAATATTTTGAGGCTAAAAGAAAACTTTAAAGTTGATTTCTTTAATTCTGTTTTTTACTAAATAATTCCGGAAATGACTTGTGTAAGTGTTCATTCTTAGGTCTTGTTCCCTGGAGCCTACTCTAATTTTACACAGAGTGTTCTATGTTTACATAGTGCACAGTGGGAAGCCAGATTTGCTGGCGTTTTCAATATAAATTCTGTTATTAATGGATATGTTCACATTTTTGGAAAATTCATATGCAATTAATTTTATTTCTTGTTTCTTAAGTTAATTAAGATTGGAGTTTTAAATTCTTTTCATTTCAGCTCCAAATAAACTTTTTGTTCTAATTTATTCCTTGAAATTCTGTGTATATTTAAAGGATAGTTTTTCCTCTCCTGGTATCCCTCTTCTGGTGAATATACATATTAAGAAAGTAAATGGATGAGAACTAATATTGTTTTGATAAAAATGAGTATTTCTAATACCTCTGTCAAAAAAGTTTTAAAATATTGAAGGAATGACAAAACAGGGGAAAATAATAATTCAGTCAATCCAGTGGTCCAAGAAACATTCCTTTGAAATATTTCATCTGGTTAATACTCTTGAGGTTGAACAATTTTCAAGAGTGGCTCTGAAATATATGAATTGATCTAAACTCTACTTGAACATAATTCTTAGTTTCATCTTGTTCAATATCTCAGAATAACAATTTACTACCCATTGTGAAAATGAGCTTTCACTTAACCTTAATACTGGATCATTTAAACCATCACATTAGCACCTTTATTATTATTATTCATATTCTAATACTTGATTAATAGGTTTATCTATCATCATCCCATGCATAGATGAATTTGCATAATCCCCTTGAAGCATGGTTGGTTACAGATTGAAGATGTAAATGCTTTAGTATACATTTTTCTACCACATCGATCCAGTCACAATATTTCATCAGCCATTATGAGCTTAGGGATATTTGAATTGTAAAATAATTGCATTGTACAGTTTTTTCTTAAACATAACATATTAAAACACATAAATTCCTTTGCCAGTTGGTAATATTCTTAAAATGACTTTTCTAAGACATTTAAAGCATGGAATCCTGAGACACTACATTATACTTTATTAAGCTAATGTAAATTATAAGTTTAGCAATCCTATCCATATAATAATTCATTCCTATACTAATTCAACAAATATTTATGAATATTTACTCTGTTAGGCTAACTTCCAGGGTTCAGCTGTGAGTGAGACAAAGCTTCCTGCCCTCAGAGAGCTTACATACAAGTGGAGAAAAAATAGAAACATAAAATAACTTACTGTGACAAACCATAAAGCAAATGCCTAAAGGTGAAGAATAGAGATTCACTGTCCTAGTTTATAATAAAAAATATAATACAATGGTGTTTCTTTTTCCCAGAACTGGAACATAATGGATCATCAATAGTTTTGAAGGAATAAATACATATAATATATAATAAATATTGTCCTGGAAATAATACTGTCCTGAAAGATGATCACAATGGGATTAGGGCAGGCAGAATTTTATGTATTTTAGTCTGTTTTACAGCATATTATATAGATTAAAAAGCATAGTTTTTATTTATTCATAAAGGAAAAAGTGGTTAGAAAAAGAAGAATCAAATGAGTGTAGATTTGAGTGTCTTTTACACTAGGGATACTTGCCATTTCAAAGAGTAATATCGACAGAGAAAAATTATATTCCCCAACCTCTGAAGAGTTTTTCTTGTACCTTTGTGAAAGAAAACTGGCTGTTATGCAGCAGTTATAGTTTCACACACAGATGGACATAATAGCATTGAAAACATCATTCTTGAATTGGGATAATACAGTAATGCAAACTGCACTCCCAGCTCTCCCAGTCTTTGTATTTCTGTGATAAAGGGCCAGTTGAAAGCCATTTGCATAGTTTCTAGTCCTTGAAAAGCCATATTGTTTCCTTTTCTTCTCTTATTTTGATAAAATATTCTCATATTCATACAGTGCTCTGATTGGCAAGTTCAGCTTATCTTGGTTTTGGGCTACAGAACAGGATAAAGTGCAATCCAATTCTGAGACGTATCTGCAATTGTGCTTAATATTCTCATTGCACAAAATTAGAAGATTTAGGAGAGAACTATAATTGCTCCATATTTAAAATATTACTGAGAATGCAATGGACTGGCTTTAAAATGCACTTGCAGATTCAGCCTACTCATTTTTTAAAAAATAATATTTTTTTCAAGTCCATTTGCTAAGTACTAATGAATTCTTTTTTTAGGTTTTAGTTAGTTATATGTAAAAAACTTAATAAAAAGTCTTGTTCTTAAGAGGTTATCAGTGGTATCTGCCATTTTCCTTTTAACTTGAAATATACTTTACAGCATATTTATTAGTACAAATTATTATAAAAACTGAAAAATAAAAGGGAATTAAAGAAACTCCAGGTGTGATTGAGATGTTGCAATTTTGCAAAACTTAATGGAAAAAGTTAGGAGTTAACTATTCATCTCTTAGTGTATTTTTTATCTCTTATGGAATCTGGAATCATCATCCATGTTTACATAAAATTTATTTTGCGTGTTTGGAGTCAAATGAGGCCAAAACAGCACAAGCTGGAAAACTGGTAATGGATTCTGAAATGACCACCAAGATTTTTAAACATTTTTTTCTTGTTTTATCTTTCCTTACTACTAAGATATTAATATTTTATTTCTATAAAAATATTATTGACTAATATATTTTGTCAGCACATTTAATATAGAAACATTTTACTTCTAGTGTCTTTGCTTAATTACAAAAATATCATAACTGTTTCTTCCAGCTATAATTCATGTCCCTTTAGAGTCTTTTACTTACCAAGTGGCTTGTGTTGTTGTTATTGGCATTATGAATTATTTAGCACTTTATTTTTTTAGTTTTAGTAACTTCTCATACAGTATTTATTGAGAAAAAGAGCTTGAGATACGTTAAATGGGCTAAGGTAACTGAGCATTACCTTGTCACGGGGCTTTAACTCCAGGTTTCAAGCTGATGACCATTAATAGCTGCCTACAGGCTAGACACATTTTGGTTGTAACAAAAAGGAAGGTGAAAGGTTGCCAGAATCATAATGATACTCTACCAGGGGAAAAAAGAAAAACTTGCCTCCAAGTATGATTAACCTCAAGGAAAGATGGAAATAAAAGACACTAAGATATTTGTGTGGCATGCTATACACAAGTTTTAATTATATTCTTCATCTTTTGATAAGACAAAAATGCAGACCCTTAACAGAAATCAAAACTCTTCTCTGTGCCAGGCCTGGTGGATAAAATCATACTGCCAAAGACCTTGGTCGGAAGTCATTATTTGGAAGCTACTTGTTCAGAAATCAGAAAGTCATTTAAACTTGGGGTAGACAGCTGTGTGAAGTGTTATCAAGTAAGTGAAGTCTGCAAATTAGTAAGGCAGAAAAGTATGCAGCTGGCAGTATAATCTAAAATGCAACAATTTTTGGAAATTCTTGGGAGCTAAAGAAGGGATCAAGAGAAATTAAAAAGAGAAACAAAAATGTTTTCCAGGCTAGATTTTAACAGAAGTCAAGACTATATATATGTATCAAGTAAAGGTCTTATCTATAGCTCAAGCATTTTTAAATGGCATTTTTGATATGATTATATTAATATAGTAATGCCAGTGGGACAGACCTGAGTTGACAATTTATGCCTGAGGATCATGTGTGTGCACATGTGCAATTTTTGGGGGGAGTCAGTAGGTAAAATGAATTTTCTAGACTAGATAGAATGAACCATTGTACTCATGGGGGATTTTCCCCCAAACCAACAACTTTTTTTTTTTAAACTTAATTTAATTGCCTTTAGTTTGAAGTTTGCAATCCTGCTATTAATCCTTAAGGTTGTGACATAATAGTTGATTTAGTAAAAGCATACCAAATAATAATATCAATAGAAATTAGGGAATTTCAGGTCACTGGGAGGATGCAAGGAAACCTCTTTGTTTTAAAACAGCAGTATATTTATGTCAGCTGCAGTTCTCTGTTCCAGTTATCTATTGCTGCATAATAGGTCACTACAAAACTCAGACTGTGAAAGCAACAATGATTATTTCTCCTGCAATTCTGCAGTGTGATCAGGGCTCCAGAAGACAGGTCAGCTCTTCTCCACATGCACCAGGTGGGCCGGCCCAATGGGAGGGGTTACTTGACAGCTGGGACTGGAATCATCGTACAGATCGCTTGGCCTGCAGTGGAGGCTGCCTGTCAGCTGGAACACCTGCACGTGTTCTCTCCACATGGCTACTTGGCTTCCTGACAGCACACCTGCTGGGCTCCCAAGTGAGTATCCCAAGAAGATAAAGTGGACAAGCGTGGCTTTCCTATTGCCCAGCCTTGGAAACACATAACATCCCTTCCCCTCTGCTCACAGAGTTCCCCCCGGTTCAAGGGGAGAGGGTCATTGAACCCACTACATGATGGGAAGGATGCCAATTTTACATTTTAAGAGGAGCACACGAGGTAAGATATCTTGCGGAGGCCCTCCTTGAAAAACACAATCTGCCACACTCTGCCCGCTAGCCACTGCAATTCATTCCCTTCTCCCATGCAAAATGCATTCAAGCTCTTACTCAAAAACCTCACACTCTCAGGCCCTTACACCATATATTAGTTTACCAGCATTGTCATAACAAATACCCCAGGCTGTGTGGCTTAAATGATAGAAATGTATTTTGCCACAATTTTGGAGGTTGGGTGTCTGAGACAAGGTGTCAGCAGGGCTCGTTTGTTTGGATCTCTATCATCTTGGCTTGTGTGTGGCCATCTTCTCCCTGTGCCTTCATACGTTATTCCCTCTGTGCCTATGTGCTTCCAAATTTTCTCTTCTTATAAGGATACCAGTCGTGTTGGATTAGGGCCCAGCCTAATGGCCTCATTTTAATTTAATTACCTCTTGAAAGGCCTATCTCCAAATACGGTTATATTCTGAGGTACTGGAAGTTAAAACTTCAGTACATGAATTCTGGAGGGACACAATTCAGCCTACAACATGATAGCAGCTTGAAGTCCTTGAGTATAGCATCTAAATCATCTCCAAGTGTAGATGATTCTACTGGGTTGCAAGTCCTGAGTGCAACCACCAGAGCATATCCTTTCAGTCTGAAGACCTGTGAACTAAGGAGAGAAGCTATCTACCCCTCTCTTCCCCCTGCAACATACTATATACAATGGTGATACAAGCATGGGATACAGACTGTCAACACTCTTGTTCTAAAAGGAGAAGTCTAGGAGGCCACAGAGCAACCACTAGTCCATGGCAACTCTGAAGTCCTGTGGGGTACATGCTGCTTGTTCCTTGGTTAGCTTTATATTAATATATAAATAATAATAAATAAAATAATATGTAAAATATAAAATAATAAAATAAATATATTTTAGTATATAAATAATATAGTTACATATAATATATTTAGGTATTTTAAGGACAAATTGAAGCTCTCTATAATGGAGCCTGTGATTGTATACTTTCAGGAGAGAGTTCATTCTTAGCAATGCTCATGAGGCACTCACCATTTTTTTTTTTTATGTTTCAGAATATTACAGGGGTACAAACATTTTGGTTACATAATTTGCTTTTCTACAGTTTGAGTCAAAGTTATAAGTGTGCCCAACACACAGATAATGTGCATTGTACCCATTAGGTATGAATTTACCCGCCCCCTCCATCCCCTCCCACCTGCTTGATTTCTGTTGAGTTTTACTTCCAAAACTCTCATCATTTTTCACTGCAGGTAAGGGAGGACCTGGGCAACTGTGGCAGACTATATGTTTCAAAGTTGGCCACCACAATGCTCTTCTTATTATGTGATGTTGACCTGCTCTCACTGACTGGATATATCTCATCCCTTTGTACCTGGGAGAAAAGTGGGGGCCACTCCAAATAAGAGAATATGGTGAAAGAGATGCAAAGTGAGTCCCAAAGTTGAGCCATAAAGTGCCATGAACTCCTGATGTTCTTGGGGGCACTCATTTTTGGAACCAGGTCACCATGCTGTGAGAAAGACAAAAAACAACAAAAAGAGACCATATGTAAGTGTTCTGGCTGATAATCCCATCCAAAAACCAACATCAATCATCAGGCACGAGCAACACTTCGATGGCCTCAGTGCCTAGAATCAAGCCAGCTCCAGCCTTCCAGCTGTGGTCTGTTACCAAACGGGGCAGAGACAAGGCATGTCCTCCAAGCCTGGCTCAAATAACAGGGTAGTAAGAAAAAGAAAAAAAAAAATACATCGTTAATGGTTGATGTCACTTATCAATAGTTTTAAGGTGAATTGGAACGTAGTTTGGTATCTGAAAGGAAGTTGCTGCTGTACGAACCCCTTAGCTCTGGGCCAAGGTGGTGGACAGGACCAAGAAGGGCATTAAGAACGGTGTTCACAAGACAGCCTTGGACAGAGAGTTAGCAGAAACCTGACGGGCCTCAAAGAGGCTTTGGGGGAGGACTTAAGGGAAAATCTTCAAAAATATATTAAAAGCTGGCAAAAAGGGTCCCTTGCTTTATACTAGCAAAAAAATTTGCAACACCATCACCTGGAGCAACAGGGGACATCTTTAAATGTTGTTAATGAAGTTGATAATGTGGTAAAGAAATTTTGAGGCAAGATAGTGAACTAAAGTACCACTTGACTTTGTCTCATGCCTATGATAAATTTAGAGAGGGAGAGGAAATCTAGAGAAAGATCCATGAAATATAAAGGTTCCAGGACTTGCTGGATTTCAAAATAAAACTATTCCTCATTCCTAGTTTCTACAGATGGAAAATTATGCTGAAATTAAGAAATGGCTTTTGGGCAGAGAATAAATCCAGGACATTGTCAGGAAAACATGGTCTGAAGATAAAGTCAAAGGCATGACTGAAAACATTAAGATCTCAGAGTGATTTAAAGTGATACCTCACAGACTCTTTCAAATGGGTATCATGAATATGATCATTAATATTAATTGTGACATATAGTATTTATTTAGAGAAAAAAATCAACTTAACCTACTGAGCCTGTTCTTTTTTTTTTTTTTGTGAAATAATACTACTCTACAAGATCACCTTATATTTTCAATCTCTACCATATACATTATTCATTTAATCATTATTTTAATTAAACTTATAGGGTTAACAGGACAGATATCATTGTTTTTCATTATCTCCAATGACATTAAATTCCTTGATGTCAGCTTAAATATCTATTTGTCTTTGTTACCCTATCAGCCTGGTGACCAATTCTTTGACTTTAAGAAGTGTCTGGTCTATGCCAGACACTGTTCAAATCACCTGTGTTACCAAATCAGTTCTCATAACCACCTAATAGAGGCAATGCTATTATACCCAACTGTCCAATGATGTAACCAAAACCCCCCAAAAGGTTAAATAAATTTCCCAATTTAATATTACTGCTATGTATTAGAATCAGAATTCTGATATGGTCTTTCTGATTTGAAAATAAGCAAATGACCTGTCAATTTTATGCAGGCATCTTGCATACAATAGGACACACACACACACACACACACGCACACTCGTGCACGCAAGAGAAAAGATATTAATATAATGCCATTTCATTTCTAATCTTCTGGCTCTAAAACACTGAGGCTTTATAGTTTCTGTATCTCCCAATAAGTCATCCTAAGGTAATGTTATATTTCTGTATCAATTATAGAAATAACTCTTTGCTTTACGTATTTTGAATTTAAAATTAACATGGAAAAGGAACATTCATTTAATATTTATTGTATGATATTTTAACTCTATGAACAAACTGCAGAACTATTAATATAAGTATTTCTTGACTTTTCATACTTTCTTATTTTCATTAAAAATGGTAATCTAGGATTGTATTTACTTTATCACTCCATTATATGATACATATGAATAAAACTGATGCTCAATATATAAATGGTGCATATTTCAAATTTTTCAAATTACTTATGTGTACACTTCTGTGCATGATAGTAAATACTTGGAACACTTTATCTTATAATCTAGTGACAAACTTGACTTCTCTTTGTTTTGAAATTGTCTTTATTCTCATTGGTTTTGGTGGGGAGAGCCTAACAATGTGGAGAAATGAAATGTGTTGTTTCATCCACTCTGTCATCTGTTCAGTCATTCATATTTCTTCCAACAAAGTGTACTAATCTGAGTGTGAGACACTATGCTAACCCTGGATGTATTATATCCTGGGGCCCATAACAGATAAAAGGAAACATAACCTTAAAATGTAGCATGGAACTTGTTATGATAGAGTTGTATACAAGATAAATGGGATATCAGAGTTGGAGGCCCAGGAAGCTTCTTGGAAGAAAGGATTTTAGTTGAAAGCCTTGAAGGACTTAACCAAATTGAACAATTAATTCATGAGCATGAATTAGGTAACTGGTCTGTCATAGGGTGGTGGATTAAAAGCCGAAAGATTATTTATTTTGGAAAGAGGACAAAAAGTTGCTGCCCTGTCTATCACAAAAATTTATGAAATAATATGAGTAATTTTAAAATGTATAGCAGTATGAAAATATAGTGGTGTTTTATATCCACTTGATTTATTTTCTGATGATCTACATAGTAGGTGGAGTTCTCTTTTCATTTTCTGAAGCACTTAGGCTCCACATCATACATATTTGTCTTATATCATTCATTTTTTTAAGTATGTGTCATGAGAAATATGAATGATACACACAAAAGTATCTTTTTTTTTTCTTTGAGACAGAGTCTCGCTTTGTTGCCCAGGCTAGAGTGAGTGCCATGGTGTCAGCCTAGCTCACAGCAACCTCCACTTCCTGGGCTCAAGCGATCCTCCTGCCTCAGCCTCCTGAGTAGCTGGGACTACCGGCATGCGCCACCATGCCCGGCTAATTTTTTCTATATATATTTTTAGCTGTCCATATAATTTCTTTCTATTTTTAGTAGAGGTGGGGTCTTGCTCTTGCTCAGGCTGGAAAAGGATCTTTTTAAATTTTCTACATATTCAATTTTGTATTCTTCTTTACAGAATTATTGTAAATATTTATTTTGTTTAATTTTAAATGGGAATTTTATAATATTCTTACTACTACATTATTCCATTACAAAAACAACATCGATGAGAAGACCTACAGTTCTATACAATTGTATTTTACTAGTTAGTATGCTTTCTTTGTGCCATATATTGTGCTGAGTATTTTGTATAGGGTATTTCTTTGATATCCACAGTAACCTAAGAAATAAATATCATTATTATCCCCATTTTGAGATAAGGAAATGAGACTTAGAAACCCTTAGGTCACAGAGTAACAAGAAACCAGAAAATATTTAGAAACTCTCACTTGATCCAGTTGCAAGAGTATTTTAAGCAATAAGACAAAATTTAAAAATTATTCACTTATTACCTAATTTTTCACATTCCAATTTCAGTTATTATTTATGAATAACATACCACCTAAAACTTTTTGCCATAAAACCACAACCTTTATGACGTTTACTTTATCAGACTGGGTCCAATGAGGAGAATGAAATCATATAGTAATTTGAAAGGAAAATATATAATGTATAGTATAAATAGTTATATAATATATGATTATATAACAAAGAAAATATATAAGGACATGCAGAATATAAAGAATATAACAGGGAATTTGAGTAATAAGGGAATGACAAAAACCAAAGAGAACTGTAAAAAATATAAAAATATTCGAAATAATATAAAATGAGCAGCTATGATATAGTATAACACAATATATATCTATATAATATAAAGACTATAGGAAGACTAAAAAATAATGTAATACAATGTAACACAATATAATACAATATTATATGATACAATTTAAAGAGTCACTACCACTGCAGCTGAGATATAGTCCCTAAGGAAGGGTTCCCCTTCCTCCCAGGCTGAGATCCAGGCTCCCAGACCTCATTAGTAAGGACACAGTCATTGAACATACATAGCAGACGAGTCCATGTTGGGCCATGCTGATGGAATTTAATGAAAATTTGCCCTTTGGACTTGAAGATATTAGACCTCTGAGATACTGGGACAAGTGTCCACTGGGTGCTGGTGGCTACAGCACATTGCCTGGGCCTGGGTCGAGAGAAGCCGCCCATGCCGCAGGAGCCTTCAAAGCAGGAACATCACGGTCAGGAAGCACATTCCTCTTCCCCAGCAGTATCATTCCATCATCCTGTATTGACCACACTGAGCATCATGCTGTATGATACAGGGAAAAGAAAATTAAACGGCCTATCCCCTTTGGTAGGAAGGAGGAAAAAAGAGAGAATTTGGAGCTGAGAGACAATAAAGTAGATAACAAGCACCCGAACAGATTCTAGGAGCCAGAAATTAGAAAATGGTACAGTGGGAACAGCTTGTCTCTGCGTAACAGTATTGGAGGCTTAGTTGTAACACACTGGGAAATGCTCAACTGCTGGGGTTGGGAATGCCCCAAAAGCTTGTGCATTCACATGTCTGTGGCCTGTGCTAGGAGGAATCCAAGACTAGGACTGTTGAAGGAACCACCCTCATGTCGCTGTTTAAGCAGCGTGGCTTTCTCAAGCAGTGTGGCTTCCTCACATCATGGCAGCCTCAGGGAATTAAAACTTCTTGCTCAGAGCCCTAAGAACAAGTGATCCTTCAAACAAAGTGAACCCTGCATCTCTTTTTCTAATCTAGCCACGTAAGTCACACAGAGTCACTTCTGCAATATTCTATTGGTTACAAGAACACCAAAAAGCCCTCCCAGATCCAAGGGGAGGGGATTTGGAGAAGTGTCAAGGTCACATTGTATAAAAACATCTGAAATGGCAAGTAATGCTGCAGCCATCTTTGAAACATACAATCTCCCATCATTAATCACTTTTACAACTTAAAATCTAATTGACTTCCTTCAATGTCTCATTTATTTCTATTTTTGATTGGCTTTATCCCTGTTTCTCAATTAAATGATCCTTTTGTTTGTCATACGTGAGCTCCTATTTAATCAAAGCATTTTAACAGAAAAATTTTTATTATCACTGAAGAAGGGGATGTATCAAAGAATGGAATATGCCAGCATTGTATTCTTGGCATTCACTAGCTTGTGAAATTGTAAAGTACTTCTGAAAGGACAAAGTACTAGAGAAATGATAGAATTAGTAATTTTAGTTTTCATTACATTTTTAGCAAAAATAGAAAGCTAATATGAAATACTTTCAAACTTTGCTAAGATGAGCCATTTTTCCCCTAGTATTACTTGACTTTCTGCACTCCTTGGCATCATGAGACATTTAATCTATAAAATTCTTTTGGTTTTCAAGCTTTCCTGTCATTACAGTTGCTTATTTTGCCTTCCTCACTGAGTAGTTTATCTATAAACTTCTTTTGACTTTTTGTGTCCAAGAATTAAATGTCAGTAAGTAAGTTTACCTGATTTTGTAATGCAACTTTCTCATCTTGTATGACTTTATTACCACCCACAATTTATATAGTTGGCACTGACAACTTAGAATTCTGGAAGCCTATATCCAATTGCCCCCTGGACATATCTATCTAATTTCTTAAGCTTAACTCCACTCAGCATGTCCAAAATTAAAACTATCATCTTTTCTTCCAAATCAGCTTCTCTTTTTAAATTTCCTTTTCTCCATACTGAACCATCATCCACATGGAATTCTTACCAGAAACCCTAGGATGGATGCTTTATTTCACTATTGACCTGGTTTTATGCATAGACTCTTCACTAGATGCTGTTGGTCATATTTCTTAAGGCTTTGTCCTTCGTGCACTCCCTACGTCAGTTAAGATGCCCCAGTTCAAGTTCTCATCCTTTCTCTTCTGGACTCTGAGTCCCTCACTGTCTTAACAACATCCAGTTCCTTTTTCAAAGAGCTGCCATAGAAACCTAAAAGGTGAATGTATGTGATCATAACACATCCATAATTAGAATTTTTTTAAATGAATCACCGTAGAGTTCAAACAACATTGCTGTGACTCAAACTACCTTCTATTTTTATACCAACAAATTTAGGACCATATTTCCAGCCACACCTAATTTCTTGCACTCCCCAGAAACCATTACATGACTTTTCATGGCATCCTTCCCCTGCCAAAATGCCGCCACTTCCATTGTTTTATTTAGGGACTCGCTTCTGCTCCTATGAGGTTAAAATATGCCTTTTCTTCTTCTTCCTTCCTTCCAGAATTATTATTTTCAGGTTTGGGTTCTAAGTATTCTAGGACATATGTCTATTAAAGCATTTCTCATATTGAAATTTCAATGACTAGTTTTGAGGTTGTCATTCCTAGATGAGGTGACAGAGACCTATTCTCAGTGCTGTGTACAATATATAGTTCAGTGACTATCAATTTGAGCAATTATTAATACAAAATTGTTTTTCTAATGAGAAATTTCCTTGACAGAGATTTTTTTCTCAATGTCACTATATTTTACCTAATTAGAATGCCTTCCCTTGCCTCTTATGACACAAAATTTCAATTTTAAATTTTGATCAAGACCTATGTCTATCAATTAGATACATTTCCTACTCCATGAATCATTTTATAGACAATGTATACTGTAAAATCTCTATTTAGACCATCGGGATTTAAAATATTAGTATAGTAGGATAAATATTTACTGTATTTATAACCATTTCTATTTTTTGAATGTTTTTTTGTTTCCTCTTTTTCCTCTTCTTTCTCTGCTTTCTCTGGTTTTAGTTGAGCATTTTATATGATTTCATCTTATCTCCTCTGTTGGCATATCAATTATATTTATCTCCTCTGTTAGCATATCAGTTCATACTTTTAAAAATAATAATGATTTCAAATATACATTTCAAACTCATCTAAGCCTATCTTTAAGTGCAATTATATCTCTTCATATGAAGTACATGTGACTTAGGGTCTTCCAAATTCCTACCTCCTGTTCCTTATGACATTGCTGCCATTCCGTTCACTTATCCATATTCTATAATCACTGAATGCACTATTGTTGTTATTGCTTTGAACAGTTTTATTTTATGTAAATTAAGAATAAGAAAAATAAAAGATTGACCTTCATGTGTTTCTTTTCCAAAGCTCTTCTCTTCTTAAAATATGTCTGAGTTTCTAACCTATCTCATTTTCTTCCTCCCTGAAAAGCAACTCATGTTTCTTGTACTGCAGGTATCCTGGAAGTGAATTCCTTCTGTTTATTCAGAGAAAGTCCTCAGTTCCCTTTTATTTTTGAGATATAATTTTGATAGACACAGAATCCTTGATTTGTATTTTTTTTTGTTCATTTCAATACTTTAAATATGTCACTCTACCATCTTCTTACATGATTTCTAATGAGAATTCCACTGTAATTCTTAATGTTCCTATACAGGTAAGGTATTTTTATTTTCTGGCTATTTCAAGATTTTCTCATTGTCTTTGGTATTCTGGATTGAATGTGATATGCCTAGGTGTAATTATTTTGGCATTTATTCTGCTTGGTGTTCCCTGAGATTCCTGAGTTTGTTTGATGTCTATCCTTAATTTTGGAAAGTGCTCAGGCATTATTACTTTAAATATTTCTTCTGCTCCATTTCCTCTCTTGTCTCCTTCTGGTATTCCAATTACATGTGTGCTGCATCTGCTGAAACTGCTCCATAGTTCTTGGAGAGTATGTTTATTGTGGTGGTGATAGTTCTTTATTGACCCATCTCCAAGATCACCAATGTTCTCCTTTGTGCCTGGTGTTCTGATGAAAGGCATTCTTCATTTCTGTTACGGTGTACTATATTTCCAATATTTCTTTTCAATTCTTGCTTAAAATTTCTATCTTCCTGCTTACATAATTTATCCGTTTTTGTGTTATCTACTTTTTCCATTAGGTCTTTTAACATTTTAATCATAGTTATTTTAAATTTATGTCATGTCTGAATGTAGCTCTCGTGACTGCATTGCTTCTTCAGACATCGCTTTTTTTCTTGTCTGTGGCATGGCTTATGAATTTTTGTTGAAAGCTGAGTATGTGGTATTGGGTGATAGAAATGTAGATAATAGCCTTTAGTTTGAGGATTTATGTCAATCTGGCTAGGAATTGAGTTGTGTTTCATGTTTAGTGGAGCTGCAGGTGCCAGAGTCTTCAACTTTCTCTAAAGTCCTTGCTTTTGCCTCTGCTTTATCTTTAAGCTTCCCCAAGTACTCCTGCTCACAGAGTGTCTGTAGCTTGCACAACTTTTAGCTCAAATCCAATCTTGGTGTGGGGATAGGTGTGGGAGAAGGGAAGTGTTCTATAAACTCATCATTGTTGACTCGCAATCTGTTGGTGAGCTCATGTTCCTAAGCTGTGTCTTCACAAGTCTTCTTTAGCTTCCCTACTAACCCTCAGGTGAGACAGGGGGCTCAGTGGGCCTGCAGTCAAGCAAATGACCCTCCCCATAGGTGGACTGGGTTCTGGTAAACTCCTTTCCCGGAAGTTAGGCCTTCCTTTTGGAGAACTCTCCAGGGATAATTCACAATAGTTACTTTACTTTCCTCCTGCTAAAGCCAAAAGGGGATATTTTTCTTAATTCTTCCTGCAAGAACATGGTGGAGTTCTCAGGGTAAAGCCCATGAAAGTGTGGAGTCATCTCCTAAGACTATGGATGGTCCTTAAGAGATTCTTACTTCTAACCTAGTCAATACTCAGCTTCCAGGAATTCATCAAAACTACCATTGAAGTGTTCCCATCAGTTTATATCTCCAATAGCTTCTCCACAGGTAAGCAGATCTCACTTGACAGCTTTGCCTATCTCTCCAGATTTTGGGGTGGTGGTTTGTCCTAGATCCTCAATTCTCTAATGGGTCTAAGAAAAGATGTTTATTTTTAGTTTATTAAGATTTTTCTTTTTGTATGTACTGGAGTGATCACTTCCAAGTTCTTTACCTGTCAGACTACTGGATGTTAAAACATTTATAAATTAGTAAAACTCTACAGGGCAATTATTATATATCTACTTTTATATTAGTTTTGTCACATACGTGTTTGTTTATTTCTATTCACCTAGTTTCCAAAATGTTTTGAATTGTGACTGATGACAAGTTCCCATTTTACTGAAACCATCTCAACTAAATAGTTATTGAGCTTTTGTGATGAGTTATAAGTTTTTCATGTTATCCCATTTAATTTGCTCTTTACTGCCACTTTAAGATAAAAATAATAACTCAGCTTTATAGAGGAGAAGACTGAGGCCAACAGAAATGGATTGCCCAAGCTCACAGGTTAGAAAAAGGCAGAAGCTGTGTTTGTACTGATATTTCTGATTTCAATTCCACAAGGTCTTAAAATTGGGGAAGCAGCACTTAAGTACATTAAATAGCTATGGAAAATGCGAGATAGAATATATTCACATGCACGGTTGGGAGTTAATTGTGCTTCATTCCCTTTCTTGGTAGTTCCACTGTCATGAAAGTGGAGGTCGATTCTATTTTTCTGTTGTCTTACTATGTACTCTAGGAATATTCTATCTGTATTTTAAGTGTCTTAAAGCAAGCGAGAGGACTTTTTAAAAATGTATCACATCTTCTGATACAGTGTTGAAATATTGCAGGCATATTAAGCAGTTGTACTCATTCACAAAAGAAGACTCAAGTAAGGTTTGACAACAATTTTGTGGAACTGACAAAATGAATCACAATCAATTAATGTAAATCATGGTTTTATTTATAAGAATTTGACTTTCAAAGCTTTAATAGTTTTCATATCTTATCTCTAGATGCAGGATTGAAGGAGAACTTGACTCTTGGTGAACTCACCAACATACAATATATCCAGGGCTGGAGAAATAATTATATCATTACAAAGTATGTAATTTTTTGGCTTTTTATTTATTAATCCCCTTAGATACACTGTATATTTTACAATAATGATAAGTTGCTTCCTAAAGGTGACAATTATTTTTCCTCATAAACATAATTTGCCTCTTTAAGTATTTAGGAGCATTTAGTTCCTTTACAGTCCTTGCCTGTTTTTGTCATCATGGAGCGTTCCAAAATAACCCTTCACTCGCCTTAAGTGAGTCAATCTACCAGTTTCATTGGTTCTGGAAACCTGTCTTCTTAATCTTTGGTTACATTCTCTTTCTATTACTTACATTTTGTGGTTAAGAAATAGAAATTTATAAAGTAAAATTATACAGAAGTGGATTTTAATTTCTCCATTTGTTAAACCAATTACTGAAATTCACTATGGGCAAATGGGCTTAAGTAGGTCGTTCAGCTTATTCTGAGTTTATATGTAAGTAGCAGAGTTTGCATTCTGTATCCTAGAGGGTGTTATAAACATTAATTAACTCTCATAACAACCCTGGGAAATGTGGGCTCTATTATGTCTATTTTGTAGATAAAGACCTTGCAACTTGTAATCAAGCTACACTAAGCTAGATACTGAAGGGTTTCTCAGGAACAAGGAAATATTGTCACAGGTTTGTACTGACCGAAAAAAAAAAAAAAATAAAATAAAATAAAAAGCCATTTGGCAGTCATTTTCATTTGTGATTTTTTTTATTCAGTAAATATTAATTTAGTTTTTACTGTATGCAAGGCATTAAGCCCACCCACATTCTTCCTAGTTTCTCACAAAAGTTATTCTCTACACACATTTTTTTTAACTTACATTCATAGTTACTTGTCACCCAGTTTGATCTGTAACCTTGCTTATATCTTTTTATTATGAATCTAATAAGAACAATTGGTGTTTGGTTCAGCAATTTCCCACGGCCTATCATTTTTAGGTCATGTGTTTCCACACCTATTTGCATATTTCTCCAAGCATTCTGGATAAGAGAATTCTCTTCTCATCTTTAACATAATCCCATCCCTTTTGTTTTCTAAAGTATGTTATTCCCATACTGATGCAGTGTCAACCTTCTCATGCATTCTTTTTTTCTACCTTTTGCATTTAAAAATCCTTTGATCCTCTCACTTTCAAACCATTATCCTATTTTCCTATGTCTTTTATAGCCAGATCCTTTAACATGTGTTCTTACACTCATCGTGGTCATTCCCTTAGCACAAATTCCTTTCTCTAACAGCTCACAAAGTCTTTCAAATCTAGGAGACCTCTAACTCAGATATCTGCATAACCTGATGACCTACTTCTTTCTATATTTTATAGCTTTTAAATATTTTTGTCAATCTTTTAAATAGTTTTCCTCTATTTAAGATTGTTAGAAAAGTCCCCTTCTTCAAGTTCTCATCTTTTGAAGCTTCTGATTTCCCTGGGTCTTCTTGACACCATAATTTCCTGATTCTCTCTCTCTCTCTCTCTCTCTCTGACTGCTCCTTCTCTGCTTTATTTACACCTCCTCTTTCCTCTATCACTTCTAAATGCCTCCTGAGGAAAGCAATCCTGCCCTCTGGTCTCGTAAGCTGAATTTACCCCATCTGTTGAGGTCCTCACTGCCTAGTAGAATAGTTGCAGAGTAGAGTGGACAGCTGTGTACTGGATGGAGCAGAAAAGAGACTATGTCTATAACTGAAATACTCCAGAAATGTAGAAATAGCACTCCTCTATTTCCACCTAAATGGACTCTGTTTGCATTTTTAGATCTCACTCAACCAACCCCTGGAGTAGGTTTGAATTCTGCTAGTTGTCTGCCGTCTGGTCTCAAATCTTCCACCTAAGATGACATTTGCTGAAGGCAACAGATACGTTTGTATCCTATTTAAGGCTATGTAGCTATCCACCTGTTTTATGATCACTAGGATATGATACCCTCTGAAGCAGTCTAAGATGCATTTTACATAGTTTTCCTATACACACATTTCCATTTTTGAGCCTTTTAACTCCCTCTCACCCTACCCCTATCCCCAATGCCTCACCCACAGCTCGTCCTGGTATCAGGGAATGGGGCCATCTATTTAAAACACTGATGTTCTGTTGTCTTCATCTCTCTTCCCCTGTGTCCTCTGTCCCAAGGGATCTCCTCTCCATCCCCCATGAGAAGAAGCTAAAATCCCCATCTCTCTGCACAGTGATACTTCTTCTAAAAACCTATTATTGTTCAAGGAGTATAGAGAAGAATTGTAGAAATATGTATGTAATAATGTTTTTCTGATAGTCAAAATAATGATATAGCAGCCATAGTACATCTATGGCTTCTGAAAGCCACAATATTAAATACATAATAATATTGTGCTATAGGAAAAAAAGCACTCAAATCAGAAGAAATTATCTCTGGTTTGATGCTATAATAACTACCTTATTATTTAACCTCTTAGTCTTTTTTATTTCATTATTAAATTGGGGGTAAGGACATGGGAATTTACCACTGTCACATGTTATTTTGAAGATAACAGTGAGGCAGCAGTCTCTAGCAAAAGCCACAATTGAATAAGGACTAAAAGCCTGAACTTTGATCTTATACTGCATAGGTGCAAACCCCAGCCTTATTACTCAGAATTTAGACAAATTGGTGAGCTTTTCTATGCCTTGGTTTTCTCATCTACAAAATGGGTGAGATCATGATGATCACAATAGTACTCATTTTAGGGTTGCTATAAAGATAAATTGAGTTACCAATTACAAATTAGTTAATGACATTGACCAGCAAATTTAATGCAGTAATAAGAAATAAGGGTCTCTTAGATGAAATATAAGCACAAGGATGCTTTTCACATTTTGAGAATTAAATGCAGAACTAATTATTACCATGATGATGCTTTCAGATATTATACAGGATAAAGGAAATGAAAAGAAAGACAATGTTTCATTTGATGGAAGGGAGCTATATTCCTGGTCCTTCCTTAGTAACTGAATTTTTCTTGCGGATAGCAAAATAAAACCATAAAACATCCATAAACATTCACTGCAAAGACTTGTACTAACATCCATTAATGTTTCCCTTTAACAAGTTCCTGTATTTTTTTCTTTTTTTCATTCAATAAATTTAATATAAATATGTCTACATAAATTCTTAAAACTTGAAGACATTTATGAATTAAATATATATGCTATATATATGTGTGTGTGTGTATATATATATATATATATATATATATATATAATAAAGAGTACTTATTATTTCAGGAACCATTGGAACTACACAAGAATTTAGTACTTTGGTCCCTATTCCAGTAAAGAAAAGAAGCATATAAAGGTAAAATCCACTTACTTGCCATCCCATCATCATTTACTTCATATAAAGTTATCTAAATGAACCTTATTTTCTAATTAAGAATTTCTTTTATGGCCAATAAATTACTTTCAAGATTTGCCCTGTAGCTCTGCGGAATGCCGCCATCACACTCTGTCTCGAGTACAATAGAGAAAATTTCTATATTTACCAAAAGAATGTTTTCAGTCCAGAATTACTTTTGATTAGTACGAGGCCGCATTACTGACACTGCCGTTTTCTGGGAAAGAACCCTCAGTGTTATTTTATCTAAGTGCAGTAATTGTTCTGGAAATAAGATGGCAATGGCATTTGTTAGCTTTGACTCTAATGGCTGTAAAAGCAATGGGAAAGTAGGACTTTGTGCCACCTTTGCATGACATAATGAGTGCACATTGCAGGTCAGCTTTCATGATCGAAATTAGTGTAAGAATGATAATGCTGGGCGTGTAATCAGGGCTTTTCCTCTCTGTGGCCCCATGTTTCATTTTTGACTGTACCTGTCAATGCAGCTGGTAGCATCAATGAAATGGCCTTGGCCTTCAACATGAATGGTCTAATTTGAAAATATCATATTTAGAGGGTTGCAATCCAGTCACAGACTCAGTGACAGGCAGTTGGGTAATGAAGCAAAGGCAACTGCTGGCACAGCTGTGCAGCACGCCTCTGGGAGCAAGAAGGGAGCTTCACCAAGACTCACTCTACATTTGCACACACACCCAGAGAGCCACTTTCACTGAGGTCTTGTGATCCCTTTTTCTCTTCTAAACTACCCAAGGTCATCTGCTCATCCAAAAGTATGTAATTGGATTTTTAAAAATTCTACATTATCTATAGAAGATAAAAAAATCTAGACGGATGAAACAAAAATTTGCATTTTTTTGCGTTATCCAGAATTGTCTTTGAGAAATCAGTAGACAACTGAGAATAGTTTCACTTTATCTCTTATGTAGCTAGAAAGTTTAATGCTATTATTAAATATTATACCTAGATAGGGGTTTGACAGATAAGGAGCAAACACACAATAGCATCAAGAAATGTGGAAAGAATATTAGGTTGTTAGGAATTTGACAGGCTGAGATGCCTTCCTCCCCCAGCCCTCCCAAATATGGTGAGGTGAGGTGTGGGCAGGAGACAAGCATGTGAGCAGAGAACAATGACTTAAAGCAGATTCTTGGTAGATGCCATGGAAGACCTGGTGCCTGGTCTCAGGTAAATTCCAACTTTAGAACAAAGGATTTTTCAGTTAAGATTAACTCATTGCTCAGATGTAAATTGCAGCATTTGGATTTTTTATAAAGATGATAAAATAGGATCTTTTCACTGAAGAATCATAAAGCTTTCAAATAGTAAAGGAATGTAAAATCAAATTATATGCCATCACACAACTTTAGAAAATTTTAACTACCAAATACCCCGATGCATTTTCCAGAATTACCTTTATTTAATGCCAGAATTATATTATCTCAGAGGCTAAAGCTATTTTACACTTAATTTTGTAGAAATCAGTAGACCTGTAGAAAACTTCCTGATGGATATCTCAGAAAGGAAGCCTTCAGTGATACATTTTTGTTTTGTCAGATATTACCATCTGTGGTTACTTTGGAGCAACCTCTCTTAAAGGGAGTTAAAGTCTGTTGATATGAAATATCATATATAATCCAGAATGTTTTCCTTTGAAAGAGAAAAGTCAAATTAAATGAGAAAAGGGATGTAGTCTCCAACTACAAACATTAATAAAATGCAGTCCCTGCTTCCTTTTTAGTCTTAAAGGACAAGTTCAGAACTAAACTAAATGCAATTCTTTGTATAGTCAAAAATGGTTCCTTATTTCCCTGTAAATGCTTAGATCTGCCTTTGAGCACTCACCTACCCACCTAAATCTCATCCTAAGAGATTACACTATACGAAAGATGTACGATGAACACAGCAAACTTAACACTGCTCGAAGGTGGTGTCAGATTGATTGTAGGCATGCAACAGTACCTTATATAAGTGAGCCTATGCTATTTGTTAAGCGATTCCTTTTCTTTCTTGCTCTTTCCTGAGTTGAGTAAAAATAGGTGAACGGACATCACCTCAAATATTTAAAAACATGGCTAAGTTATTTATTTGCATAGTGTAGTATTTTAATATATAATTTTAGATCTGAATGAAAAAAAACTGTGTCTTATTTAAAATAATAATAGTAACTATCATGTATTTAGTACCAACTCTGAACTTTGCATTCTAAAATAGAGATCAGATCATGGAGTTTTGAGGTCGATATTATCACTCTTTTACCAATGAGAAAACTGAAGTCTGGAAAGTCTAAATAACTCAGCCAATATAGCAAAGGATGAAGCTAAGATTTGAATCTATCCCTTTAGGCCCTAGTATCTACAGCAATAGATTTCGTTTCTTTCGTTTGTGATAGTAGTGACATAATTTCAGTCAGTATAGTATTTCTCAAAGATCAACTGCATGTATATTTAAATACTTACAAGGAAAATCCTAAACATTTTAGATATTTTTGTTAAGAAGATGTTAGTTTTTCTTGTGGAATCTCTACAGTTTCAGTGTGCCTGGATAAATATTTGCAAATTTCATAAATTATCACAATGTAATAAGACTAGTCAAAATGTATTAAATCCCTACTGTGTGTGAGGTTCAGAGTAAGCTGTCATCATGTTTTAACTTAATTCACAGAAAGACTCTACCATGTATGTGACTATGTTATCTTCACCATCATCATCTTATCAACGATGAAACTCAGGAAGAGAGAGGTTAAGTAATTTGTCTAGAGTTACACAGCAAGATAGTGGCAGACCCGAGATTCAACCTTGCCATTTCAACTCAGTCTAAAATCTCAGCTACTCTGCCAGACTGCCTCTTTAAACAATATTTCCCATAATGTGGTTAATCTGATTAAAGAGAATTTAATAGCACATTTTCACATACAGCAATGTTCTGTAAAGCCTAAAAGATGTAAATATTTACTAAAACCTCCTATTACTAAGATATGGTTATAAAAGTCACTCACAGTTAACCGTATTTTCTACTTAGCTCAGTGAAGAGTTGTATATCATTTGTTGGGTAATGGGATGCAACCATCACTTCATCATCTATTTTTTTTCTTTTTACTTTTTAAAGTGGGTAGTTACCATTGTTACAGCGATATAGCGAGTCTCTGTTAGCAATTTGAAATAAATATTAATGGAAGTGAAGCAGGGAGAAGACAAAACATTTAGAATTCTTTTGTAATATAATCCCAGCAAGTGATGACCATATACTGAAAAGTTGAAGAAAAGAGGAAGGTGAAGAGGGACAGACATGAGAGAATGTGGGAGCTACTTAGTATGGAGAGGCCTATGGTGAGTTTGACCTTTGTTGCTTGGTTGGTTGGAAAAATCCTCAATGCAGGCAGGAAATACAAGAGGGTGAGGAGGTTGGGGCTAGTATCCACTGAAGTCTGATTGGGACCTTTTGAGTTTTAGGTGCCAAATATCTAGTAGGCTCTGGTGAAATCGTGTGTTTCAATGACAGAATTCCGTCAGGCATGGTGTCTTCATTACCTTAGGATCCTCAATGCATAAGAAAATGTGCGACCTGTTAAGACAGCTGGGATTGAGGAGAAAGATTTGGAGCACGGGCATCTGAAAATTATGGTGGTGGGGGAAGAAGATAACAGGGAGAGTGAAACCCCCACAGTGAGCAGGACCACTGAGAAGAAAAATCAGCAGAAGGGAACTCTAGAGAAACACTAACCTTAAGGGTCAGGCATAAAAGGGTTTAGCCATTTAAAAATAATTGATTATTACTCAGGAAATCAAGATGAAAATGTCATGTTTTGTGATTGTGGGAATGGGGGGGGGCGATCAGAAAATTTAAGTGAAGTGTGGAGCATGCACTTTGGATTGGACATAGAGGACTCACCTGTTTCTTTGGAGTGATGAGGATTTGAAATATAAGTTGAGCAAAGAATGACAGTGTAGAGACTGAAGCAAGGTGCATGAGCTTCAGGAGGCTTGTGAAGGAAGGAATAGAAATATAATGAAAGTACTCACAAGCCCCCCCCCCCATATTGGCAAATATGTATATAATAAAACATGTTTATGATATGATAAACTGAAAGATCAGGATATAAAATTTGATACACAAGGTATCAACCATGAAATCATACCCACATACAAACACTCCCATGCACACACTCATGTTATATTAACATATATAAATAATTAGAAGGAAATATGATATAATATACACAGAAGAGGGTAGCCTCAGGATGATAGGATTATGGGTCATTATTACTGTATTAAAATTAATTTCCTATAATTTACTGGTATTCCACTATGAGTTACTATAGACTCCATAGTCATTTAAAGAGAGAAAGGGGGAGCAAGAAACGAGTGTTTGGATGTGTATCCCTTAACTACCAAGCCCCAAAGACCTTTCCCAACCTCAATGTTCCTGTTGTCACTCATTAAGGTTAATGTAAGAAAACAGAGCCCAGGGAAGCATGGCTCATAAACAGTGATTTGCACGAGGTAGCAGCAACCACAGACCTGGCCTGCAGCAATGTGGAATGAGACTGCACATTTTGTTCAAAGCTACTATTAAGTCCATGAGGTGAAGCATCTGACCCATGGTGTCAAAATGGCATCTTGGCCACAGTTACTAATGAAAGGGCCATCTACACATGTGCCTAAGGTAGAAAGCATAATATGTCATGCATCATTTATTAAAGTTCAGATGTAGAAATGGGCAATATTATAGCTCTAGTATCATCTTTCATCTGTGAATAAAAAAGACAAAAGCATAATTATTAGGCTGGAAGAGACCTTGCAAGATTATGAAGTTCATTGCTTCGTCTTTAGGAGAACTGTATCAGGTATTGCCTACACAAGCCAACCAAGTCAACAAAAGTTTATTGCATATTCACAGGTGCATAACCTTGTGTAGTACCTGGCTGCCCCAATGCCCTTCTCTCAATACCATCAAAGCTGTGTTTTCCCAAGGATTGAGTCATTTCAAAGAAGAACTAACAGAGATTCAGAAAAATACTCTGTTCATTTGTAATAGCACAAAAAGTAGCATCCATATTATATGGCATTCTTGGTGTGCAGTGGTAGGAATAAAAGATGAACAAAGCATAGTCCAGTCTTCAAGGAATTCACAACCACTAGCAACTCAACTCCTCTCCCCTGACTTCGCATGTGTATTTATCATCCTAGTCACACCACAACCACTACCACTGCCCAGCGTTGATTACGGGTCTTAAGCATCTGAAACTTATCATACGTTTCTTGGAAAGTTAGCAAGTTTTGTGGCCACCGATATGTATATATGCAAGCACACATATTACATATGGCAAAAGCTTGTAGAAGTTTGGTATGTGATTGGATATGTTGCTTTTATTCCAAAGTATGCAAAGATGTTTGAGGGAAAGCAAAATGTAAAATGTCTAATGCAGTTGATTCAAACTACAGCCTACATCCAAAGAGAGGTCCCAAATGTTGTTATTCTCAAACTTGTTCCCCAAACCTCCAGATTTCATCTCAACCACAAAACCTCATATGACAGCAAGTCTTAGCACTGTACTTCTGTGGCTAGGATCTATCCAGCTGCTATGTTTAAAATGGTTTGTGTCCCAGGCATTCTGGTTGGCAGACGATGTGGAATGCACGTCCTTCCTCTGTTTGCAGCCATAGAAAAGAAAAGCTAAAGAATTCAGCCTCGAAAGTAGGTTTCTAGATAGTGTATACATCGTATGGTTGACTAAGCATACATTAAAGGTTTTGGTCACACCAGGGTTGAGCACAAGTGAAATGTATGAGAGGTTTATAAGGTAACCTGACCTAAACTCCAAACTTCGACAACATGAAGCCTGACCTTCTGATGTGTCCTACAGACATCTTTTATATGAGTATATATAAAGACATAACGTTTGTGGTTTATTAATGAGCCAGAATGTAGAATCACAGAGCAAAAAGAGGGTTCGCCTAAGCCATAGAGGTTTGATCTACTTAAGAAAAGAGAGAGTGAGTGTCCGCATTTACCAGGCAATGGAAACTTTCACAAAAGAACCCTGGTTCTCCATGCTACTGACTGTTAAACTTTATTACTTTGCTTAGCAAAAATTTGTCTTCTGAGTAAATTTAATGGATTATGGGCTAGTGAGGTAAAATGTCACTCTGCACATACCTTTTAAAGATAGTTTATACAGAATGAAGCAGGAATTGTGGGGCCTGACCATATACCCTCTTCAGGGCTGACAGACCCCCCTCCACATGCTGTGGATACTGGCTTCTGAGAGGGAGAAGGTGTGTTTCTCCCTGCGGATTGCCCTCAGCCGCAGGGACCTGCCTCACCCAAGTTTACACCCCTTCCAAGGGACAAGCCCATAGCCAGTGACTCGTGGCTATGGTCCAGCCCCTTTGTCAAAGCTTGGAACGATTCTGCAAGGTCATCTCAGTTCCAGAGCTCCGGCGGCCACAGATACAATGCTACTGTGTGGCAATATCATCCTTAGTCCATTCCGGCCTTTCTCCTTGGCGCGCGGATGGACCTCCTGCGTTCCCTACAGCCAGATAGACTTTCTGCATGCACTTCTCACAGAGCCTGTATCCAGGGAAATAACTAATAAGCTGTAAAGTTTCTTCGTCATGTAGAGCAATTCCTTTTCTTTCTTATTTCAGAATATTACGGGGTACAAACGTTTGGGTTACATGAATTACTTTTGTACGGTTTGAGTCAAAGTTGTGTGTCCATCACTCAGATAGTGTGCATTGTACCCATCATTTGCATTTCAATATTTTTTAGTCTCACTTTTTCTGACAGAGTGCACTGAATAGTCATTTCAGTGTCATTAAAAATATTTTTAATACTCCCCCTATGAGCTCAAATTCAAGCCATCTCTTTCTTCCCATTCAGCTTTCCCTGCAATTGGCAAAAGCTGTCCCTCTGAAAAGGAAGCTGGATTGTGATTCGGCAATGGATTTTAATCAGGACTTGTTAAATATGTGTTTGTCCATAACATTATATTGAATAAATTGTACCTCATCACGTTGGCTCATGGCAAAATGGAACAATTAAGCAGCCCAGTGGCAGGCTGACATTTATCAGATTATTTTCACTGTGAGTTTAAATGACAGCTATGGCGTAATCCAATTTGTGTTTTCAGCAGCTTATGGAAGCATCAAAGTGCCCGCAGTGCTAGTGAATGGGCTGCCAGTGTGGTGCACTGATTCTGAAATATATTCCGCTCAGATATCAATTTTGTACATTTTTCCCAGATCAAATCAATCTAATAAGGAATGCGTTTTCTCTAGAATTAAGTTGTTAGAGTCATTCCGTGTAGCTCAGCTCCAATGTCACTTGTAGAGAAAAGACTTGACTAGAAGATCATTATTTAAAGATTCTTGTTATGCTTGAGAATGTGCATGTGGTCTATATTATAAATCTCATGGCAGCACCCTGTTGGAAAAACTAATATGTAGAGACGATGAGATGGAAACAGAGAAAACAAAACACCCAGTCTCAAGCTACCCATCAAATCAGTTGGGGGTATGGAAAGGACTTCTCTGTCTCACCTATATCCCTCTGCAATCTCATATTAGCAATGCCACCCAGAATAAGCCTTTAAATACTGTACTTGAAACACTGCATATATAAAGTATGCAGCAAAACTGCTGCCCCATGTTTCACTTAGAGATAGAATTGAATTAGAACATCTGATATGGGTTTTATTTAAAATTCTAATATCCAGCATAATTGAGTTGTTAAGATTGGTTTCTAGATGCATCACTAATTGCTGGACTGAGTTAGGCAAGTATTCTACTTTATCCTAGGACCAATTTATCCTGTTTTTAATACTGGAATATTAATATTAAATGTAAATATCTTATTTCCTTTACTTAATACTGATCTTATGGAAACAGATGTTATGGTAAATGCAAAGCTAAATTTAAGATTCTTAGTTAGAAAGCCAATGTTGTTGATAAAATTACATGATATTTTCATATTACTACCCTGTTGAGCTTATAAATAACCTCATTTAATGTAATAGAAATAGTCTATGTTTAATACACTGCTTTTAGCTTACAGGGGTTGGGGAGGGATACATGCCTATTGATCTAAAATAAAGTTATTGGAGTGCTCACAACTGTCTAAAGCTTTTTTCTTCTTGGCCTATTCAACACTTCATTTTTATGAGAAAGATTAAAGAAAAAAAAAAGCAAACGAAGACTAACTTCAAAAACATACCAACCCTCCAAGGATAGACCAAAGAGCTTAGAATTATATGACTAGGATCCTGTTTAAAACTCAGTTGTCGTTTAAAAACAGGATCTCGCTTAAAATTATAAATTCAGAGTTCTTTCATTTATTAAATAACAGCATTATTGCCTTCTAGATATAAGACTCTATGATTAGATTGCCAAACTAAAACTTTAAGCCAATAAAAATCTGTTTCTTTTTTCCATTCTTGGGATACTTCACTTAATAGAATGGGTTCCAACTCTCCCCAGGAGAACCAAAGAGATGTTGTATCATCGTTATTTCTTATAGCTGAGTAATACTCCATGGTATAAAGATACCACATTTTACTAATCCATTCATGAATTGATGGACATTTGGGTTGTTTCCACCTCTTAG